>CALNXK010000024.1:1377500-1495000 GCA_942486035.1 Porites lobata | reverse complement strand
TTTGTTCCTCGTAGACGATGTCCCAGCGAAAGAAGCTTTGCACAGTCCTTATATCGTAGGAATCTAGCAAGTATGGGTCTGGGACTTTCTCCTCTCTTTTTGAACTCGCTGTATTTGAACATTGGCAGCGTCGCCAAAACCCAATTCCGTTTCCAGAAAGCCATCTCCGTGTCCTCTTTGTTCGTTTCTTCTTCTGGAATGTTTTCAAACTTAATGTTTTCGCGCCTAGAATATGCTTCCAGATATAAGTTCTTATCCTCGATCAGTTTAAAATTGGCACGGAGTTCATCATTCTCTTTCTGTAGGGCCGCTAGGCTCGATTTTGTGCTGTCTTCGAGCTTTTGTATTCTCTCGGATGTCGTCTTTTTATCTGTTCCGTTTGCGTTTAGACTTTCCTTAAGATCTTCAACATCACGCTTGGTGGTAGCGTACGCATCTTCGAGAGTATGTATTCTTCCTTCTAACTTCCCGAAAGACTTCCCGAGGTTATTCACTGCTTCTTCGATGGCATCCAGCTTTTCAAGCTTCTTAAGAATATCTTGCAGTGGTTTTTGAAGGCCTTCAGCCATATTCAGAGCAGATAGAATAATATCGTCACCTTCTTCTTCGCGTTCGCCTTCGGAAGAATTAGAACTATCACACTCTTTAAGTTTCTTTGGTTCTGGCGAGGTATCTAGAGAACTATCGGAGGATAGCTGTCTTGTTCTTCTTTTACTTAGCAATAGCTTAAAAAATTCTTCCATTAAATCATCCACGGCAAAAGAGTAGTGTTATTAGGCGGACGGTCTTTCGGCACGTCTTCACACCGCCATTGCTTCCCAGTCTCTCGTAAAGAATATGCTTGTGTGAATAAAAAAAATCTTAAAAGAAATGCTGGTTTAAACAACGCATGAACTTATGACGAAAAATCAAATATCAAACTTCCTGCTGCATCAGAGGCCTCCTTTCGTTCCCGCCCAATATACCAGGGAAAAGAGTGACTCTGTTAGTAGGGAAAAAATCAAAGAACTGCAACTGCAACGGAAGGAAATCTCCGTTGCGAGTGAAGCAGACAAGAAACAAAGCGGAGCAAAACGGACCAATCATAGAGCCGCTTTGAAATTTGAAAAATGTGCCGTCAGTTCCCGTGTTCTGCTTGGCTTGCTACAATTCTCTCTACGTAGCAAAACGGACTAATCAGGTAGCCGCTTTTGAACGGTGCTGGTCAACTGCGCTGCTTCGCGGTTATCACCTCAGTCCGTCTTCGGTGTGAATATATGTAATACATATTCACATATTTATTTGCTGGCCGGGAGGCCCGGTTAGGGAAAAACGGTGAGCCCGCCGAGGTATTGGCCGAGTGCGATACTCTGGACAGAGGACACAGTTTTTTTATTGCGAGTCTTCCCAAACCGAATTTGCGAAAACGATCGAGAGCTCCGCATGGTGGCGCCCTGGTTTGCTGAAGAGATGACCCGAGCAAGAATCTCAACTGTTTGGGATAAATGGCCACAAGCGTGACGTTTTTAATTGAAACCAATGATAAAACTAGCTAATTAACATCTCTTCAGGAAAGGTGGGGACAAAAATCCGCCACAAATTAGCAAATACTTACGACAAACTAAAGACGATAAAGCTATAAGAAGATGTAGACGGTGGCAGGTCGGAGACTGGGGAGGTGGCGAGAAAAATTTTCAACTAAGCGTCAAAGGGATGTCACTAGTACAGGCTGATGGTAATAGTTGGAAGGACCGCGCGAAACATATAACAAGTCTTTTATACAGCACTAAACACGTTCGATCTCCTGATTGGCCAGGGAACCACCGCCTGCACACTGCTGATAAGAAACGGGAAATGCCTCGAAATAAAATTACATTATGATTCCATCTTCTCATCATAATGTTTGTTTTTTCCTAAACGGACCGACCTAGGCGGGTAAAATATACGTCAATATTTATTTTTTCCTTATCACAACAGACAGCCCATTGGAAGATTTTAACTCAGCCTTCAACTTATGTGTGTTGATGTATAGCGCTTTGACTTTATTGTATGTGTATACTTAGATTGTTCTCACTCACGTGATCAGTAACTATGAAAATTGCTCGGAAAACTGAATGAAAGGATTTACATGAGAAAGGATTTTAGTCTCCGCAGAATTTTTTTTGGTACATCAACATGGCCGCCAGGCGTTTCATTGTTTTTACACCAATATGGTTAACGTGACGTCATATGATGTTGAATGATCTACAGTAGATATTTTGCATCCTCGGAGACCCGGGAGCAGATAGTGAGGGCGAGGGAAAATCTAAACGGGCGGGAAAAAATGGCGCGAAGAGAAGACCAGTTCCAAACGGTCGCCGCCGTTCTTGCTTCTGATTGGTGCTAGAAAACTTTTTTGTTTTTCTGCCCAATCAGAGGGCAGCAGACCTAATGGAGTCGTTTCGTGTGTTCTTACACGCAAAGTAAATGAAGTCCAGCTGTTCGCCATGTTTATCTTGGCTGTTCACTGTCCGTCGAGGAATTTATATACACGAGGTGAAAAGATTCAAATGTCAGAACAAAATGCAAGGGAAAATGTTCGGAATATTGACGATTATCTCACCGGTAAATACGCTGGACCTTTCGCCGGTATCATTGAAAGTTTCCGAAAATATTCACCGATTCACTGATGTATTTTGGATGCAAGGAGATATTAATAAACGCTTATAATTTCTAAAAAGGCTTTCGACAAGGTGGAGTTGAGTCTGAGTGGCCCTGTATTCTGTAGTTGCCTTATTCTTTTTCTTGATTTCTTGGATCACGTATTTGTTGCGACTGAAACTTTGGCAATCCTGAGAGTTTTTTGTCACACGGCCAGCCAGGCACTACAAGTTAAGGAATGTCGAGCGATCGGCAGTCAGACGCGTACCTACACGACTTTCTTTCCGCGCTTAAAAGTTAAAAAATCCGGTCGAGTATACTTGCTTAATATTACTAAGTGTGCTGAGCCATCCTCCCTAAAACTAAAACTATTTATTTATAGCGGCTGAACATTTGACTGTTTATGTTGTAAAAATTACAAGATCATGCACTTCCAAGAAGGAGAGTATATTCAAGCTAGCTGGTGTTATATATCGCTTCAACTGTATAGCATCGTCTTTGAATGTGTGTCCATGTTATAAGATTATACCTATACTTTCGAAACATTTTGATGTAGTAAATCAGCTCTGTTTGAACATATATCTTATCTCCCAGGTTTGGTCAGGAGTGACGAAAGCCCTGGTTATTGCTTTGTAGTTTTCAATGAGATAACTAATTTTTCACATTAATATTATTGTTGAAGCTTTCTTTTGGCGACACAGCAACACTGCTTCCAGGGAGATGCTAATGGAAAAATCACTATGGCTTCAATTTTTAGAAAAATGCTCTCCAAGTATGCAATTTTATTAAGAGTTTTGTCCAAGATTTTAGAATACAGTGTAGTCTAATGACCTAGTTTCCACAAGTCCCTCATAGGTCTAAATGGTAGTGTATCTACACTAGTAACAGGGAGGTTATGATTTTTACAGTTGTCAGGAATAGTATGCCTTCGGTCACTCACTGAATATCAGTCTCCACTAGGGTGAAAACATGCCTGGTCATTTCTATCATATTTTTGCATCACAGTTGGTGTTCAATAAACAACATATAGTGGTAATCGACATTTTTTATGAACAACATAATTTCATCAGTGACCCGCACATTTGGGGGCAAGAAAGGATCAAGAAAGGGGTCAATGCCATCAGTGGGTGTTGAGTTTCATGTTGGTTCTCTCCTTACTCCGAGAGATTTTTCTCCGGGAACTCTGGTTTTCCCGCTCCTCAAAAGTCCACATTCCCAAATTCCAATTCAACCAGGAACGAGGTAGACGACGAATCACTAATCGTAGTGGATGTGTTACCTTTAAATCGTAATTTACTTAATATTTACTTAATATTCAAATGCAGGTCTGTGCCGGGATTGATGATCTACCTGTTAATCGTAAATTCAGATGATACTTGAGACACATTTTGGCTCTGTGACATGCATAACATTTCCCTTGTTTGGGAGAGTTAATTATAAAGCTGTAACGTCTGTTTGCAGTAGGAATAAACGTCATCTAGGACTTTTAAATATGCAGCAGCTGCATTCCATTCCTATGCATTGCATCTTCTGCAAAATGGATGAAAACCTCTTGTCAGTCAATCATTTTATTTCATCACATATGTTTACACCGTTTCCTGGGTGGAGATGCATGTACGTATTGTTATACAACTGAATTAAAACAGTCATGACAAATACTTTGTTGAGGAGTATTTAAAAGCACAAATGTCAGTACAGTTTTTTGGACTTGAGTACAGTGGAACCTCTATTCAGGGGACACCCTCGGGACCAAGGTAAGTGTTCGCTGAATGGAAGTTGGGATGGGCTTTGTTAATAATTAACCAAAAAAATAAAACATTTTTCTTTTATTCTGCCTTGGAATCTGCTGCAGTCATTATATATTTCAAGCAACTAGATAATGTATAAAATCATGACGATCTCTGCGATGTTGTGTGACTGTTAAATTTCCACATGCAAGTGCAGTTCACCGATTTTTAGTGAGATACCAGCAGTTCATTTTTTAAAAAGCTGTCACTATCTTGAGTAGTGAACACTTTAATTTCAGGTCCCAGAAGGAGCGTTCCTTAACCCCTGAATAAAGCTGTTCCTTCAATAGAGGTAACAAATACAAAAATTTTTTTCAACGTTTTTCCGTGACCAGAATTTTTTTTCCCTTTGAACGGAGGTGTCCCTGGAATAGAGGTGTCCCAAAGGAGAGGTTCCACTGTAATGGAAAATATTAATATGGATGCAAAAAAGGAACAAGGAACATAATAATAATAATAATAATAATAATTTTATAATAATACACATTTCAGTGGATTTGAACTGAGCTAGTGGTAATGAAGAACAAACAATACAGAATCAGAATTCATGCAAGAAATTGCAGTCATTTTTAAGGACTTTTCTCGGACCACACTTGATTTTCAAGGACTACCCACCAGGAATGTAAATCACACATTTGTACATAAATGCACGTTTCCAGTCCAAGCTAACAGGACTTCAGGCTTGAACTGTTTGCCTCACTAGTTTCTGTACATTTTTCGGTTCACTTGTCTTAAATTGATAGCTAATTCTAGCATAAACACAAAACTCTTTATGTAAATCACCTAAAACATCTCTGGGCTAATGCTCTATGTTGGACAACCAAGAGGCATTAAAAAAATAATAATAAATAAATAAATAAAATAAAATAAAAAACGTTTCTAGGCCACTTCATTTGAAGTTGAAGAATTTTCATAGACTTTTCAAGCACTAGCACAGAAATTTGATGATTTTGTCAACAGGTAACATTACGAACAACAATTCATTATTTTCACCTATGCCATAATGCACCTTGTTTACCTCCCAAAATTTTGCATAACCGATTTCTCTCAGCTTGGGACGACTGTAATAGCCAGAAGAATGATTATGCAAAACTTTGGGGGATAAACAAGATGCATTATGGACTGAGTGTAACCTTATTGCATTTCGATGAAACCTTTCTCGGACGGTGATCCGAAAAGGAACGTTACGTTTACTTTCAAACATTAATTTGATTGACCTGCGGTTTAATAATGCTGTTTAAAATCAGTTTGTGGATCTTTTTGGAATTGTTACCGTGGATTTACGTACAGGCCTCAAAAAAAGGTTAGTTCCTTATTCGTGTTAGGTAGCCTAAAAGATTATACCGATTTAAAACTAACAATAATAAAAATAATGATAATAATAATAAGAGTAGCAACAGTAATAAAAAAATACTCGCTAAAGACGGAACCTCGCTTTTGAAATGTTTCATTTTAATACAAGTGATCTGTTAATTTAATCTTTAGAGAAATTTTGGTCCCGCGGTTTATGCAAGGCATCGCATTACTCCATTTCACTTATAATTGATTGTCAAACGGGGGTGAATTCGTTTTACTTTATTTATAGGACTACTTTAACTGACCTGTGATGTTATTTGATATTTTTTTCGTATAAATTTCAAGTAGCCGATGGGAGAATTTATCACCTTAAATTTACGTCTGGAAGAATAGCTAATAAACTACGAGGCAAAACATCAAACGTTTCTCAAATTGGCTTACCGTAATTATTATTAAGAACACGATATGACCAATCTGTTTTAAACAAACATTATCTAAGTTAAAACTGATATCAGAAAGTTGTGATAAGTTCATAGCATGTTAAATAGGTAGGAAAACGTTTTTTTGTTTCTCGCAAACACTTCATAACTGCTAAACTGTGAAGTTAACATCCAAAGCAGGCGCAGTAGGAACAGTAAGTCGATTGTTATTCCAACCTGTAAGAGAGCTAGATAAAGGTCTTGTTCCAACGTTTTTCCTTGCATTATATTACATTTATTATTGAATTTTGACTGTTGGTCGACTAACTTAGAGAGAAGTCGAGCTCTCCATGCAAGCCGCAACTAAAATTGCGAGGAGGTCATGCTATGCCTGCATGCTGAGGACCTAGCTACATGGAAATTGATTAAAACCAATAATAATCTACCCATTCTGACTGCCGTAACGTTCTAACACAACAACAAATTTCAAAGACATTTAACAAATTAATCAGAACAATTCACCAGTTAAATATTTCCCGATTATTGGTCATATTTCCAACAACGACAACAACAATTTTCTGCTACAAGAGCCTTTCTTTTCCTTACTCGATTTTGGGGTACACGAGAAAGACTCTGTACGAATCGTCGGTCTTTGTCGAGCTTGTTCTGCTTGTTGCTGCGATACCGTTTGGAACACAGGCCTAATTGTCGAGGACTAGATACCGCGGGCTCGGCTATCACCGTCGAATAAACGGTTCAGAAAACCAGTTTCTTGACTATAGAAAACATCATAGACTATTCCAGAAAAATAAAATAATTGAAAATTAGAGTTCGTTTGCCTTCTGAATTGTAACCATAAAGTATGCTTAATTCTTCTACGAGATAACATTCTCTCTTTTTACTTGGAAAGAGACACATTTTTACTCCCTAACATCGACCTAACATCGACCTGTTTTTTGATTTTGTTAAAGGCAAGCTAATTGTACATAAATGCATATACCAATCCAAAGGGCTAATTAACAAGTTTCACTCTCTATGAAAACCTCTCCTGTGCTTACTATAAGTTTTAATTATATAATCACCATGGCTCTTTTGTGTAAAGTAGTACGTGTAATTTATTTAATTATTTATTCAATGTTTTGTTTTGTAATACTGTGTAATGTTTGCAATAAAGTGTTAAAGCATTAAAAAAAAAAAAAAAAAAAAAAAAAAAAAAAAAAATTGCCTATTCCAGAAATTCGGGCTTCGGTGGCTTCAAATGTTTAACGCGATTAAGGCAGAGCTAGCCTCCTTTAAAAATTTCTCGTTCACTCTCAAGAAGACGAAAGAAGGGTGTTGTTGCTGCCGCAGGGTGCAACAATAACAACAACAACAACAACAACCAAAGTATTGACCTTTTTTAAGATAACATATTTAAGTAGTGGCTTGCCTCAGTTCAATTCGGTTCATTTTTATTTAGCCAAAATATGATACAATACAGGAATACATATAGGAATTGCAAGTTGGCAAGGGAGCGCAAATAGGTACAAAGGTGGACGTCAGGAAGGTTGAGACGAAGACAAACTTCATCACGTTTATCACGTTTTGCGGATAAATTACCAGTTTCACATGGTTAATCTTTTCTAAGGACTAATAAAAATGGCTTCTTTTTACATATAGAGGTACCTGGCCAAGTGCCTGACGGTAATTATACATACCTCCAGGTCTTGCTTGTGTACCTACCCTTACCAAACCATATGTATTTTGAAACTGATTTTAAAGTGTTTAAAATGTATTTTCAGTATTTGAATACTATTTTCCTGTATTTTAATCCTATTTGACAAAAAAATTTAAATTTTCGCCCCTGTTTGGAATATATCTTAAGTGTAGTTAAATTATATTTCATCAAAAGGAAAACCTCTCTCATCAATTTACAATGTATTTTGTTTAATAAATATGATTAAAATAGGGTATTTCAAATGTATTTTGGGCATAGAACCACTAACACTGTTACAAACAGAGTTCAAATAGACTATTTGAAATATGTTTTAAGGGCTTAAATGCGACTGTTTTTTAAATACTTTTAAATAGGGTGCTTTAACACTGTTTTGAGTTGCATCTACAATGTATTTTGAGGCGCATCCACTCACAAAGTTACAAACATAATTCAAATAGACTATTTAAAATATGTTTTGAGAGCCTAAATGCTGACCGTATCTTAAATACTTTTAAATAGGGTACTTTAACACTGTTTTGAGTTGTATCGAAAATGTATTTTGAGACGCATCCACTCACAAAGTTACAAACAGAGTTCAAATAGACTATTTGAAATATGTTTTAAGTCATAACTACTGACCGCATTTCAAATACTTTTAAATAGGGTTCTTAAACACTGTTTTGAGGTCTATTTGAATTGTATTTTGGGCACACAACACTCTGACTATAAAAACAGATTGTACATAAAATATTTAAAGTCTGCTGAAAGACATCAAATGCTGACCTTATTTTAAATACTTTAAAATAGGGTACTTATTACTTATTATTATTGAGGTGCAATATTGTAATGTATTTTGGGATACTTATACTCAGACTATAAAAGTAACAATTGCACAAAGTTAATTCTTAAGCCTTCATCGTGCCACGAACTCATAAATGACTCAAAACAAGCTGTCATATTGTGGACCGGATTCTTCTCTCAATAAAGCTCGAGGCGGAGCCAAAAATTACATCTCCCAGCAAATCAAAAAGAAATTGAAAAAAGAGAAGAAAATTAGGAATAGATTTTAGCTTTGACTGACAACACGTAACTGTGACAGTGTGCCGATAAAGGATCAATCCGTTCCTCAATGTTCATTACCTGCAAGCTCTCTGCGAAAATCTCCGCCTAGATTTTAGCCGTGATTCAATTAATGTAGCTACGGGACATTCCATAAGTTTTTTTAAAAGAAAATTCTTAAAATCACATTTTAATTTTCATGTAGAAATTTTTCGCAAACAGCCGAAGCCGCGGGCCGAGAACCGGATGCACGCGGTCAATTGAGATTTGTCTAAAATAAGTCCTTGAAATTTAATTCATAATAATTAAAACAAACTATCCAAGCTAAGATCTCACCTCGTATATATTGCACTAAGAAACAACGCTCAGATCTGAATAAACTCCGACATATGGTTATCTTTCTCTCATAGACTATTCCGCACATGCATGGCATATTATTTTTGAGATGTCACGCGCGACTGAAATCACGACTTCGCGCCGCGGTGATGTGACAAATGCACGTGATAAGCAAACCGTCCTTTGTCCTTTGCTCATTTCAAATTATTGAACCGGCGGTTGCTCCCGGGCGGTTGCTGTGAGCTTAAATGCGCTTGATTTTACTGTTTGTTACGATCTTACAAAAGTACACTCCAACTCTGCGGATTGTCGGAACACGTAGATGTTGCTTTTATCACGAATCAAAAATAGTTATGACTCCTCAGCGACTGTTATGTACTTTGAAAGGTTCTGGTTCAGGAGAAGAGTCCAAGAGTCTAATTGTAAGTATTAAATATACAATGTTACTAAGACGCTTAGATATACGCCATATGAGAAACAAATGAAGGGTAGTAAACATTTATATAGTCGCGCCCGTACGGCAATTTTACTTTTTACAGGATTCCTTGCAGAGACTCGCTGTTTTGTATAAATGATCTCAGTCACTTGATGTCACGTCACCGGCCTCTTTCATTCTCGCGTAAATTTATTCGTATGCTGTTCTTTATCAGCCACTAATTAATGTTCAGGCGTAGCCTGCATTAAGCTTCTGATGATATTTGAGTAAAGCCGTGAATATAATAAACAATGTAAGTTACATGCATGTAGATTAATATTTACCGGTAACGTCAGTAGCGTTATACCCTTTTGAAGCCAAAGGTTGATAGCCTGTGTACATACCCCCCCCCCCCTCCCCTCCGAGTTTTATTGAGGGAAGGGGTCTGTACATAGGCTAAAGATTGATTTGAGCATTTCTGAAAAATTCCATAAGAATTTCCCGAGAATTCTTAGGGAAATCAACGTAAAGTAATCGGCTAAGAGATAATTCTCTTGAAGTCTTAGCCTAGGACTGTGTGGAGAAATTTCGCCGAGGTAAATCTTGCTTTTTCAGGGTAATTTTCGGCGGTTTTGTATTCATTTTATTTCATGAATTTAAATGGTATTTCCATCCTGTTTTTGTACTATTTTAATGCTCTTTCGACCGATTTTTATACTGTTTTCAGACAACTCTAAAGCTATGTTCTTACAATTTTATACTGTTTTTGCATTTTTGCATCCTATTTTTGATGTATTTAATTCATAATATATGTGTGCTATTGCTTTTCTTCTTCTGTGGTATTTTAATACTGTTTTCAAAGTATTTTTATTGTATTTGCAAATACGAGTATTTTACTAAATTTCGAAACCGATTAAACAGCTATTAAAATATATTTTGAAGCATAACATTTTAATAGCGTTTTAAACAGGTTAAAACACCTTTAAAATCAGTCGAAAAATATATCAAAAATATATTTTTGTACCTATTTTAAACCTGTTTTTTTCAAAATACGTTTAAAATTGCCATTAAAAATAGTTTTAAAATAGTATAGTAAATTAAAATATGTTTTTGAAGCTGTTTTTATTCTGTTTTTATTCCGATTTATAAGGTATTTAAAAACTGTTTTTGACCTGTTTTGAGCCTTGCAAAAGCCATGGAATTTTTTATATATTTTAAAAGCATTTTAAAATACTTTAAAAATTCTTTTTTAATAGCGTTTTAAACAGGTTAAAACACCTTTAAAAGCAGTCGAAAAATACATTAAAAATACACTTTTTACCCTATTTAAAACCTATTTCACAAAACAGGTTAAAAACAGTTTTCAAAAATAGCTTAAAAATACATTCAAAACAGTGTTGGATTTGGTAAGGGTAACAAGCTAGAAATAAATAAAATCAAGAAGCTTTTTCAATTTCTGGCATGATCTGATGAGTTCTTTGTAAAATACAGTTAACAAAGTATTTAATTTACTGGTAAACTGACAATTATCACATTCGTCAGAACGCATCCAAATCTGGTGTTCCTGTGGCACTAAGGCAGAAATTTTCGAGCTAGCACGGGCGACTGCAAATTAGCCGCCCTTAATTTTATCAGGGGCACCTTGGCCGGGAAACTGGACTTCTTTCGACTTGATTTCGTTTCCGTAATGTTTCCGTAAGTGACGAACGCTGATCCGTAATCGATGATTACCTCTAGTATTTATTACTGCTACAGCTGAAACCTCTAAAATCCTAGGAAAATAAAGAAAGCATCCCAGGGACTTTGTCTTCTTAATTAAACCGTGGCAAATTTGTTCGCTGATCCATGGCCATCGTTTGCTAAAACAATTGTATAACGCTTGCGTGATAGATTATAAGATACTTTACATTGTAACGTCTGCCAGACTTTTTACTCTTGTGTGTCGTTATCAGACCAGATAATGCGAGAATAGAAAGAAAAAGACAACAAGAGCAACAAGTCTTAGAAGTTAACTTACGCCTGTAAGTTACGCGTTGCATGTGTAGATTTTTGTTTCGTCTCCCAGTCGTTTCATTTCCGGGTAGCTTTCAAAGTTGCTTTAAATCCCGTAAAACGGAGAACTGATAGAGATGGGATTAAAACTGAGCGCGCCGTCAAATGATGACTCTTACGAATAACCGATAACGTATTAAATATTAGGACCTTTACCTTTTTTGCCTTAAAGTAGTGTTGTTCCAATTTTATTTTAACATTTGCAGATGTAGTTGTAAACGATATATTCTTATTAATCTCAAGAAGGAAAATAAAAACTAGGCCTTGCCCAGCTATATGCGTTCAGTTTATTAACTGTAAGGAATTAAAATAGGGGCGGATCTAGGTGGAGGGTGCAGGGGGTGCGCCCCCCCCCCTCCCCTTGAGATGACCTGCGGTTTTCTAATACAACTGGTATTCTGCAAAAAAAAAAAAATGTGGTTTGATGGTGTTGAAGTAGAGCAAGAGACGAGTGCACCCCCTCCTAAAAAAAATTCTGGATCCGCCCCTGTAAAACTGTTAAAATGTATCAAGAGCCATAATAGGACCATTATGGCTCTTGAATATGTATAGCTGTGAGTTCCAACTCGTTGGCCATACCGGGATTGAGATCAGCTTTTTCCGTTAACTACTTCAGACTCATGTCGTACACTGGAGATGAGCAACGAACATATGTTTGAAGGCAAACGTTTACAAAATCACGTGATTGGCAGCGTTGGCGTTATTGATGCAGATAGCTGTGGGTTATTTTGCTTCGAAGAACCAAACTGCGTCAGTTTGAACTTTAAGAAGTCAACGAGCCAATGTGAACTAAACAACTCAACTTTTGAAGGACAAGAGGATAAGCTGGAGACAAACTCGGATTATTTTTATCAAGGAGCCAAAGTAAGTTAGAAATTTTATATTTCAAACAAGTAACCTTTAATTTAAGTTAGGTTCAAAGGTCAAACATCTCACCTCGATCAAAATTGTCTTTCCCAATCATGCAGTCAGGTTGTTACTCATGGCCAAAGTAAAGAGTTGTTGCAAGGGATACCTCGTAGAGTTCCCACGCACGTGCAGGAAAAACAGCGCTAAAAATGGCGTATTTAGCTGTCTTTTAGAGCACCCGTTGAAGCGGTTTAGCTTTTCTTGTTGAATGAGTTTGTCAATCAAAGCCCTCATAAGTCAGTTGGAACGCATGTCCGATAAAACTGGCTATCCTTTGACGCTGGACTTTTTCTACTTCGTCAATCGTAGAAAGAGGTGTAGTGCTCGATTCGACTTGCATGTTTGGAGCAATTTTTTTAAAAAATATTGGTGATGGTAAGACTTTTTTCCTAGCAAACTCAACTTGCATGAAAGAAAGCGCATTCAAAATTTGTGAGCTTTTAATTTGAACACTAATAATATACACGAAAAAATTACTCAATTCTGATTGGCTGAGAAAGGAGTGCAGTTTTTCTGTAACACGAGTGCAAACTTGTAACACGAGTGCAAATTACAAATGCTTTCTGATTGGCTGAAAACACAAAAGAAACCAACAAGAATCAATCACATTAGAGCTGTTTTAACAACAAAATTCAAGAAAATGGCCATGGTTTTCAGCAGACAACGACGGAATTTACTTATGTAAGCAAAACAACAATAGAAAAGTTAAAAAAATATTCCAAAAACCCGAACACAGTAAAAAGTACGTCTTTCTGGCTAAATGTATTGAAAATGCGTTGCTAAGAGAAAAATGCTGTCAACAAAATCGAGCAAAAATGAGCCAGAGAAACTAAAAAACAAGCTACTTAATTATAACAGACTACGCTAAAGTAAAAAAATAAAGAACAAAAACGGTTGCAACCTCACGCAAACCATGACAGCTACACTCTTCAGGCACTTAAATGAACAAGGATACAATTCCATGATAACAACAGGGATTTCAATCTCTCTGAGTCTTTTGTGGAGCGAAGACCTCTATTAAAACATCCATGCGATGGTCTGTTTTTTTTTCTACCTCAGTAGCAAACGAAAACGAAAATTTTAACATCTGGTCCAAACTAAACCAATGGGCGAAAATACCATAACTCACATAATGAAAGTATCCGTAGCTGGTACTAGCCTTAAAAAAAGTGCGAAAAAATTTTACGAATCATTGTGCAAGAAAAACAATAGTCAGGAAGCTGAAGAAAGCAAAGATTGTAAGTTCAGAGCATATCGTCAATTTCACAGGCCACAGAGGTATTAACTTCTCTAACGACTACGATAAAGCCGACGAAGAAGAGCTACGATGACTCTTGCAGTAGGCCAAATGAAATAATGAAAATTCCAGCGCTGAGAAAAAGCAAATATTATATTAATACTGGCAGTTTCCGACATCACAACAACAGTGGCTCCACTCACCCATCGATAGCAGCGTCGAAAGAAGACAAATTGCCTCCTTCATTGTCCCGTTTTAAATCTCAAACATTTCTCCATGAATCCAGCTATGATGGGTTCTCTGGAACAGACAATGATGAACAGACGTTAAAAAACCTTAGCAAGTGTCTTTCATCTTTGGCTGCTCGAAGCGTTCTCCTGATTTCAAAACGGCAGTTGA
The DNA here is from genome assembly GCA_942486035.1 of Porites lobata. Classification (NCBI taxonomy): domain Eukaryota; kingdom Metazoa; phylum Cnidaria; class Anthozoa; order Scleractinia; family Poritidae; genus Porites; species Porites lobata. The sequence goes on along the minus strand of CALNXK010000024.1, from coordinate 1,480,776 downwards.
CTTCTTGGAAACGCTTCTTGTAAACGCCGAGCTCTCATAATCGAGGATGAATTTAAAAACACTTACTTTTGCTGATTATTGTAAACCAAGTTATCTTTAACAGGCTGGTGACCATATAAAAAAATCCTTGCACATTTCCAATTTCTTAGATGAATGATTTTGAAAGCGTTGGTCTTGAAAAAGTTTGAATTTGACAAAGGTAGTAGTCTGTTTCAGCCAATCTGGTGAATGAACTAAAAACGTGCGCGCTGTCAAAATTTGTTGTTGTAGTTATGTTTTTCGTGTATATTATTAATAAGTTAGTAAGTGTAATCAAATGATGACGAGTGAAATTAGGATTTGGACAAAATGCAAGTGAAATTATTCCCTAATTTCACGAGTATACCATTTGATTACCTATTAATATCATGGGTGACGAATTACGTTAGCAATCTTGCATTTTTGACATGTTTATCCTGGATCGTATCGATCGAGAACTCCACTCTCTCAAATGTTTAGACCTTAAATTTGGCTTATAAAGTTCAGAATTTTTCAGACTTTTTCGGAAAAAAACCTGTCAGAATCCTTCTTGATGTTCTCTTGTGTGTTCAGGTTTTCTAAAGCGTCTTTTTGTGCCCTGGCATCTTCATTCACGGTATTTTAAAACTTCGTCGCCATCTTGACACTGAGACGTACGGAAGGGTTGTCATGGCAATTTTGTAATTTCACATTTGAAATTAAAAATTAACGCTGAAATTTCGCGCCAAAATTAAGGAGTAATTCGTCACCTATGTTACATGATTTTTCTCGTGCAAGTTGGAATAAATAAGCACTTGTAAATTTTTCAAAGACAACAAAGTGCACACGCCCTACGGGCACGTGCACTTTTGTTGGTCTTTGAAAAATTTACAAGTGCTTATTTATTCCAAATTGCACTCGAATTCATGTGATTACCTATACATAAGAGATTTAATATGAACCAATCAGGGTTAAAAGAGACCGGCAAGCCTAGGCAAACCTATTGTTTCTATTGTATAACAGAGAAGCTCATTAGATATGCAGGAAGACCCTCATTAGTATGGAGTAACGCACTTTTACCTAGCTAGCTAAACACTGACTATAGGCACTTAATTAGTATGAAGGAAGGCCAAATTTTAATAGCATGCAGGAACACGTAATGACAAGGTACTTGCTAGGCATCAACCAGGAGTAAAACAACATAGTACCCTTACCAAAATGCGTAACTTGATATTCCTAATCAGGTGATTCTTCCTGTCCTAGAACGCATGCTTGAAAACCCATTGCAAGAACAAAGCCACCTGTCAAACCGGTTTTACAGACAAAGGATACCACTGTTTGTGTACCGCTGGGTTTAAAGGAGAGTACTGTGACATCGGTAAGTGCCTTCCTTCGACTAATAACGCTGCATGCATAGGTTCGATTAAAACACTTGTGTACGCATGATGACCCGCAAGCCTTGGATACGTGTACGACGGTCATCTGAATTGACCGATTGCGCAATATAAAACAAAGGAAGTGTTGACAACATAGTGCAGGACCGAAGGTCGGAAACCATGAGAAACCCCTGGAACTTATTACTCGCACGTCATCTTGCTAATTCATATGACATTTCATTCCGACAGGAGCAATTAACACAATCAAAATATGCTTTTGTCCCCAAACGATAACCGGAACCTCCGTGAATACATCTTCGATTCTATTTTAAAAATTTTCAAAGAGAGCAACTTTAGAGCACCCGGCCACTTTACTTAAATTTATTTACATCGTGCGGGCCGCGCCGAAACGTTTCTTTGTAACTACCAAGTAAAACCAAAGTTTCCAGGTGATTAAAAGCAAAAGGACGCGCGCGAGGAGAACGCGAGACCACAAAAATATTGTTTTCGAAATGTAACCGCATTAGCAGAGATTCTCCGCGAACGGATCGCAACAGTGTTGTTCTAAATAAATATCAAAAAGAAGAAGAAAAGCCTTCTTCCGAATAAACGATTACGTACTGTGCTTTCCAGTTTCTAGGACGTACTAAAAGTGCCGGAAATGGGAATTTTGCCACGCGTGTTTTATTTGTAACGAGAAAACAAATCTTTTACGGATAAATGCCGAAAAATATAACTGGCGGAGGGTCTCCTACAAGAAAATCTCCTATTAAAAAACACTCTAAGACACACATATAGCTTTTGTAGCTTGTAAACCCCTTAATTTTCCAGTTATTGCGCAAGTGATTTCATAATACCTTGGTGTCTAACTCACAGAATCACGGGCGCGCCACCTAGTGTTTCTGTTGCTTAAAAAATCGCACTTAGGAGTTTAGAACACCATGGCATTACAATAAAACTCGCTTACTCAAGCTAAAACATATTAACCTTTAAATTTCCACTTGGTACGCAAGTGATTTCATAATGCCGAGGTGTCTAGACTCACAGAATCACGGGCGAGCCACCTAGTGTTTCTGTTGCTTTAAAAATCGCACTTAGGAGTTTAGAACACCATGGCATTACAATAAAACTCGCTTACTCAAGCTAAATCGTAGTAACCTTTAAATTTCCACTTGGAGCGCGAGTGATTTCATAATGCCGAGGTGTCTAAGCTCACAGAATCACGGGCGAGCCACCTAGTGTTTCTGTTGCTTTAAAAATCGCACTTAGGAGTTTAGAACACCATGGCATTACAATAAAACTCGCTTACTCAAGCTAAATCTTATTAACCTTTAAATTTCCACTTGGTACGCAAGTGATTTCATAATACCGTGGTGTCTAACTCACAGAATCACGGGCGTGCCACCTAGTGTTTCTGTTGCATGATAAAACTCGCACTTAGGAGTTTAGAACACCATGGCATTACAATAAAACTCGCTTACTCAAGCTTAAACATATTAAACTTTAAATTTCCACTTCGTGCACAAGTGATTTCATAATGCCGTGGCGTCTAAACTCACAGAATCACGGGCGTGCCACCTAGTGTTTCTGTTGCTTTAAAAATCGCACTTAGGAGTTAAGAACACCATGGCATTACAATAAAACTCGCTTACTCAAGCTTAAACATATTAAACTTTAAATTTCCACTTCGTGCACAAGTGATTTCATAATGCCGTGGCGTCTAAACTCACAGAATCACGGGCGTGCCACCTAGTGTTTCTGTTGCTTTAAAAATCGCACTTAGGAGTTAAGAACACCATGGCATTACAATAAAACTCGCCGCACGCCTAGTCTTTTTTTTAAAAAATAGTCACCCTTGAAACATGTTAACAATGATTTCCACTCCCATACCTAATTTTCTAAAATCCTGCAATACATAGCTTTTTCTTGAATGAATAAAGAGTTAAATAGCGGAAGAGGCGAGATTTGGTAATTTTTGGCGGGCTTTGGACACGTTTTGGCGGGATGACGATTTCACTATTCGACCGAATCCATTGGATCGCTTAGTCTCTGTGTTTTCTGCCTCTACTATGACATCTTCATCTACTAACAATAGTATTCCGCAACCCGTCGTCATTAAATAACCGAAATTTTTTATGTAGCCCGTTTGCACACGATTTACATCATTAGCAGCAGATCGTGCATAATAGTCACCAAACAAATGCAGTCGGATTAGAAGATCTAACGTTTTCAACATCAAAATGCCTACCAGACTGCCGATGAATATTACCACTTACACGTTTGTCGTAATATCGTTAGGCTCAGGAACATTTTGAAGGCATAGGAAGACCGTCTTCTTCTCGTAATGTCATAAATCGAAAGACGCACACAACGTCCTTTACGTTCATCGCAGAAGTACAATGCCGGCTTTACATGTATTCGATCAGAGGTCAAATCATAATGTCACACTACTTCCATATAAAGAAAAAGTCAATTATTATTTCCATTGTTTGGGTTAAATTTTTAACTATAGTGAGTTGAATGTACAAGATTCCATCAGAGAGATGCCATAAAAATACGAACACAACGCACCAGCGCGTTCGTGACACGCGATTCACGGCGGAAACTGCAGTTTAGCAAGCTCACGCCAAAGAAATTCGTTATATCTTCACACACAAAGCCTCGGAGATCAATGATTGCAATCTGCTTTGGCATCCATCTTTCCTTTACGATGAGTAGTAAACTGTGTGTTCAAGGAGTGCGGGTTTTACATAATAAAGATTTTGAATCAACGCTTTTATCTAGCAACATTCGCCCGATTCTATTTGAGTTCTGCGACCTTCAATACGTACATTCAATACAATATGGAACTACGCTACATTTTACTGAATACTGGAAAAGACCAGAAAGACAACGCTTGAGTCGTAGGCCACGCGCGATTATTCTGGATAACTCGTGAGCTAAGAACGCAAATCTCTGGCTTATGTTAAATTGTAATCTCTTCTGAATTACTCTATCGCCAGATGTCGCCTTAATCTTGTTAAAAAAAGTGACGCTTTATCGAATAATACCACTGATGATTGGACCAAATGGTAAAGAAACTAATTGCTTTTCGCGGTAGGAAGTTTATTGCTTGTCACTCAAACCCTAGCTTCCTTAACAACCCCAGCGTCCTGTGGTGTACAAAAAAAAGTCGTATGCGGGTCCTCATGCGAACGTGATAGGGTTATTACTTGCGTGTTCTGTCGTGATCTTTTTTACGCAACATTAAAGCTTTCTGGTCTTTACAAAATATCTGTTTAAAAGAAAGTAAAGATTGGCGAAATATTTCAAACAAAATTATTGTCACACTTGTCACACAAGGCTTGCCGTCATCTTTCCTCTCCCGTCCTGTTGCGTGTAAGTTCATCAAGTGAGATTATTTCAAATGCGTACATAGCCCATTTTTAAAATAAAATCTAAGTCGCCCCTCTGCTTAGTCGCTAAAAAATTCAAAGTGTGTGTTGACAAGATTGATTTCAATTGATAAGCAGCAGGCGTTTATTCCTCGATCACTGAGTTATGGCTGGTTTACATACACGTCGTACGACAAATGAAGAAAACATAAACATGCTTAAAACAACATACCGATGAATGCACTGTTAATGGTTGTCTTTCGTCACGTGAAAAGGTGCTAGTCAGTATTCCAAGTTGTTCGAAACGTTAGAATTAAGCGCTTTTCCCAAGTAGATTATAAAGTCTTAGAATTGTCAATTTGATTGATTAGATCTGTGATTGATGAAAGGCTAAAGTATTTTATACTTTTTGTAGCCTGTGCCAGGGTCTTATATAGTAAGGGACCACGCGAAAAGAAAACCTGAAGTTGAGTGAAAATAAGACGTTCACAATTTTTTTTTGTGCTTATGTGTACGAAACAAGCTGCAATTTGATGGCCTGTTTTTTTTTTAGACATTGATGAGTGCGCTGCAGGTACACACAACTGCAGTACGAATACGTTCTGCACCAATAAAGAAGGATCTTACAACTGCACTTGTAATCCGGGATATTACGGAGATGTAGAGAACTGTGAACCGGGTAAGTCTGGGTTACTGCGGGCGACATGAGGAGCCCGCAATCCTAATCTCCAGGTTGTTATTACGCATGCCTCGCATGTATGTAGCATGCGAAGTTTGGAATGAATGGAATGCACAGAACCCAATTTCATCACGCACGTTTGGACCTTCTATCACTCGCAATCTGATCACGAATGTTTTGACGTATCTCTCACGTGAAACTTAGCCAAAACACACTAGCAGTCACCGATGGAGCTAAAGGGTTTTGACCTTTGATCGTTGTCGCCCTCACTCCGTATCCTTTGGTTATTGCAACCTATTTTTAATAAGTTATTTGGTGGCCTGAGGAAATCCCCAATTAGTTCACAGAAAGGCCTCTATCCTCTATAGTTGTAAACATTGCTTTGAGCGGTTAATTCAATCAGTTTTTACTCTGTTTTCAGACTCGTGTTGTTGTTGTTTTTTTTTCTCTTATCTTAAAAACAACAACGCTTAAGAACTTCCACGTGTTTTAAAGAAATTTCTTACTCTAAGACTTTGGCAAAACACCGCGTTCTGACGCCAGCGCAGCAATTTTGTTTTGTTTTATATTCACCTCCTAGAGCTGAGATCATAAGAGTTGCTCAAAAATAATATATTATAATCACAACGGCCATTAAAAATTTAAGAAATTCCCCCTACCGTAAACCCAAAATGTCCTAAACGGTCCATGAAATTCAAAACCATTAGTCGTTCATCACTCACGTTGGATCTCAGCTTCGACTCTTTTATATTAGCTCGTGGGTAATCGACGGCCTTCGAGAAATCATTGGCGTACTTCTTACAGTTTATCTCTTTGTCTGTCTTTTGTGTGATGCAGTTTCATCCTGCAAGGACATCTTTGATAAGAATATGTAAGTAACAAAATTTCATTGGTACTCTTTGATACAAATAAACCCTTTGTGTAAATTACGGAAAGTTCTCTTTATGCTCCGAGTTAGAGATGTAATCAGTTTCTATATCTTTAATTGACCTCTACTGAAAAAACCCAAACACACCATAATACTCTTTGTTAGTCACTCGAAAATTTTGCATAAGCATTGTCTTCAGTTTCTCTTGGGAGTTAAAATGGCCCCAAGAGAAACTGAAAACAATATATGCTTATGCAAAATTTTAGAGTGACCAACAAAGAGTATTATGGTATGTTATGGTATTTTCTGTAGTGGTCAATACGGGCACCTCATGAAAAAGGAAATTAAGGACTATGCGCTGCATCAATAAATTTGCTGTGTGAATTCCCAAATCCTGATACCACAAAAGACAAAATGCTATCTTATGGCGCCAGTTTCCTCTGTTCCAACATCTTCTGCCATCTTTGCATGAACCAGAAAAATCTAGCACTGAGGCTATTCTTATTAGGCTTCCAATTACATTACTGTAACAGTTTTCTTTAGGCAACTGATCAATATTCGTTTTGTTTTGACTTTTCGCACATGATTGTTTGAGTCAAGATATTTTTGTTCTTATGACATTGTTTTCATACTAATATATATTCACGGGTATAAAAAGGTCTCATTTGCACTTTAATCTTTTTAAGATCCAATGAAAGCAAAGCGTACCCACTTGTTGTGGAAGATGAGGTTATTGACGTTTACTGTCACATGACCATGGCTTCGACTTCAAATGGAGAATGCGGTGATGGTGGATGGACGCTGATCATGAAGATTGATGGCAATCAGGTAGCTGACTTGCATTATCTGTGGTTGCCTTCAGTTTTCAGTTTTTTGATTTTAAATGTCTCTGAATTTCCATTTTTATGTAAAATAACCGTCAGTACCTTAGTCATCTATAAAAACAAGCTAATAGCAGAAACCCACTTATCTTTGTAATCATCTTAGTAGTGTACTTGTAAGCTTCTGATTTATATGTTACAGTTAATCTCAGCATTCTTTTCTTTACCTTTATTTTTTTTTACAATTAATATACCGGTAAGTTTAAAAATACTTCTGTTGGCTTGTCACTTTATTAATACCATTTGGAGTGCGTAGTTTGTTTTAAATAGACGCTATACCCACCTAGACTAGCATTCATATCTGGATTAACCAATAAAAATGACAAATGAAATGAAAAAATGAAAAGAATTTCGTGTCAGAGTGCTATAATGAGTGTTTCTTAACTAATAAATGGCCGTTCATAATAGCATTCCTATCATATTAAAGCAACTTATCACTATAGGAAATATCCCACCTGATATGTGAACCTTTGATCAGTAGCCGGTCTCTATGACCATTCTCCTATTTATGTATGTAAAGGTGATGGTTTGTTATAATTTGTAACAAAATGTTCTTCCCAAAGCAAACTTTCCACTACACCTCTGCATACTGGCAAGATAAAAACACCTTCAATGTTGATGGAGGCAAGACTGCATTTGACTCACTGGAGACCAAACTTCCCTCCTACTGGAACACATCCTTCTCCAAGATCTGCCTCGGAATGAAGATCAACAACCAGATCAGTTTTATCGAAATCACTAAGAGCGCCAGTTCCCTGTATTCACTAATGGCTGATGGGCAATACCGCAGCACCTCACTGGGTCGTGATAAGTGGAAGTCCGTAGTTGGTCCCGATGCTTCCTTACAGGTCAACTGTAACATGGAAGGTTTTAATGCAGCGTGTACCAGGACAGGACGATCTAAAGCAAGAATCGGTATAGTAGGTAATGATGAAAACGATTGCTGGTCCTGTAACTCCAGGATCGGCTTTGGCACTGGAGGAGAACACGACGACTCTAACACATGTGGAAACGACGCTATGTTCAGCAGTTTGGATAATGGTGACCAGCATATCAAGGCTATGGGATACATTTTGGTTCAATGAAATAGAACTCTCAATAAATCAAGAGCAGTAAATAATGTTGATTAAAAGACCTGTTTGACCGAATTTGCTAGTTCTCTATTGCGCAGTGACAAAAGCTTAACTCAGTCCTTTATCGATCCACTCTGAACTTCGAACACTAGCAACCTGAAGGAGGTTTTTTTTTACATTTCTGGCGTTCCAACCCAATGGGGCGTTGATGTAAGAGGAGCGGTTCTTTCAAAATTACTTCCAAGAATTACATTAAATCATCTTGGTTTCATTTAAGGACAGCAACAATCATTCTCTCTTGTTAGCTTCCATCTGCGGCGTTAAATCAAGGGCGGCGTTTAATTCAGTAAATACAGTTTTTTAATATTACTGCCCGCCCCAGGTGTGTAGGCCGCCCTCGGGAGGGGGGATGGGCACTCCCTATGATGACCTATACGGGGAGGCTCCTCCCGAAAGGGTATCTTTTTAAGGCTTCGGGTATATCACGGAAAGGATAGGGATTTCACTGATTAAAGTATTAATAAAAGGGAAGCGAAATCTGTCATTTGGGTCTGCGAAAGGGCCCCAAAGGGCTAACAGATAAATTTTGTGTCTTTATAAAGTCGAGAAAAGTGCTCTATTTTTATGACTGCTTCCTATATAAAAGACAGTGCATTTACAGCAGTTAAAAGGGATGCAAATTTCTCAACAAGGTGCGTGAAAGGGGTACCATTTGTCAATAGCATATATACGAAAGGGATACCGTTTTCGTGGAAAATGGTATATAAGAGGGTAAGGGGTTGGACTTCGGGACTGGAGCCTCCCCGGGTAAACATATGTTGAGTACCACTCCCCCCCGGGGGATAGGCCGTTGTTTTTGACTTAAAAAAAAGACAAGGTTACGAGTACTATGTTGCGCATGTTCTATCACAATGGACAGTTTTTCTTGCAAATTGACACGTTTTCGCTGTTACGGGGGGCTTATTTTTTTCAAGCACTTTTGAGGGGGGGGGCTTATTTAATTTAGCGAAACGCATCACCTGTAGCAAATTACCTTGGTATGAGACAGAGTAGACTTACGCGTTGTACAATTAAAGTCACCGTCAAAAGTATTTAATTCACTTGTGGGAGCCTAAAAGTAGCAAAAACAAAACTCTTATTCTTCAAAAATGTTCTTTCGGCCTTATGTTCTTCGGTAATTTTTATGAATAAACCATAACTGATCAGTCCACGTTAATCGTTATAATTTTGTGAAGAATAAGGATTGGGGGAGGGGGAGTGCCAGCTCGATGATATTAGCTTGTTAGCTAACCTAAAATTCGAGTATAAATAAAGTTTGTGTTTATGTTGTGTTGGCATAGGGTTAATAGAGACTAAATGGAAGACAGTAAAGGATAGTAGGCAGTGCTAATCATTCAAACCCATCTAAAATATCCTGAACATGGCATGAATATTTCTTAAAATCGTTCTATAAAACCACTCGGTACTCGAAACGTATTCGATGCCGTGGTGAACCTGCAATACGATAATTTTGATTATCAAACAACATCAGGAAGATGACGCGAAAGCTCTCCGGCACTGTACTTATATAAGCCAAGTAGAGTAACTGTAAAAGTACTCATAGCGCGGGAGTGAAATAAAATGACTTGGGAATAACATATGACATGAATATTCCCTGATCGTTCTATATTAAGCCCCGTCGTTAGCTACGACAAACGCATTCGACTCCGCGGTGAAACTGCATTTTTCACTCAATAACCATTTTGAGTGATTTCTGGTCATCAAGATATTTTTTTTCTAGCAATCTGGTGGGCAGGATATTTTTTCCCTTTTTTTGCCGTAAGCTTTCTATTACATTTGTGCTGCATGCAATTTTTTCCTTCCGACAAGCGCTTGCAGGAAATTTTTTTCAAAATCGCCCACCCCCACCCTCAAGAGTTAAATGGTCGGCCCTTATGAAATTTGATATTATACATGTGCGTACATAAATCATGCCAAACATTTTTCTTAAAACTGAAACAATAAAACGTGAGTTTTTCATGCCAAAATTCTATCTATTCTAAGTCGTTTTTTTTTTCTATCGATACTGAAACCTTCTAAAGTATGTTTAATTATAATCAGCATCATTAAGCGCCAAGGTATATGGGGAATTTATTAGGTATATACAAACATTTTAAGATTGTTTGACACACCGTTTAATGACGTAATGCTTTCTGTAAACAAATAGCCTGCGTAGCAAGCGGTTCCGCGCGAGTTCGTCGAGAAAACTGGAACGAGAGCAAAAAAAAGGAAATTTCGCGCTCTAACTCGACTGGAAACGCTTGCTACGCAGGCTAGTAAACAAAAAAAAACTGTAGAGTAAAAGCAAAAGTAATAATCAGGCTGTCATCATGGAATCTGGCTGTCATCATGGAATCTTAATATTAAGCTAGTTATCGTCATGTCTCAACCTAAGCATGACGATGCAAATACTCAACAACCAATTATGTTTGCCCTATTACTTATTAAACAAAATTTTTTCGCCAACCAATTGAAATGAAAAACGCCTAAACACGATTCTGTGTGGTCTAGCAGTGTTGATATATTTGGAAGTTCTATGTAAAGTATAGTATCCGTTGGTTGTAGCATCAAAAAAAAGTTTTAACATGATTAACAAATCACACACTGAGTTTCGCCAAAATACAGCGCTCGGGAAAAAACGGTTTTGAGGGCTGAACATTCTCAAAGAAAACTTTTCCTTCAAGCACTTTACTTGCTTCATGTCTCCTTTTTTTATAATGGAGCTAATAGTTTTGTGGATTTCACTGGGATTCATCTCCTGGACACATGGGCATGATTCAAACAGCGAAGGTTAGTATATTCCTGTTAGTGGTTACCCCTTATCATTTTGGCGTTGGTATAAAGTCATCAGATAATTATTATGTTTAGTTAAGGTAAAAAAAACCACTGCAAAAGCCGTGTACGAACAATCTTGCTCAACGTCGGATCCAAAAAGATCGTGATCAGTCAAAATATATAATATTGAAAACGTTACAGTCAAGAAGACTTTTGCAGGGACTTTTGAAATGAAAAAATTTCAAGAAGACTTTTGCAGGGTAATTATTAACTTAAAAAAAAAACAATGAAAAATGTCGCTGTTCTTGTTGTTGTAGTTGTTGTTTTTCAACCAAACATTTTATCGCTATCCTAAAAAAAATTGAATAATATTGCAATGAGTTGAGAGCCATGTTTATCTATAAACTGGCCATCATTTTATGGCAAACATTTAGCAGGTGCAGCAGGTCTTTTGTAATGCATTATTCACTGTATACATCACATTACGACTACAAAAACTTAGTCTAGAAAATGGACACTACATGAAAAACCTTGATATATCCCGCTGTGAACGCAGACGTATTTCCGGTCGTCGCTTCTCTCCACACGAAAATACTCCTGCATTCGCAGGCTAACCTCGAAGAAAGTCGTTTAATAATACTACTACTATCACTACTACCACTAATAATAATAATATTGCATCTATAAGTGTTGCAAAATTATCGGTACCATCCGACCGAAACACCTCGACGAAAGTCATTGAAAAGCTCTCAAGTGACAAAGATCTTGAGATTAACTACGAGAATGTGGGGAATGAGGACAGAGACTATGACGGTTATTGCTGGTGCACTGCGACTAATATTAGAAGGGGAATGGACCAGAATTTAGGAAAGATCCCTGGAGCCAGTAATATTAATGAGCTGCAAAAGATCACCCTCCTATAAACGGCGCACATACTGAGAAGGTGTCTGTCCATCAAATAAAAAACTCCCCTGGTACCTCAGGACTAAGCAGACTAAGGAATGACCCCGGTTCTAGCAGAGTGTAGGAAGCAATTAATACCACTGAAAACTTTTATAATAACAATAATAGTCATAAAAGTAAATTAAAATTATCATACAAATTATCCTAGAATCCTTTGAGGCATTTTTTTTGAAAGCTTTATTACTTTGACAGTTTTATACGTAGAAGACTGTCAGCCACAACAAGATAGCACTTGCCATAAAATATCTTCTCATGTCACATCTAGGGTGATGACGTCATCAGTCACGTGACCATTGCTGAATTAGGGTTTTCTTTGTTTCTGTGACAAGATTTCTTCATTGGGTTGAAATAAAATGGCATATTTGAGGTTTTGGTTGCGTGGAGCATTTAAAAATAACCAGTTTACGTCCGGAATTTAAATTTAAAGGGGGAAATGAACATGGGTGAAAAAGTTGGGAAACTAGGCTGAGGGCTGTAGAGAGTAAACGTTTCATCACACAACAGAGAAAATTTGTAGGAAAGTAATGTTCTACCTGACAATTTTTTTCATTACCAAAAGAGGGACATGATGTCATCAATCACGTTCACGATCAGAGGTTTTGAAGATTTTAGTTCGTTTTTTTTAATGTTAATTTTTCGCCATAATTCTGCAAGTTTTTGTTGTTTTTCTCTACAAATCTTTACTCTGTATTACCCCTGAGTAATTGTTATTCCATTTTCACATCAGAAGCAAACGAAAACTGAGCCAGAAGTTTAAAAGTTGTGTTAATCGACCGATATTGCAAATTAAAATCGAAAAGGAGACTTTCGTAAAATCCTTTTTCAACTTAACTGTTTGTTTGCCGAATAAATGTTCAACGTTTGTTAATAAAGGAGAACTTTCAAAGCTAAAAGGATGTATTTGGCGGCCATATTATTTTTCTTCATTCTGGGGAGAAAGATCCTGAAGCATGCAGTTCTTTTAACGCTAAAAGCCAAATGGTGGTGCCACCCTAACCTAAAACAATGGAAATAATGATAAACAATGTTGTGTTAATGTTTTCCTTGACCGATGAAAAGACACCTTACGAGCAGGGAGAGAATCGTATGGTCATACTGTTCATTCGGTAGCCGCAAGATCGATAAAGTTCTTAAACGTTCCCCGGAATGGACCAAGCCTGAAAGAATATTAATGGGTTTATTTTGAGATTTACGTCTGGCTTCGATCAGTTAAAGAATTAATTATACACGGAAACCGGAAAAGTCATCCTTGAAAACTGTCAATCACCATAGACAAGGAATATATACCTCTTTTATACTAAATTTGGCAGCGCTTACTGATGTGGTCCAGTGGATGGGATCATTCTTTATGAGTCCTAACGTATTCGGATGGTCCGGGTTCGCATCTCCTTAAAGCAGATTTTTCGTGACCATATTTTTTTTCTTTTTCTTTTTTACTCTGAGTCTTTTTTACCTGTGTGGTGCATATAGCTAGTAACATAATGTGGTAAATTGAAAGCAAAATTTACAGGAATATGTATCATAGCGCATTACGCAGTTGAAACGTCGAATTTCATATGTGCCTAATTTATTAATTCAAGAGGTAACTGCTTTGACATGCGACGTCTGAATCAATAATAATAATAATTATAATAATAAATATGTACCAATTATAAATGCGTTAAAAATGTAACAGCCCTGAACAGTGCTAGAAGTATTCTTGGTGCTTTTCCTGTATTGTAGTAGACCTATATCACAATGCAACACACCCATCTGTGTGTGGAACTTTTCGGATGATATAAAACCAACAATTTCCGCTGCGTCTCTTTTGAGCTCAAGTGCCGGCTGAGTGTTGGTAAAACCATTTTTTCGATTGTTCGCAGTAAAAGCTGATAAAGCAAAAGTTGGTTTTTAAAAACTGTTCCCTGCAGCCTCTCGTAAGAAACGGTATTCCTTGGACGTACAAGCGCGGGGGTCTGAATTCTACCCATCCTCGTTTTATTTTTTATGTGTGAATTTTATCAAGAGGATATTTTCTGAGCGCCTGTCCATTTCAGTAACTGTTTGTTTATTTTTCATACATATTTGCTGTTAATTGGTGAAAATCGGCCCGTAGTTATATTAGAATTAATACAAGCATGGTAGGGGATTATATGATCTCAGAAATCGATATATGGAAAGCGGAAGCCAATGTGATTTTTGCCGTGAACTACTGTATAGTATTCAGCTATTTCGTTTTTGCATTTCATTAAACATTAGCTAAAAATTATAGAATTCGTAAGGGGATAGTCTGCTTGTTTTAGGGGAAATGATGTTGATCTGGGAATGAAATCGATTAGGGTAGAAAAGGTATATCTTGATACAATGTAAACCAGTTAGTCTGTTAATGGGATCACAGGCACCTTGATGGGGTGGTGGACTTTCTCGTATTTGTCTACTAATTCTCTCTATATTTTAATTGCTATCAACCCCCGAATCCGGTATTTTCCAATTTTCTAGAATTTTTAATATTCCCCTCTAATTTTTCTACATTAAAAACATTTAAAAAAATCGTCCAAAAAAATTTCCAAAAATTAATGAATCAAAAATCCCAGACTGATTGACTCATTCTTCGATTGAATGAAATCTTGGCTAGATATTTGAGAAAAAGGGCGGAATAACTGAAAATCAATGCTTTTTACCAGACTCCCCTCTTAATTAGTACTGATTTCCTGGAATACCCCTTCATACAAGGACACCAACGATTTTATTTCCATTGCTAACGAAAACTCTTTCCAGCGGAGACATGTCGTTACCTGGAATGGAGAGCCGACCACATCTTTGATGGTAAACGTCTAAAACATCACGTGATTCGCAGCTTTGACGCCCTTGACGCGAAAACCTGTGAGATACATTGCTATGGTGAACCCGACTGCGCTAGTTTTAACTTTAAGAAGTCTAGTACGAGCCAATGTGAGCTGAATAACGCCACTGTCGAAGAACAAGACGATAAGCTGGAGACCAACGATGATTACGTTTATCAAGGAGCCAAGGTAAGTGAGGAACTTCAAAGTGGACTTCAACTAAAGTACGGCGTTATATTTTAGCCCAGGGGGTAGGGGGGGGGGGGCGGTGGGTACTTTCCTATGAGAGGCTAATGGGCATGTGTGATTTTCGGATTTTTCTGGGTAAGAGAGTTCTTCATATTTACGGTTAGCAAATTAGACGTATCAGAATGTTTGTACTGTAGGTGAAAAGTAAAGTGTTCTTCATTCAGTTTAAAAAATGGGTTAATTCATAAAAATAGAAAGTGACTAAGTTCGGATCGTCAGAATTACATATTTGCCCAAAAGTGACTAAGAATGGGGTCTATAATTGGTCACAGAATGGACTATAATGGGGTAGGGGCTATGAGAGACCAGTGGCACATACCCAGCAAAAATTTCCCCAACTACCCCCTTCCTCCCCCCGCCCCCGGTTATCTGAGGCAAATTAAAGACCAAATTATAAACGATGTACCCGGCAGCGGATGATTCCTTAAATTTTATTATAGAACTAACCGGAAAAGATTATTAAAAATAATGAATATATGAATTTCATATGTTTGAACTGCGGGATGAATGTAAAGAAGTTCATCGAAGAAGACGCAACTTGTGCACTTTGTGATCCATGATTCTCATGATCAGTTAAACAGTTAGAAGTGAAGCTAAAGTTTCAGCTGCTACTTTAAAGTAAATTGCTCTGATCTCGTAAATTTTTCGTCCCAGAACAAATGTGTGAATAACCTTTGCAAGAACAGAGCAACCTGTCAAACCGGTTTTACAGACAAAGGATACCGCTGTATGTGTGCTGCAGGATTTAAAGGAGAGTACTGTGAGATCGGTGAGTTTCTGTAGGTATATAAACATCGTTTTTTCCTGTTGACCATAAAAACTGAGTATAAGTGCTCATAATAATAATAATAATAATAATAATAATAATACTAACATGATGATGATGATAACAATAATAATTATAATAATAATCTATAATAGGGTTAATTTAATTTACCAGGCAATGAGGACCTTTTAAGTCTGAGATTCTACAATATAATAGTAATATTAATACTGAAAACATGTACATGCGTATAGTTCATGTTCGGACTTGCGGCACTTTGTAATGACTTAAGGTCTCGGTAAAGGAAAACGAGGTGCCCACAGAAAAAAATTCTAGTCGCGCGAGTATTTTCGCTACAAATGCAAGTTACATATCAAATTAAAGCTAAAAGACTAAATTACCTTATAAAAGATTTTATTTCATCGAATTTCAAAAGGTGCTTAAGTTTTTTGTTCTCGAACTCAGAGGTATCGAGTTTACTGCTGAAGCTCCAGCCCTTCCGCGTTGTTAAATATTCACTTCCTTTTTATTGCATCTGATTGACAGATAAAAGACCTAAAAAAGGGTGTGAGGAAATTTGCAGATGTCTCGTGTTAGCGGAATTATTGCATTTCAAACTAAAAAGTCGAATCTCGAGCGCGATTTACGCAAAGAAACTGACATAAAATGAGTTACAAAGGGAAATCGGAAAATTCCTCACACCCTTTTTGAGTCTATATCATTATCCATCATATCTGAAAGTTTCAAAGCGATAGCTTAAAACCTGTCCCGACTGGAGGTCGGAGAATTTTGATTTTTGCGTCTAAAATAGAGTGAGAGAAAATCAGCTCTAAAGATTTAGCGCGAAGTCCACGCTTGGCTGGTTAGCTCAGAAAAGGCTCATTTTAGAAGGGTTAAAAAGCACTTTCTGATTTTCTTTTTCTGCCAAATCAAAATTTAGGACCCACTCATGCCAAAAATCCAAAAAAAACAAAATCGAACAATGTACTAAAATTTTCATTTACCGAGACCTTAATGTAATTTCTGTTGCCCACCAAAGTAATAAAACAAGCCTATTAGGTGAAATGTCCAAGAAAGCCAATGGAAGCTTACCAACGTAACGAAACCCTAGATGCACTATCTAAATAATTACCAAAAGCCGAGGAATTCCGATAAAGAAAAATATCCAAGGTCAGCTGAGACCCCAAATTAAACGTGGCCATTTCAAGGACCGACCCTCTTATTCCATTTAACCCTTAAGATAAACTACACTTTTATTGAAAAATCAATTAAAAAGGAAATAACATACATAAAGCTGTCGACACAAATACGGATTAAATAATTGCCTTGATCTACAAACCTCAATCATAACGAAATCAACTCGGGAACAAACTACAAACAATCAGCGAAAATCCTCACAATAATAACTTTCAAAACAACCGGCAAACGGTACTTTAGAACCAATGATTGGAAAGTAATATAATAATGAAGTGCATATTTTGCTAGCCATCTAAACTTTCAGTGCGGTTTGTGTTCTATCTTTAATCAGTATTTTTCTTGCTGTGATTTGATGGCCTATTTTACTTGACTTTCCTACCAGTTGTAGACGAGTGCGCCGCTGGAACACACAACTGCAGCGCCAATGCGTTCTGCACCAATAATGTGGCGGGATCCTACACCTGCACCTGTAATCCGGGATACTATGGTGATGTAGAGGACTGTGAACCGAGTGAGTGAGGCCTTTTGTATGGGAGAAATTAAACCATTCTTAGCTCTAAATAAATCGTGTTTTATCTTCGTCGATTCAGACTTATTTAATGGGCTCTCTTAAGGGGACAGAAGATTACAAACAATGTTGTTGCTCTAGACTGCAAATATGAATGGCAGAAAGCGTTCATCGATCTCGTGTAATGATTTAGTATACCATGTTACAAGACATACCTTGTTAGTGTCTAGTAAGGTCTAGCTAGGTCTAACGTCATCTCATTAGTAAAACATATTTGTCTAGTAAGTGTCTAGTCACTGCCTTCCTGCATACGTAATTAGTGGGTTCCTTCATACTAGTAAAGAGTTGTTGCAAGAGATAACTCGGAGCGTTCCCACGCACGTGCAGGAAAAACAGCGCTAAAAATGGCGTTTTGGCTGTCTTTTAGAGCAGCCGCTGAAGCGGTTTAACAGCTCAGTTTCTTCTATCTTTTTACGCTGGACTTTTTCTACTTCGTCAATCGTCAACAGAGGTGTAGCGCTCGTTTCGACTTGCATGTTTGGAGCAAATGTTTTGGTGATGGTAAGACTTTTTTCCTAGCAAAGGGATTGCAAGAAGGCGATGATCGCGTTTAAAACTACCCACTTTTATTTTGAACACATAATAGATTCTACATTATCCAATCGAGTGGGAGAAGAGCGGGTAAGTCTGGGCAAGCCTATTGTTCCCATTTAATAAGAGAGACGCTCATTAGATATGGAGGAAGGCACTTATTAGCGTGGAGAAACCCACTAATATTACGTATGCAGGAAGGCAATGACTAGACACTTACTAGACACATATGTTTTGCTAATGAGGTAAGTTCATTTTATTATATAGATACTGATGAAATACCAGGGTCTTTCCTTTTACTAAAAAATCATATCTTTATCGCGCGCAGTGAAGATACTATTTTTAACTTTCCCGTGTGACGATATTTACTAACATGATTAGCCAAAATTTTTCTCTTCTTTATTAGAATTTTGACTTTTTGGAACATAAATGTAAGTATTATTGTCTTTATTTAATAATAATAATAGTAATAATAATAATAATAATAATTATTGTTATTATTATAATAACCTTTATTTTAAGAGGGTGACAACAGTTACTATAAAAAGTGTTCTCCCTAGTGGCCGTCTAAAAACAAAATTGATAATAATAAATTACAACACTCCTGATAAAAAGCCTATTTACAAATAGTAATTTTAATGAAGGATCTTAAAAATTCTGAAGAAGTATTCTCCCTCCCTAGTGGCCCACTAAAAACAAAATTGATAACAATAAAATTACAGCAATTATGATAAAAAGGCCATTTACAAATAGTGATTATAATAAAAGGCTCTTAAAAATTCTAGAGATTTTGTTTCTCCTTTATAACTATAGATCCAAGTTTCATAACATTTTTGTTGCACTATTTTGCTGTTTCGAAAATGAATTTAAAAAAAGGTGTGTTTTATGTAGGAATTTCATCAGTATCTATAAAATAAACAGAACATTACATGGCCACTTGGCCGCGCGGACATGTAATATCCTCTATTTATTAGTAGTTATTTTCCTTTATTTTCATACAGTTTCCACGTGCAAAGACATTTTTGACAAGAACATGTGAGTAGCAAAACATTATTCGGAGTTTTTTTAATCAAGATAACAGAGCTTTCAGCACTGATGTGTGATGCTTACATTTCATGTACATGTGGACAAAAATGCGACGAAATGCCCGGCAACCAATACAGAATATACTTCGCGTGGGCCAAGACAGTTTAAGGAGATTCAGAATGGGTCATAATTGCCTGGTTAGTCACATGGTACAGCAACGCCTTCCTTGAGAGCAAATGCCTTGGGAGAGGGCAAAGACGTTATTATACGCTGTACGCACTACCTGCCTTCTCATCATAGCTAAGAGTTCGTAGTTAATTTTGGCAATCAGCGCAACCTACAGATTATATTAATTAGTTGGTTGGGTTATTATTTGCAAGCGCAATTCATGATTTTCAAAAGAAATGTCAAACTGTGTTCAGTGCGATAGTGTGTTTTTCCTTATTATAAAACAATTAATAGACTTTAAGTTTTTGTAATATCCGGACTAATAATCGATCTTCATCTCGGTAAGTGTTTTCAGCTTCAGCCTTCGGCCTTGGCTGATTTTTGCACTTTTGCTCATCCAATTATAACATAACATAACATAACATAACATAACATAACATAACATAACATAACATAACATAACATAACATAACATAACATAACATAACATAACATAACATAACATAACATACCATACCATAAAACTTTATTTATACTGGAATTTTAGAGTAGCTAACAAGCTAATTTCTTCGAGCTGACACTACATGAAAATAATATAGAAATATATATATAGTAATATAATGAATTGAAGATTTCATCAGCTATTAAAGTGCTCAATAGGTAAACTAGAGCGATGTGTAGATTTGCAGAGTTGGATTATTTGGTCGAAGACATTTATTGCTACTCAGAGTTTCATGCTCCTTGCGGAGCAATCATCATATATACATTAAATCATCATATATACATTAAATGCATTATAAGTAATAATAATAAAATAATATTAATAATAATAAGCACATAAAAAAAAGAAAGAAAGAAACGAAAATATTATTTACAATTCACAATTTTAAGTTTAAGTATGTCAAGCAAAAAGAATCTACATGAAGGTATATCCTGTATTTTGGTCTTAAAGTCTGCAAAAAACCTGGCACGAAAAACTTCCGGCAGTGCATTCCACTGCTTAGCTGAAAAGTAAGAAAAGGAGTTAAGACCTTAGGTAGTTGTTTTAGGTTTACTTAGAGAAACAATGTAGTTGCCACGAAGATCATAGGAAGGGGACCGGAGTGAAAACATATTCTTCGTATAAGCAGGAAAATGAGTGAAAAACAAACTCTTGTATAACAGAATGAGGAAATTTTGAACGCTTTTGTTACACAACGAAGTAGAGTTGACTTTAGAGAGAAGAGTGTTGTATGGAGACGAGCAATCTCCAAGTACAAATCTAAGTATACTTTTATTTAAAGCTCTTTGTAACCTCTTTGTTTGTCTTGTCCTGGTGTGTTATTGCTCTTCAACTAGCTAGGTAATACTTGTACTAGTCGTGACTCGGTGGCCAGCTGCAACCCCCATGCCATTTCTCGAAACTTTCCGACTTGAGTATCACTATTACACGATAAAAGGTTCTCTTATACGACAACCGTCTCGTAATTTTTACTTTTAAGATCCAGAGAAGACAAAGCATACCCTCTAGTTATGGAGGATAAGGTTGTTGATGTTTACTGTCATATGACCATGGCTACGACTGGTAATGACGCATGCGGTGATGGTGGATGGACGCTTGTTATAAAAATGGATGGCAACCAGGTAACCTTACATTTAATCTCTGAACGTAATATAACTAACCTTTGCTAATTAAAATGAAATAGCAGTATATTTACAGTTTAGTTCTGGAACATTACTCAAGTAAACAGGCGGCTGATGGCTTTATAATATAAACCAGTATGAACAGAATAATCTAAAACATATCTTTGATAATTTAACAGTCCTTTGTCAAAGACAATTGCTGGTTTTCAGTGTCACGCCATTCAATATAGATCAAAATAAAAATCAAAACGGTTCGATAGATAAAGTCCAGCATCTGGGAAATGAAAGGAGGTACATATACAAAGACCCTCGCCAAGATTCAGGTCAGAGGAATATTTCGTATACGAGATATCCGAAGAAATGTTTTATCCAAACTTATAGAGATTTGTATGGAGACGCCATGCTGGTGCTCACCTGGATGAGCTCCAACATGGCGGACGGAAACCAACAGAAACATCTGTTACCGAGTTTTGCTACAAAAGCCTGAATTTAATCTTCGGGAAACTCATAAACATTAAATTCATACTTTTTTTAATACATGAACTGTTTAGATAGCAAAATTTCCTGAAATAAGTCATTTTTTTAACCTACAGGCATGACAGCTTTCTTGGCCATCATGTAAATGCCGCGTCACAAAAACCAAGAACCCATTTTGAAGGGAAAATTTGTATGAAAATTAGTTTTCAGCTACTCTGATGAATCGTGAAAGTAAAATCTCGGTAGGATCGATAGTTTTTTAAGTTTGAATTTTAGTGACGTCATGTGAAAACCAACAATAAGCAGTGACGGATTCAGAAAATTCAGATAGGGGTGACCGGAACGTTTGCCAGCTATATAGATACTGTTTATGTTGATGACTAATTCTTCAAAAATAATACAAAATTTTACCAAAAAAGAGGGGAATAACATAACATAACATAAAACTTTATTTAAACTAAATAATATCTTCGAGTGACACTACATAAAAAACTATACGAAAATATATATATACATTTCAAGAAAAAATTTCAATTCACAATTTTAAGTTTAGGGTATGTCAGGCAAAAAGAATCCATGAAGGTAACATCCTGTATTTTAGTCTTAAAGTCTGCAAAAAAAAACTATAGAAAAAAGTCCGGCAGTGCATTCCACTAGTTAAGAAAGGAGTTAAGACCATAGGTAGTTGTTTTAGGTTTACTTAGTGAAAGAATGTTCTTCACGAAGATCATAAGAAGAGGAATATTCTTCATATAAGTAGAAAAATGATGAAAAACAAATTTTATATAACAGAATGAGGAAATTTTGAATGCGTTTGTTAAACAAAGAAGTAGAGCTGACTTTTGAGAGAAGAGTGTTGTATGGAGACGAGTAATCTCCAAGTATAAATCTAAGTATTCTTTTATTTAGAGCTTCGCCAACCCCTTAATCCGCCCATTGTATTGTCATGGAGACTTGTTGTTAAGCCTCGAATAATGACGTGGCATAATCCTCAATGGTTTGTATGTTTTAACCCTCAATTCAGTCGGCGTTTTTAATTTCCTAGCCGAATGTTACTTAATTTAGGAATTAAGGCTTTATCCGCGTGGGACTAGCTTCTGGTACTTCACCTATATATTAAATTATGCACGTTTTTTAATTTGCCATTAATTGTAAATGACATCAGATCAGATTGCATGCATGTCTGAATTAAGACGTATACTCCGGCAAAATTCTACTATGATTGGAGCTATGCTCTCCCCAGGACCATTCCCAGAAACACTCAGAGAAGAGCTGGCTCACGTTCACAGAATGACTACTTACAGATCAGGGCACTTTTTAATAGATCTATCTTCGCCATCTCTGCACGCACAAGAATAAACAAACTCGACGACGGTTTCTCGGCATTGGCAAATTTTATCAGTCGTTTGCCGCCTGAGAAATTACGCAACATCGTCTATATCCCACCAGGTCCTTAAGCGGGTGCAAAGATAATGGATATCGTGTATAAGGTCTATTAGCTGATGATTTATAAAAATTACATTTTAATGCTCTAATTAAAAAATAGGAACGCTTATTTACTTTGCTTAAGATTGTTACTAATATTCCTCCAACAGCAAACTTTTCACTACAATTCCACACTTTGGGAGAACAAAGACACCTTTAACATTGACGGCGGAAAGACTGGGTTTGACTCGAAGGAGACAAAACTTCCCTCCTACTGGAACACATCCTTTTCTAAGATTTGCCTCGGCATGAAGATCAACAACCAGATCAATTTTATTGAAATCACAAAGAACGCCAATTCCCTGTATTCACTGATGGCTGATGGGCTATACTGCTACACCTCACTGGGTCGTGACACGTGGAAGTCCGTGGTTGGTCCTAATGCCTCCTTACAGTTAAACTGCAACATGGAAGGGTTCAATGCAGAGTGTACCAAAATAGGACGATCTAAAGCAAGAATCGGCATCCTTGGTAGCGATGGCGAGAATTGCCACTACTGTAACTCCAGGATCGGTTTCGGCACTGGAGGAGATCATGACGATTCTAACACATGTGGAAACGACGCTATAAATGACGGAGATAATGGGGCTCAGCATATTAAAGCCATGGGATACATTTTGGTACAGTGAAAGAGAACTACTTATAGAGTGACTATATATTTGTGTAGCTGGGCAAATAATTAATCGGTATACGTCAGCTTTGAGCTGTTGGTGTACTACTGGCCTGAAACTATAATAATATGTGAAAACATGGTTCTATATAATCTAGAGGGATGTTTAAAAACCTTTCGTCCTCTTGCTCTTCAAAGAGATTTTCTCGGCCAAAATTTCTCTAAAGAAGCAAATATTACTAAAAAAACTAAGAAATGCAACCTTTGAATTTTTCTCTTCTCTTCCTTTTTTCCTCCCACTCTCAGTCTTTTAATACTTTAAATTAATACTTTTAATACAACATGATACAAGTTTGACGGTTAATTCAGACCTAAGCTTGATTCCAACTTAATGAATCAAAATATTTTCCGAGTTCCTCCAAGCCTGCGTTTCAAAGGGAGGGTAAGGGCGAGGCCTGAAAATGACGTTTCATTCTCATGCAAACTCATTATCATCACAAGAAAGGGTAGGAATTTATCTTCGTTTCGATAGGGATTGTTTCTGGAACTCGGAAATGGCCTGTTATATATGCTTCCAGTGAAGGTAAATTATAGTAAGTTTATGCATTATATTAGATTCGGTACATGAAAAATTGGACGTTTTAAATGAAGTCGCTTTACCGTCGAAGGTTGTACATGTGTGGCGCCATTAAGAGGCAAGTTGCATGAGAAATAAACATTGTCTATAGTATAACACGCCCTAAAAATGAACATGCCGTTGCAGTAAACGGTTCGAGCAATAGAGCTTGACTCTGGTTTGTTGGCTACGTTCGCTGTAGTAACCATATAACTCCAGGGTTGTCAGCACGTGTCTTAGAGATGTAGGTTCCGGTAATCTTGAACCCGGATCTCTTCTCGAGTGTTGTAATCTGTGCGCTCTATGCCTTGTGGGTTTCATTCTTCGAAAGTCTTCAGTTTTGTTCAAAAGAATATTTCGCTAAAGAAGTATTTTTCCTTATCAATTCAGCTTGAATGTAAAATCATTTTAATCTTATCTTAAATAACGGTTTTAAAACTCTGAAAAGGGCATGTTGATACAAGCTGTCACGTAGACGAAGCAATGTCACGTGATTTCTCAGGGGTCAGTAAACAACTGACAAAATATGCCAATACGAAAACTCGCAGTCAAGTTTATTGACTAGACATAAGAAAATAAAGAACTTTCAATCTTAAAGACGATAGTTAAAAATTGTGGATGGAAGTGTTCATTGTCACTTTCTTAGAAGAAAAAACGATCGCAATAGGTGTCCTCACAGGACATTGATATTTATATACACGTAATGTCATATCCCGAGGGAAACAGTTAGTTTTGTTTTCCCACGAGTCCTGGTGTTTACCGAGACGAAGTCCTGGTTTCCCGAGGGACCTGTCATTAAGTGTTTTGTTATATTTTTAGACTTTCACTTCAACAGCAAAAACAGAATAACCGGAGCGAACCAAAACAGTCGACTCAGTACTTATAACAACACAAATTTAATTCTTAAACAACTGAATGAAATTTAATTCGTATATTATCTGCATCTTTTTTAAAACCACTGAATGAATGATTTTGTTGTGTTCATTCACGAAAAAGAAAACTGGCAGTGTTTTTCCCGCCTTCTGTCACACCACTTTCCACCATGCTTTGATCACGTGCTGTAAATTAGCCCGAGCGGGGTACATTGCTTAATGTATCAAGATCGGGATAAGAATCACGATCAACCAATGACAGTCCCTGTTTAGTTGAGTGAACGTCTAGGAATATAATTATAATGATCGATATTGAGACCTTGTAAAGTACGTTTAACAATTTAATCAGCACCAAGGTGTATATTACATGTATGGAGTTTAGGCCGAACCTTTTAAGATTTTTTTGACACACAGCTTAATGACGTGTTGCTTTTTGTAAACAAACAAAAATAATAAAAATAATAATAATAATAATCAGGCTGTAAAAATCATCATAGAATCCTTATATTAATATCATGAGTATGAAAATCGAATTAGGACTCATTAGCTCAAGTCAACAGCACTGTTTAGCTAGTTGAATTGCACAATGCATAACGATGCAAATACTCAACAACCAATATTTGTTTATCCTATTACTTATTAAAGACAATTAATAAACTCGATCCTGCGTGGCTTATCATTAATCAGTGTTGATATATTTGGTAATTCTATGTTTAGTATACTATCCCTTAGTTGTAAGGTCAGAAAAAGTTTTAACATTAACAAATCACCAAAACGTTTCTCCAACTTACAGCCCTCGCGAAAAAAAAAAGTTTTCAGGGCTGGACATTGTCAAGGAGAAGTCTTCTTTCAAACGATTTTCTTGACATCCTTTTATCATAATGGAGCTAATAGTTTAATAATGGTTAATTGTGGATTTCACTGGGGGGTTCATCTCGTGGATACAGGGGCATGATTCAAACAGCGAAGGATAGTTCATTCCGGCATTAGTGCAATAAAGATTATTGGGGCTGCAATTTTATATTCGTTTACATTACTATTAAAACAACATTTTGGAGTATTTTGAGATAAAAAATGGTGTTGGATGTCCCTGGCTCGGGTGAATTTAAACAATAAATTTTGCATCTGTTCGACAGCTACGTGGTTTAACGTATTAAATGCAGAAGTAATTTTGCTTTGATTAATTTTGTGGCTTGAAAGAAAAATGTCGGTGTTGTTCTTGTTGTCGTCTTCGTCGTTGTTGTTTTTTTCAACCAAACTTTTTATTCCTATAAAAGAGTTTATATAATATTTCACTGATAAATCGAGAGCTATATTCACACCAGTTTTCTTGACTTTTGAAACACAAAGATGTATAGATTGGCCATCATTTTTATGGTAAACATTCATAATTGCAAAATTTAGCAGGTGCGGCACTGGGTCTTTTGTACATGTTTCATCACGACTATAAAAACTAGAAAAAATGGAGTCTACATGAAAAAGCTCAATATATCCTGTAAACGCAGACATATTTCCGGTCGTCGCTTCTCTCCCCACGAAAATACATCTGCGTTCACGAGGCTAAGCTAAATATATATTAGCCAGACTTCAGAGAATACGACGACTATAACACCCAGTGGAAACCACGCTTCCAGCCAAAACATAAAGGCCTTTGGGTATCTTTGTGCAGTAAAAGAAACTGAAAATTATAATTTTCAGTATGCTCGCTTATCTTCGGTATTATAGGTAACAATGAAAATGGCTGCACTTCAGGTAAATCTCGGGTCGTGTATGGTACTGGCGGGCAATTCGACGATTTTAACACATGTAAAAACTAGAAGAACGCTTCGGACCAAAGTATGAAGGATATTTGCTACACTGTTTGTGCTGTAAACTGCTGAAAAAAAGAAAAAAACAATTAAGCTTTTTTTTAATAATGTGCTAACGATCATGCTTTTAATTACTTAACGCCAGCGCTATATCTTGCCATTGGCAAGAAATTAATTAAAGTTCATAACAGACCTACGAGTAGGTTTTATGTTAGGCGACCTATGCGGCCTAAGTTCTTTTTGCTACTAATACTACTGCCAGGTATTCTTTAGAACTTGTTCTATCCATTTGCAACCTGAGGAAAATATTTACAACCTTTGTATCTGAAACCTGATCACTCGAGGCCATACATCGTCTGCAATCGTCTTAAGACTCGAATATTGTGTCGTCGTTAAGCTTAAAGTAATTACGCCCGATTGCACAACCATTAGTCAAATCAAACCATAGAAGGCAATATATATTAATAAAAACTTACCTGACATCATGCAGCTCCTGAAAGTTTTACCAGTGCTTTTCTGTAAAAGCATGCCGGCATAAACTCTCAAAAACAAAGCCATACATCAGCCAAAAACCAATAAACAAACCAGCTATTTAAATAACAGGAAAATCTTGATTGCAGCTGTATTTCATTTTGTGGTAGCAAAAGTAACCGAAAAGTTGAAAAAAACCTTCTCATTTAGTAGTCGGTTAAACAAAAATTTTGTGGATGCTGCATAAGATTTTGCCCTTGAATTCACTTGTCAAAATTTTAACTAAACGGAGACTAGATAATTCATTTTTCGGTGACAAAGCCTTCAAGATATATTTTTTTGAAAGTTTTTTCTTTCGTGTGTCAAACACACTCACTAAACTTCAAGTATTTTATCGGAGCAACTCCATTGATTGCATCTTAACTGGTTAATTTTTCGCCTAGCTTAAAAAAAAAGGTTCATTTCTGGTGCTCCCTTCAACTCCCATTCAGAAACATTCCACCCCCTCCCCCTGTGTCCGTACGGCAGGTTACATTGAGCAAATTTTCTTCCGAGGAGACGCGTTAAGCTTTTGCATCGTTGCGGAAAATAGTTACGCGAAACGTTGCTAAGTATAACATTCACCTGAAAATAAATATTGACTTAAAGGTCAAATGAACCAAAAATTCGACATTTTTTATTTGAGTTCAATTCTAGTGAAATATGTTTAATATGAACCGAATAAACATACTATGAAGTTTCAGCTCAATTAAAGCAAGCATCTCCGAGATATTCGCATTTAAAAATTGTTATTTTTTGGCCCTTATCTTCGTAGAGCGGTCGGAAAAATTGTCGGTAAAAACAGCTTGTGACGTCAATGTTGGTCTGGTGAAAAAAAGTGGGAAATTCAAAACAGTGTTTTTCGAGTCGACTTGGAGCAGAAATTGTGGTGGTTTGTGCCGCCACAAACCTAGAAAGAACAAGCAATTTGTCTTCAAAAGTTGCAAGCTGTGGTTATAACCTTATTGTTTAATTTTCTCGAAGAATACATCATAGTAAAACGGACTTTAACGACGGCATTAATTTCCTTGCGCTGTACTGGAAATGTGCGTGCGTAGGTCCGATTTTTTTCGAGATGTATTCACAAAATGTGTTCATCAAAGGAAGTTTCTGGATATATAAGGTCCGGAGCTCCACTGTGGACACAAAATATCTTTGTATAGTGATTTGCCCAAAGAAATTCACGCTTGCCCACAATGTGTTTGAAGTCATTGAACTTTGTCGCACTTGAGCTGATATTTTAAAACCCACGCTCGATCGGACGCCTCTGCTTCGCAGAAGACTAAATTTATAAACAAAATCCTCAATGTAGAAGTTTTGGCGTTGATATGTTGGCAGAAAAACAGTTAATCTTTATCGAGTAAAATCTTCCCCAAAATCGGTTTCAAAGCAACTACAGTTTTTTTAACTTGATCGTTTCGCGCAGATAAAGTTTGCTTTGTGTTGTCAAGTTAAACATGCATAACACTTCTCAAAAACCAAGTAAGATTTCCTTCAAACAAAATTGAAGTTGCATTATTGGAAAAAATTCTCTCCAGTTATGTATATGATTTAATTACCGACTGAGGTCACTATAAGGACCATAGAAGCCACTTTGAGCTCGCAAAGAGAGGCGACAAGCAAAGAACAATTCCATCATGCACAAAATTCAGCTTAAGTGAACTAAAGAAAATATACAAACCTCTTTTGAAATGTTCAAAACGTTTTATTCCTCCTCACAATGACGGAATGATCTGTTTTTACTCTAACATTGGTTGTTCTGAATCCAACGTAATTTTCAAGTGACGAAAAAACAACAACAAAAACAAAAAAAAGCTTTTACGAGGAGCAAACGTTCGCACCTCGTGTATTTCATTCAGTCTCAGTCAGAACGCTCACAGAACGAGACAAACAGGCCCTTTTTCAACCGCTTAAAGCTGTTTATTCAACTGCACGATCATTTCCACCTTCATATTTCATCCGCGGTTCAAAATATGAGTCATTTCATATGAGAAGTCATATATTTACATTAAGTTCAGTAACCATCGCAAAAGCCTAACACAAATTCTACGTAGGTTTTTTTCTGCACATATTGAGAAAGTTCTGTGGTTAATCATTTAAAACAGCCCTAAGGCATTTTTACCAAAACATTTATAAGTAGCCAGTTTAACTGACGTCTTGTTTGGCATGAAAAAGTAAATACTAAGCACACTGTTGGAGAGGGATTGGCTCTCGATCAAAAACACCTCGGAATAAGTGAGTCTGATTAATTAGTATCACGGTGTGAAATAGGTATAATCATAAATTGAGTGAAGAGAGTTGTGTTGTAGTTATTGCACGACCTCGACAGCATGACGACACAAGTACTTAGAAGCAAAATTTTGTTTGTCCTTCTGAATATTAACGAGATGTATTTCGACAACCAATGAAACATCGAAAAAGCCCTTAAAAGACGATTGAAAAGTATCAGAAAGACATCCTGAAAGAAACCCTATTATGGATTTTATAGTGTTGTGGATTTTGATGCGATTGCTCTCGCAGATTCATGGGAACGACTCAAATGAAGGTAAGTTTAATATCCAATAAGTGTGTTATAACCGCAGTAACAAAGTGGCAACCAAAAAGGTGGCTAGCGTTTTAAGCTGATGTTGAGGAAAGTTGTCTAAAAGGCCTTATTATCAGTATTATAACATGAACTTATAGCCGCTGGTTGAATTTACAACAACAACACATTTTTTGCATCTGGATCAATAGATTAAAACCAGTGAAGAATAGGTGAATTTAAAACGTAAGTCTTTCACATCGTTTTCTGCTTGTAGCTCTAAGAACTTTGTAATTGACTCCATGTAACCAACCCGAAGAAAACAACTCGGCGATAAGAAAACTGACGGTCTGACGGTCATCGAGGTGAATGCGCTACAGCACGTCTGACGTGCTGCGAGGGGCACCCGGCAACGACCAAATGTTTCCAAATACGCCAAAGTGTCTCAGATGGTTTTCTCTATGCTTTAGAAGCCTTTTTGTTAATTTGGAGTTGCCTTAAAAAGTATTTATCTGTTTGAAGGGGCTTTGGAGGTCACGAAAGTTTTAGGTGTTTTTTTCGTCTCATCTGACAGTGTTAGTTACCCCTGGGTCCGGTTGAAAGTTCGAGGACATGAAGTAGCCTTTCTTTCATTAGAAAATTTGAGGGGACGTTTTGTCTTTATACCGAAAGGTTTAGGAGACCTTTTTTTTAACAATAATCGTATTATCGTGGACGGTAGTTTCATGGTAATTAAACACAACTTCCGAAAATCGTAGTAAGCTATTTAGTATTCGAAATTAAACCTCCGAATATTTTAGACGAACGGAACGGTTATAAAGAAAGTTTTAGCTTTTTTTCAAGCTTTAGAATTTTCTAGGCAATATTTGTTCCTTCGAACAGTTATTTTACAGAAAAAATGTCGCTGTGTGCCACTGATGCTGCGCTGTCTTACAAAAAATCGACAGCACTCTAAAGGGTTTCGGAGTCAAACAGCAACCCCTAATAATTTCGGCTGCCATATAAACTCATCACATAACCTAATGTTTTCTTGAGGCTTCACCTTGATCGAAAGCTGTTATTTTTGAAATAGACGAAAACTTCTTTTAACTTAGTAAATGGGCGAAATACTAGTTTTGCCCTTATTTTCAAGGAAAGAAACTTGTTAATTTTCTTACCAAACACTTTTCCTCTGAGTGACAGATTTTTTACACATGCATTATTATTTATTAGTAACAAAAAAGGGGGGCCAATGTTTTTTTTTTTTTTTTCTTATGGCGTTAACCGTTTGCATGTAAGAAATTTTTACTGATCTGTTAAGTCCACTTTCAAAACATGACTTGATACCCGCCGGGTGAATTGGCGATTTTAAATATACATGTAGCACCTGGGAAGGCGAGAGCTCTGAACTCAGTAAATGTGTAGCTTTAATTTGCATTTGTATTATCTCCAGGAAAAGAAACAAGGTCATTTTCTACCAAACATTTTATCTCAGAAAAAAAGTCTAATGTATAATACTGCATTGAATTGATATCTACGTTTATCTCAGAATTATTTATTTATTTATTGGTTCATTCGTTACGCATGAATTTTTTTAAGGCGAATCTTTCCTGACGTCAATGTTTACATTTTTGCTCATTAGCATACGATTTAACCCATAGGAGGCGTCAAAGTTGAAAGAGGTAGTTAATTTGATAAATTTGTGGAGTTTTCAGCCTTTTGTAAGCATTAACAAAGGAAATAGCAGCAATTGGCTGAAAACTGTGAACTGCGAAATTGCTGGGTGGCAAAAACGATAATGAACCAATACATATTCTTTGCAAAAAATTAGGATAATTTTTCAGAAACTACTTGGTTTATCAGCTTCAAATTTTTCCATATAACTAAATTTTTTCTCTTTAGATAATTAGAGAGTTTATTTTTAAATAGCTTGATTGGCAGAGAATGAAATGCATTCTCTAATGAGGCAAACAAAACGTAAACAAAGATTTGCCTATTGGTGACTGCACTTTATCGAAAACACACATCATTGCAGGAGCCACATACTTTCCACTGAGCATCAACTACGACGCAATTTACAAACATGTCCGGGAAAAGGCAGGGCAAGATAAAAATGATTAGTGTTAAATATACTGACATCGAAGTTGTCGCAGCAACGTAATGACGTCACTACGTACTTTATTAGCAGTAGTATTTCTCGGCGCTAAGATAATTTTTTTCGGCAAAAACTGTTTGTTTCTTTAATTAGCTACGCGCGCTACGATTGGCCGACGGGAGTTTGCGTGGGAGTATGCAAACAGAAGTTGTTGTAAGCAGGACACCGGGCTGCATGCTGAAGTCATTGTAGGATTGCGCATGTATTATTGATTAGCAGTTACTTTAAACTTTTAGTTCATTTTGACCTGAAGTTCACTTGAAGAGGAAAGGGGACAAATTGAAGACGGAGAAAAAAGAGGCAAAATGCTTCGGAATCGAATATACTGATAATGATGTGTGGCGCTGTGCAGAAATTTTAACAGAATGACTTCTTCAGAATAACTCAGAAGACTGCTACTGAGTTTGAACTGCGAAGAATCTGATCGAGTTTATTTTCAATGCAGTTCCTCAGTGTGATTATCCTGTAAATCTATTCTGTAACAGTCAGGCATGAGAGCAATTGCGACTGAAATTTCCCCATTGCCTGATTGAAAACCGAGGAGGGATGGGTACAAGTCGGTGTATTATGGGATAATCAACACGAGACCCACATAGTCAAAAAGAGCACACCGAGATTTACAAATTTCTCAAGTATGGTATCTATCAGGCCAGCATATATTGTATTACGATATTTTACTTAGTTAGAGCTCATGGGATTATTTGGGCTCCACACGTTTGCATCACCAACGATTTCCAGTACTGACGGACCTTCTCTTTCTCAGACTCATGTCGTCAGATGGAATGG
Organism: Porites lobata; assembly: GCA_942486035.1. Lineage (NCBI taxonomy): Eukaryota > Metazoa > Cnidaria > Anthozoa > Scleractinia > Poritidae > Porites > Porites lobata. The sequence continues at coordinate 1,447,985 of CALNXK010000024.1, read as the reverse complement.
AAAGCAGACCAAACTTTGGACGGAAAACGGCTAAGAAATCATGTAATTCGCAGGGTTGTCGCTGTTGACAAGGATATCTGTGACATAAGTTGCTTCTGGGAACCAAACTGTGTTAGTTTTAACTTTCAGAAGTCTATGAGCAAATGTGAGCTGAATAACTCTACCTTTGAAGAACAACAGGATAAGCTGGAGACAAATTATGATTACCTTTACCGAGGAGCTATCGTAAGTGAAAGACTTTATGAATTACAATCAAAATAGACCAAGTTAAGTACGGCAGGGAAATTGACGACCAATTTTCGCACCGCGGCCATGGCGGCCATTGTAGGAATTACACTATATCCCTGTTTCTAAACACGTATGAATCAAAAGAATATTGGTAATAAAAAATAATTTGTTGATAGCGGAGCCTCCATTGCTATAAAAACTGGAAACGTATCTATGCGAGAAAATTTGGTTATGCCGTCAGCGTTTACCCTCCGACGCCCGTCCTTACAGACTGACAGAGACAGACTAAGTAGACACTATTTCCACTCCTCCTCCCCTAGAGAGTTTTTTTTGTAACTGCCTATTGCTTCCAAATGGCTTTAGAAATGAAAAGCTGTAGTTTGGAAGATTTTTTCTACCACTGTGATCGAACTATAGAAAAAAAATGCATAGTGATTTTTTCTTGTAAACACTCGACTTTAAGCTTGCTGAGTTTTTTTTATTTCAGGTCGACGTGTTTGCAGGATAATAGGAAGCTTATAGTACGGAGAAACGACAGCGATGGCGCTTATTCCTTCTCTTTTAATTGGACAAATATTGGCAAAATTTTCTGGTGAATTCCAGAAGACTTTATTGAAGTTCGAATTCAGGAAAAGAAAAGAAAAAGTTGTTATCTTGTGTCCGCGTCCTTCACAAAACGTGAAATTTTAAGGTACCTTTGCGTCGTAGTCGTGCAGTGCACGCTCGTGCAAAGTTGTTGCTTTGCTAATCAAACCTATTGATTTTTTGCCGTTCTCGCTGTCGTCGCCGTTCCTTGCTTAAGGTCCCTATTTTTCTTTATAAGGTAAACTGATGCTGAAGGCCCTTAAAGTTAAAGGGAACCTCCACTCTTACTACAGAATAAGTTTAAATCGAATAAAATTATGTTGATAACAAATTTGTTCGAAATCTGTCCTTAAAAAAAGTGTTTATATCAGGAAAAGTGAATTTTAAAATTGCTTATTTTCACTTTCAAATTTCGCGGGCGCCGCCATCTTGAATAATTGTGGCGTGTTATGGTTGCTCTATTGTTCTGACACAAAGAGCTTTTGCTTAATAACAATAGGGCAACCGTAACACGTCACAATTATTCAAGATGGCGACGCCCGCAAAATTTGAAAACAAAAATAGGCGAATCTAAAAGTTATTTCTTTCGGATACAAACGCTTTCTTTAAAAATATTTTAGATTGACTTGACTGTAACAGTTATTTCCTGTGACTTAAAGTTATCTTTTTGTTGAAGTGGAGGTTCCCTTTAAGTAAGGATTTGAAGATTTCATTTTAATGCCTTAGAGTTTACTAGTTTAAAGTTAATTGCTTTTGTTATTATAAAAGGAGGCTCCGCTTTTAGCCCTGGCTAAATCTATACATTATATGAGGGCCTCCGTCTTATATGTTGCTAATATCTAAAGTATTTTATATGTATGATGTCTCTAGTGATTCTGCGCCGCCTAGCATCAATGACATGTTGATGCTCCCAAGAAAAGTTCCCAAATACAACACCCGATTCTCTTCAGCTAGTAATTTTCATAGGAAACACTCTCAACTAAATCCTCACAAAAACTTCTTTAGCTAGCATCGGGGCTAAAATTTGGAACAGTGAACATTATGGGCCAGTTATTTGAACGGAGTTTAGCCAGTGTTCTACTGTTCTAAGCCACCTCCAGTTTGCCGAACGCTTTTATGTAAACACCATTTATGGTCGTGAAAAGTTTCGTGCAAGCACAAAGCGTTGACTAGAAACGCAGTTATCCTCTCAAAATAGCCCACAAAGAAAGAGATGTGGAGGTTCAAAATTTCCTAAACCGCGGTCTTAGTTGCAAGGATTTCGTTATAACCGACCCCATAGCAGCTTTTAATGCTCTGTACCAGATACCATTTTACACTTCTTAATTAGACTCATTTAGGGTTCGTTCGATTGGGAAATCTGGATTTAGATTTTAAAATCCGGATTTCGGATTTTCAATCGAACGTGAAATCCGAAATGGATTTCAACGCTGAGATGTCTGTTTTTGGATTTTCATTATTACCGTTTGATTGGGAAATCCGAAAAAGGATTTGAAAAACTGTCCTTAAGAACAGCGGTCTTGCACGTGCACGCACAATTAGCAAAAAGAAGACCGTTGTTCACGAGAGCAGTTTTGCAAATCCTTTTTCGGATTTCCCTTTCGAACGGTAAAAAGGAAATCCAGGAAATCCGGATTTGGATTTCTCAAAATTGACATCCACCCTAGGGACGGATTTCTCGGAGGTGAAATCCGTTTACGGATTTCGTGTTCGATTGCAAAATCCGAAATCCGTATTTCCCAATCGAACTCAACCTTAATGTTTAAACTATGAGAAAAGTTTCAACACTCCAAACCTGGAAATCAGTTTGTTCACCTATTAATAGTTGTTAAAGTACATGTAAGGGATCTATGATTATCAATAAAACCGCTAGGAATGAAGAACGCAGCTATTTTTTCAGAAGAAAGTATTTAGTTCTGATCGCCTCATTTTTTCTGCCCTAGAACGCATGTGTGAGTAATCTTTGTAAAAACCAAGCAACCTGTCAAACCGGTTTTACAGCCAAAGGATACCGCTGTTTGTGTACTGCTGGTTTCAAAGGAGAATACTGCGACATTGGTGAGTTTCTATTCTTGAGTAACAATGTACAATCTGTATTCAACCAATTATACAATTATGTCGAATCGATAATTTTAATAGCATCGTCAAGATTTGCAAGAGTAGACGCAAAAGTATGGCAGCGCTTAATTCATTATCGTCCTCGAATAAACGCCGCACCCAATCAAAAGATTGTGGCGCTCATACCGACCAAAGGGTTCCCCCGAGCGCGTACTTGCAGGCTATAACATAAATGCTCTCTCTGCCAGATCTGGGTAGTACTTCTAATTGGTTGAATAGATTTTCAACTAGGTCCAATCAGAAGCACTACCCAGATCTGGTTAGTGACACGTCATCAGTATGGAATTTCTGCGCTCGCTGCTCAGACGTCATTTCCGGGGAAAAAGTGGTGGCGTCGCGAAATGTCGATTGTTTTCTTAACTACATTATTTTTATTACTCCTGTCTTTATTTTATTTTAACTACGTGTAGTAATTTTTAATTTTTATAATTTTCTAGATGTAGACGAGTGCGCCACTGGAACAAACAAGTGCCGTGCCAATACGTTCTGCACAAATAACGAAGGATCTTACATCTGCACTTGTAATCCGGGATACTATGGAGATGTAGAAAACTGTGAACCGAGTGAGTCTAAAGCATTTTCATGAGTTGTAGGGAGATATTGATCCATTTTTACCCTTAAATAAACCGTAAAATCTTTTCTTTGGACTTACTTTCGGGACGGACTATAAATTACTGATGTTGTTACTTATAAAAGTTTATAATTGTTGCTCCTGTAATTTGCCTTATTTTAATCGTCTGTACACATATTCTAAATAACTCACGACAAGCTTTTCTAGCTGTTATCAATGCTAATGATTCTTTCCATTAAAATATGAACAATAATTTCCCGTAAAAATTTAGGGCAATAAGAAAATGAACGATCTGAAATGTCTTTTTAAAGCCGTCACCTTACTTCCCATATTGTAGTAATTAAACTTTTGTAAATTAAATAACCATGTTTAATACCAGTTAATTTTTTTGTTTAATTTTCTTTTGGCGTAGTTTCGACGTGCAAGGACATTTTTGACAAAAACATGTGAGTTGCCAAACATTATTCGTAGTTTTTGCATTAAAATGTTGAAGCTGTCAGAGTTTGATAGATATGCCAAAGGGGAACGCCAAACTACAACTAAAAAGAGGCTAAGACAAATTAAAACATACGACATGCGGTGACATGCGGTGGCCCGCCAGACCAATCCAGTTGTAAAATAATAATAATAATAATAATAATAATAATAAGAAGAAGAAGAAGAAGAAGAAGAAAGGTGCTCAGTGTATGAACAGAATGATTGACTTGAGTGACTGACGCTCTAGGTGCATGGTTTGCGCCCGGCTGATGCACAAAAAGAACACCAGCAAAGACTGTGATAATAGAGACAATAATAATAATAATAATATGCTCCTCACCGAAAATTTCGAGAAAATGCTAATATCTTATTTTCAAAATTACCCGACCGTCCAGACGGCCAATTTTGACCTCTGGAAATCACCTAAGGATTCAAAATGGTCCCTAGCTTTGGACCTGATTAGTCACGGCACGTGGTAAAAAACGCCACGGTGCCCATGCAATTTCTCTAGTCTTTCTTAAGTGTCTGACTCCTCCACGAGAACTGGGAAGGCATGCATTCGGGAATTAAATATTAAGTTTATACATTTACAAAGGTAACGGCACATCCAGAAATTCAAAAGTTAAGATTTAATGTTAAATTATATCGTGTAATTTAATTCTCTACTGTCTACTGTCATTTCCCCAAATCTTCCGCCGATCTTTGTAATGGACCAGGTAGTATCGCCTCAAGTGAACCAAACATTTAGACAAAGGTCTTGTAATTTCTACTTTCAAGTTCTAGTGAGGACAAAGCATACCCACTGGTTTTGGAGGATGAGGTGATCAACGTCTACTGTCATATGACCATGGGTACGACTGGTAATGGCGCATGCAGTAATGGTGGATGGACGCTGGTTATAAAAATGGATGGTAACCAGGTAAAGTCACTTTTAGTTTCTTCACGATATATTAGCCTTAATTACTTGATGAAACAGTATAAATTGAAATTTTTACACTGGAAACAAGCGGCTGACAGCGCCTATAGCTTCTTAAACATTAAATGAATATAATTATCTAGAATATTCGATAATTTGAGTGTCCTTTTTCTTGAGGCACAGAGTTTATTCAATAAATACCGTCAGGCTCATGGCAATGAAATGCGTTGAAATGATCACATTATTAATCTTTTTTATTTTTTACACCCTTAGTCGGTCCTTTTAGTGTATTTTGTTCATTTTAATTTCAAGAAATAGTGAAATTCTTGCACGGAGCTTTTCGTATTTCAGCCCTTTCTTTTGTTAACTTTCCGCCATTCTTGTGAATGACTACTCAAAGGACGGTAAGCTGGGATTGAGGAGTGGGAATTCCTCAAGACCATTCTGAGAGATACGGTTAAAGGTTATTAATAAGATTGACTACTTAGATTTCGACTCCTTTTGAGGAGCTATATTTTAATATAATTTCTTTTTGATATCAAAAAATAATATGGCGTTGATTTTCTTTACTTAAGTCAACAAGGCCCTTTTCTTACATTAGACTTCATATGTGCCAAATGATGCTTATGGAGAAAAGACTGAGCAAAATCTATTGTTTTCGCTCATTTTCACTCATTTGCATTAGATTGGGGCCATTGGGCACAATTAAGTTCGACGTTTGACACGGGTCTAACTAACATTCCTCCTACAGCCAACGTTCCACTACACTTCCACGCTTTGGCAAGACAAAGACACCTTTAACGTTAATGGAGGAAGGACTGGGTTTGACTCTCAGGAGACAAAACTTTCCTCCTACTGGAACACATCCTTCTCCAAAATTTGCCTCGGTATGAAGATCAACAACCAGGTCAATTTTATTCAAATCACCGAGAGCGCCAGTTCCTTGTATTCACTTATCGCTGATGGACAATACCGTCCTACTTCACTGGGTCGTAACACGTGGTTTTCACTGATTGCCTCTGGCGCCTCCTTCAATGACAACTGTAACAAGGAAGGGTTCAACACCGAGTGCACCTACGCAGACCGCTCCAAAGCAAGAATCGGTATTCTTGGTAACAATGAAGACGACTGTACTTCATGTAACTCCAGGGTTGGGTTTGGTACTGGCGGAAAAAACGACGACTCCAACACATGTGGAAACCACGCTTCCAGCCAAAACATAAAGGCCTTTGGGTATATATTTGTGCAGTAAAAGAAACTGAAAATTAAGCTAAGGCTATATTTTGCCTAGGGAAGAAATTAACCGTGTAAATTTCGTTGAAATATTTTAATCAGTTACTCACGGCAGATCTATTAAACGAAATATTAAGTTGGATGTATGTGCTTCATGTGTTATATGAATAAAGCACGCGGAATAAATGGAGATTGATGGTCATTGTGTCCGGTGTTCCAGATATCGATGTTGCGTCATTCATCTACGCCTTAAGGCAAACGTCCTTCACACACCTAGAAAGTTGAACAGGCCACTTTTCGCTAACTTCTGATTTCTTTAAGGGTATATTTTCATCGTTTATTGTTTGTTTGAATAATTAAAAAGTAGATTAAGAGATAGAATAGAGTAGAATAAAATAGAATGAAGTAAGGAAATAGCTTATCTTTTGTCCCGCGATACTCATAGTAACTTTGTTATTGATCGCGATGATTCTATCGCATGCTGGAAGGTCTACATCAGGCGACGGTATCGATTTACTGAGTGGGACTATTAGTACCACCGTGGTTGCTAGCGACTGGTGTATCACGAACCTCACTCTCACGGTTTATAGTGGGTTTCGATCTGAAGCTCTTGTTTGTATCGTTAAAATATGACTTTAAGAGAGGTTGTCAGTGAAAACCAGGCAAAATGTTAAACGGAAGGGGAATATACGTTTATGGACTGCACATTACTGGGAGCCTATATCATATTAACTAATACATACTTCACGCTTATCTAAAATAACTGCAGGGATCAACTTCGTCCCTGGGGCGCTTTTCCCTGACATTGACGAGGTTTAACAAGGATATATTCGACGATGGTATCAAAGCCACCTCATTAATATAAAAATAGCGTTTGTTTCTGGTTTGCGTATTGAATTACGTTATGACACTCAGCAATATTTAGCATCATTTTTGATTAATTATAACATATAGTTATATTTTATGAAATTAGCGATAGTTGTTAAAGTAATTCAGGCCTTTCACAAATTAAATAAAAAAAAACATGAATTTAAATTGACCAAATGATATATGCTGTTTTTAGCAGTTAACTTGTAGTATGTTGTGCTTTCTGATCATCCTTTTATCACATATTCAATTTTACCATTTGTTCTTAATTGTTTTATTGAAATTTTACTTTTGAAGGGGGCCTCAGAAACCCCGTCATTTGATAATGATAGCGGAGCTCTCGCGCGCGAAGTGCGCGCAGCGGAGCACCATGGGTAAAAAAATGTGGTAAACTACCCATCCGAGAAAATTTGGTAATCACGTGACCGTACACCGACCGCCCGCCCGCCCGACTGTCCGTCCGCACCACAGGCATACCGATGTAAAATAATTCAATCAACAGGTATGGCAACCCAAATGCAACTCAAGGTTTTATTTAGAAAGAAATCGCATAGCCGACTTTTAGAAAGAAAAAACAACAACAAAGTCGTGTCTTTTTCTTTTATTTTTGATATTTACACTCACATGGATAACAGAGAAAGAGCTAGAGCGAGTGATTGAAAACAAAAGAGACGAATTTTGTAGGAAGAAAAACATGAAAATTCAAAGCGGCTGTGAGACAATGAGAAATGCTAGCGGGCAGCAAGGTAAAAATGCGCGGCAGTGAAAAATAAAAGCGAACATGAACACAGGAGACAAAATATTGGGTAAGCACATACGACAATTCCTCCACAAAAATAATGTGTAACTAGGAAGTTTGACGTTTTAGTCCTACAAAACAGCGTTGTAGTTGTGCAAAACAACGGCAAAGAAAGACAAAAAGTGTACTGCACGTGCAAATTTGTTTTTTTTTTTTGGCTAATTAGAAGAAAAGTGTGCTGCACGTGTAATTTGTTTTTTTGCTAATTAGATCTATAGAGCGTTTTCACATGACGTCACGGCGGTCATATTGGTCTTCCAAAACAATGAAACGGCGGCCATGTTGGTGTAACCAGAAAATCCTCTGGGAGTTGAAGTCTTTGTCATGTAAATGCTTTCTGTTGTTCCAATAAATTAGCATAGATGCTGGCCACGTGAGTGCAAACGCTCTATTGTTCTTGATGCCATTTTCATTGCCCTCCCCTTTTAGCATTACACGATTTAATTTTTTTTGTTTGCAGGTATTGTTAACCAGAGCTTCGCTTTTAGCCCTGGCTAAATCTATATATTAGTAGATGTTAAAAAGTCCGGTCTGAATAATTTCCCGTTTAATCTTCGTCTTCATCATCATCATCATCTCGTTCCGCATGACCTGCGCCGTCCATCTGATGTACTTGGCGGCCACAGAACTAAAGCTGGCCTATTTGTTGCGAGCAGTCTTCCATATAGTCATGACGACATAGACTAGGGCCTTAAATGACACATAAGAGATTTAAAAAGTTACCACAATTAACTTAACAATCGTTTTAACTCTCAAGGGATCAGAAGTGTAAAATTGAACAAACTAACCTAAGGAATTAAAACATGTAGGACGTAAGCTCATCATGAGCGTGTTGGACTCGTTGAAGCCGGACCAATACAGTACTAAAGTGTGACGTCATAAAAATGAAATTTCTGAAATTATGGGATTCGCCAGGATATTGTGAAGAACAATGTCCATGAGGCCTACTTGCCAAAAATGAGCATCTTGGGGCAAATTGTCTCTGAGATCGTAGCCCAGTTATGCTTAGAAAACTCCATACAAACCCTTCCAAATTTTTTTCGGTCGACCCAAAAAAAAATCAGAATGGTTTGTATGGAGTCTTTTGAGTATAACCGGCTAATATCTCCGAAATGCTCATTTTTGGTAAGTAGGCCTCTTGGGCATTGTTCTTTCAGAATATCCTGACAAATCCCATAATTTCAGAAATTTCATTTTTATGACGTCATCACTTTAAACTCTATTCTCAGACACAATCCCCTTTACCTCGTTTGTGAACCTTCGCATCTAAAGTTTAAAAAGGAAGCTAAACCAACAATATGAATTAATCATACGTTTACGAACGAAATTTTATTAGGGTAAAAATTATTTAAAAGAAAGCAGCAAATGTGAGATTTGCCAGGAAGAGGGTTAGAGACAACGCTGAATTCATTTGTTGAGAAGGACTCGTATATTATTATTGTTATTTACTTACCATTGGTGTAGAAAAAAAAAGGCGAAAAGTCACTACTTAAATGTAGTAGTTCTGCTCTGCGGCAGGGTATCTCGGAGGCTACTTTTGTTTCCATTCTTAATGTCCTTGATGTAGTTATGTGAACAGTCAATAAAAAGAAAATGATGACATTGATGTCGTTTACAAAGTAAACGTAAATGATAGATTACGTCTTAAAAAAATGAAATAATAGTAGTTCTGCTCTCCGGTTGGCGTTGCTAAACAAAGGATCTCGAAGGCTACACGTTTCCATTCTTAACCTTGATGTAGTTCTGTGAACAGTCAATAAAAAGAAAATAATGACTTTGATGTTGTTTACAAAGTAAACGTAAATGATAGATTACATCTTAAAAAAATAAAATAATAAAAGTAGGAATCAAGAAGATGCGGAAGCAGCGAACCACTGGTGAATAGCAGATGTTACCTTTAAACCTTTTAAATCAGGACTCTGCATTAAAGACATACTGGAGGGGTAATCCCTGTTTGTAAACAAATGAAATAATTTTAGTTATTAAAGCATTAAAGTGCTGTTAATGAAAACAAGGTCACAGAAAAAACAAAGCTGCTAATTTCTTACTTTTAATATGATTAAGACCGCCTTAATACCAAGCTAGAGAGGAACAAACTAACTCGAGGGTTATCAGCTGTAGGTATTGACAATCATTCACGACATCTCTGATAACACATGCTAAAGACTAAATAAGGCTGCAAGGGGACGCAGAATGTCGAATTTGAATGAGCGCAAATTATAGAATACTTACGATAGGTTGATCTGCCTTTTTTTACATCCACAATTGTGATCTCCAGGAGGAGCTTTCCTTATTCCGACACAATCGAAATGAAGCCATTTCTTGCATGTCTCGCAAAATATCCAGCTCCTGGTTTTTACTTGCTTTTCGGAAGGTACCGTCTGGTAAATAAAAGCCTCACACTTCTCACCTTCCTCTTCACCTTCCTCTTCACTCTGTTGTCCTCTTTTTCTTTTTCTCCTGTTTAAAGCAGCGGTGGATGAGGATGCAATGGCTTTTACGGTAGTAGATGCTGAATTGGAGGGTGTAGATGGATTATAGAGGCTATATTATAGGTGGTTGATCTTGTTATTCTACGGACTGAAGTTGTTGATCTAGTTGAATAAGATGCTGTAACAGGGGAGGTGGGCCTTGTTGCTGTAGATGTAATTGTGTTCGATGTTGTAACAGAGGAGGTTGATGTTGCTACTCCAGGGTCCAACGACGTTGCTGATGAACTTTGGTTGTGTGTAGTAACAGAGGAGGTTGTTGTTGCTACTCCAGGGGCCGACGACGTTGCTGATGAACTTTGGTTGTGTGTAGTAACAGAGGAGGTTGTTGTTGCTACTCCAGGGGTCGACGACGTTGCTGATGAACTTTGGTTGTGTGTAGTAACAGAGGAGGTTGTTGTTGCTACTCCAGGGGCCGACGACGTTGCTGATGAACTTTGGTTGTGTGTAGTAACAGACTCGGAGGTTGTTGTTGCTACTAAAGGCACTGACAATGACGTACTTATGCCAAGAGTAGTGCTGGTGGTGGCGCTGGTAGGTGATGGGATGGAGGCTGGGTTATTCAGCCTAAAAATAATATCGTCTTTCAACGATATTATTCTTTTTAATGTTCCCGCCTCATAACTAGATGGGTGTTTAAGAGGAATTGAATCCATATTTAACACTTCCAAAGATATCTTATTGTACTTGATATCTTTATAAGGGACCCTCAAATCCGTCTTACCGCAGGCCACGCCTGCAAAAACAAAAACAATAGAATCAGCAACGATTCTTTGTTTTCTACGAAAAAAAATTCTGGTTTGATCATGACTATTTCGAACAAAACACACGCAAATGGGACGAAGAACAATAAAGAGAACAACGAAAAAAAAAAGTCGGAATAAAGGTAAATTTACTCCTGTAAAGCTCCCTTACGGTAGTACATCACTATTAAGCATTATAAAGCATCATAAGTAAGCCTTATTTTAATCGATATTGTTTAAAAACCTGAAAGCCCGTAATAATGTTTTGATCAGAAAATGACTTAGTGCATAATATTCTTTGATACTGAAGGTAGTTCAGTGTTTAAGAAATTTTGTTGGCGAGTAGATAGATTGTCATCTGCAATGAAATATACAAAAACTGAAATTTGAGGTTTGTTCGTTCATTACCCTTGGAAACAGAAGAGCCCGCTCCGGAGAGATTTTTACAGACTTGGTAACTAGAATATCTGTAAAACTGTGAAAGGTTTGAACTTAGGAGTCATTTCAAAAGTGGGTTGAGTTTGATCGTCCGGGTGAACGTAGTCCTGAATAGGACTGTTGTTGTTGACAGTGACTGATGTTTCGACAAAAAGCTGCAACCTGTGCGATAGTCATCTTCAGAGTCAAAGTGAGTTGTATCACGTCAGTTGATGGTATTATACTCTGGTTATTGGTCTGATTGGTCAATTACGTTGCGATGTTATTGGTCGTCTGTCAGTTAAGCCGTGATGTTATTGGCTATGAAGACTCGTAATCAGTAATTGGTGCGTTTCGATCCGTCTTTTGGCACAGTTAAACACTCGTCTATTGTTAGTCAAATTGTCAGTTCTCCAGTCGTTTTCTCGTAGTTAGTTTTGCTTGATCTCGTCAATAAGTCGTTTGTACGGCCCTGGTAACTGTTGGCTACGATTCAGTGGCGTTTGTTCTAAGTTAGTAAACCAGCTTTCTAAAGTGAGACGTTGATAGTAGTCTGTGAGGCTACTTACGTTTCCATTCTTAATGTCCTTGATGTAGTTCTGTAAACAGTCAATAAAAAGAAAATAATGACTTTGATGTCGTTTACAAAGTAAACGTAAATGATAGATTACATCTTAAAAAAAATAAAATAGTAAATTAAAAGTAGGAATCAAGAAGATGCGGAAACAGCGAACCAGTGGTGAATAGCAGATGTTACCTTTTAACGTTTTAAATCAGGACTCTGCATTAAAGACATACTGGAGGGGTTATTCCTGTTTGTAAACAAATCAAATAATTTTAATTATTAAAGCATTAATGAAAACAAGGTCACAGAAAAAACAAAGCGGCTAGTTTCTTGCTTTTAATATGATTAAGACTGCCTTAATACCAAGCTAGAAAGGAACAAATTAACTCGAGGGTTATCAGCTGTAGGTATTGACAATCATTCACAACATCTCTGATAACACATGCTAAGGACTGAATAAGGCTGTAAGGGGAGGCAGAATGTCGAATTTGAATGAGCGCAAATTATAGAATACTTACGATAGGTTGATCTCCCTTTTTTACATCCACAATTTTAATCTCCAGGAGGAGCTTTCCTTATTCCGACACAATCGAAATGAAGCCATTTCTTGCATGTCTCGCAAAATATCCAGCTCCTGGTTTTTACTTGCTTTTCGGAAGGTACCGTCTGGTAAATAAAAGCCTCACACTTCTCACCTTCCTCTTCACTCTGTTGTCCTCTTTTTCTTTTTCTCCTGTTTAAAGCAGCGGTGGATGAGGATGCAATGGCTTTTACGGTAGATGCTGAATTGGAGGATGTAGATGGATTATAGAGGCTATATTATAGGTGGTTGATCTTGTTATTCTACGGACTGAAGTTGTTGATCTAGTTGAATAAGGTGCTGTGACAGCGGAGCTGGGCCTTGTTGCTGTAGATGTAATTGTGTTCGATGTTGTAACTGAGGAGGTTGATGTTGCTACTCCAGGGTCCAACGACGTTGCTGATGAACTTTGGTTGTGTGTAGTACCAGAGGAGGTTGTTGTTGCTACTCCAGGGTCCAACGACGTTGCTGATGAACTTTGGTTGTGTGTAGTAACAGACTCGGAGGTTGTTGTTGCTACTCCAGGCACTGACAATGACGTACTCATGCCAAGAGTAGTGGTGGTGGTGGCGCTGGTAGGTGATGGTATGGAGGCTGGGTTATTTAGCCTAAAAATAATATCGTCTTTCAACTTTATTATTCTTTTTAATGTTCCCGCCTCATAACCAGATGGGTGTTTAAGAGGAATTGAATCCATATTTAACACTTCCAAAGATATCTTATTGTCCTTAATATTTTATAAGGGACCCTCAAATCCGTCTTACCGCAGGACACGCCTGCAAAAACAAAAACAATCATGAATCAGCACCGATTCTTTGTTTTCTACGAAAAAAAATTCTGATTTGATCATGACTATTTGGAACAAAAACATACGCAAATGGGACGGAGAACAATAAAGAGAACAACGAAAAAAAAAAGTCGGAATAAAGGTAAATTTACTCCTGTAAAGCTCCCTTACGGTAGTACATCACTATTAAGCATTATAAAGCATCATAAGTAAGCCTTATTTTAATCGATATTGTTTAAAAAACTGAAAGCCCGTAATAATGTTTTGATCAGAAAATGACTCAGTGCATAATATTCTTTGATACTGAAGGTAGTTCAGTGTTTAAGAAATTTTGTTGGCGAGTAGATAGATTGTCATCTGCGATGAAATATACAAAAACTGAAATTTGAGGTTTGTTCGTTCATTACCCTTGGAAACAGAAGAGCCCGCTCCGCAGAGATTTTTACAGACTTGGTAACTAGAATATCTGTAAAACTGTGAAAGGTTTGAACTTAGGAGTCAGGGTCCCAAAGGGGGGGTCCCTGGAGCCCTGGAGCCCTGAAATTTCTGCTGTGGAGCCCGGAGCCCTATCATTTTACTGACTGGAGCCCTGATCCTTTTTTGGCTGTGGAGCCCGGAGCCCAAAGACATTTTGCGCGGAGCCCGGAGCCCAGCATTTTCAAGTTTGATCATTCGAGTTCCCAGATTGCATTGATTTTTGATTACTGCCTTTTTGTGTTTGTTTGTGCGTGTTAACGGGCATAAAGAAACAGAATCTGAAGAGAGGACAGTACATAATACAAGTATACGCGGTTATCTCAGTGTATAATGATATGCAACAACTTATTTAGGGATTTAATGAAAACTTTGTTATAATTGTAGTGAGCGCGATAAAAACAACTTTATAGTAACCGGACGTTCCTTTAGCAGTTTGCTCGCAGGTATCAGTTACAACAAATTAAAAAAAAACTTGACAGATCATTTTGAAGATACAAATAATAATTGATGACGATCGATGCCACGTGAAAGATGTCAAGGTCAGTCAGGTCAGTGCAAGGTGAGACATCAGAGATTTTGGAGTTTGTCCCATGGAGCATAGAAATCTGATCCGCTCCATGACCTTAGTGTCAACCTTGTACAATGCACTATTCAAGTTTAATATTTAATCCACTTTTAAATCATAGGAGATAATATAACCGGCTGCTTGGGTTTAAAAAATTGATCGGAATTGCTGACTCTTTTATTTGCGTATTTGATTTAGCGTTAAAAATATAATTTTTACATATCAAGGATTGTAGACCAGAGTGGAGCCCGGAGCCCTAAAGCAGATGATGTGGAGCCCTAGAGCCCTGAAATTTTCGACTTGGAGCCCTGGAGCCCTACATTTTTAAGGCCGGAGCCCTGGAGCCCTAAGCCCCTTTGGGACCCTGAGGAGTCATTTCAAAAGTGGGTTGAGTTTGATCGTCCGGGTGAACGTAGTCCTGAATAGAACTGTTGCTGTTGACAGTGACTGACGTTTAGACAACCTGTGAGATAGTCATCTTCAGAGTCAAAGTGAGTTGTATCACGTCAGTTGATGGTATTATACTCTGGTTATTGGTCTGATTGGTCAATTACGTTGCGATGTTATTGGTCGTCTGTCAGTTAAGCCGTAATGTTATTGGCTATGAAGACTCGTAATCGGTAATTGGTTCGTTTCGATCCGTCTTTTGTCACAGTTAAACACTCGTCTATTGTTAGTCAAATTGTCAGTTCTCCTGTCGTTTTCTCGTAGTTAGTTTTGCTTGATCTCGTCAATAAGTCGTTTGTACGGCCCTGGTAACTGTTGGCTACGATTCAGTGGCGTTTGTTCTAAGTTAGTAAACCAGCTTTCTAAAGTGAGACGTTGATAGTAGTCTGTAGAATACGTTATACATGTCGCAGAGACCCAGTCAATTCGATGTTTAGTCTGCAATTAAATGGTGTTCAGCAATGTGATTGTTTGTACCAACCAATAACATCGCAACGTAATGGACCAATCCGACCAATAACCAGAGTATAATGCAATCAACTGACGTGATATAACTCACTTTGACTCTGAAGATGACTACCGCACAGGTTGTCGAAACGTCAGTCACTGTCAACAACAACAGTCCTATTCAGGACTACGTTCACCAGGACGATCAAACTCAACCTAGAATATCTGTGTAAACTGCCTGTGTACAGTACCGCAAGTGATCCCCAACCGCAAATGATCCCGAGACCCCAAATGATCCCCAAAATGGACCGCAAATGATCCTCGACCGCAAGTGATCCCCAAAGTTGACCGCAAATGATCCCGTGAAAACTTGAGGAATGGAATGGATTTTATGGGACTGATTACAAAAAAGGACTGATTATAAAAAAAGGAACCTTTTTCTCGCACCTTCTAAAGAAAAAGGAAAGGAGGACGCTACATCTCAGGTCAATTTATACAAGGCGAAAAAAAAAGTAGAATAAATCTGAAGAGGATATGGTATCAACCGTATACTTCTTCCTTTGTCAATTGCTTCAATTTTCTTTCAAGAACTGTTTCGTCGCTGAAAATTTAAGACAGGCAGGACGTTACGCAGAAAAAACTCTATTATTTTAACGCCCAAGCTCAACTTGTCTACTGAGGAATACAAAGCCGGGCACCCTCTACATATCTTTTTAGAAGCGCCGAATTAATTTTCAGAATATTTAGTTTTGATTTTTCTCTGAAGTGTAAATTTTACGTGATAAACAGCAAGACATTGGTTCGTAACTTATGAGTGCCCCAGGCCTGGCAGTGCCCGTTAAAAAACAAGACGTGATTTGAAATAAACACACGTCAAAATGCCACCGAACTTATCGATGTCCACAGTTTTCGGTTAATTTTGAAAGAGCAACTTGCCTACAGCTCATGAACATGTTGCGAATAGTTATATTGACGCTTATATGTATATCCATTTTTTTGCCTTTGCTGTAGACAGTTACCGGGAATCTAAACCTGGTAATGAGAAACGCAAAAGCGAGGCAAGCGGTAGTTATCGCGTGACAAAACATCGTAGGAACCGTCACATTGACGGACTAAAAGAAAGTCGCTTATAATTGTTCGGATCCATGAGGCACTTAAAAGAAAATTAAACAACCTAAAACCCTTATTTAGCCGGAATGAGAAGCATTGCATTTCAAAAGAGGTGAAAGAAATGCTCTTGCATTAAAGGACAAATCCAGCAAATCATGCCGACCACAAACAACAATAACCGCAGAAAATGCGTGTCATGACCTCTCAGTATGAAATAAGCGGCAAAAATCACATTTTTACTTTTTGTATTAATAATAAAATCGTCACGACGATCCGCTAACTCGAGTCTAAGCCATTCCTATTTTTCTTTCGGGATCATTTGCGGTCGACTTTGGGGATCACTTGCGGTCGAGGATCATTTGCGGTCCATTTTGGGGATCATTTGCGGTCTCGGGATCATTTGCGGTTGGGGATCATTTGCGGTACTGTACAGCCTGTTTAGTTTTAGCTCTGGAACTGCTGTACGTTTGGAAAAATTCAAGGAAAGGATAACCATATTTTAGCCCTCAACTCAAATGGCCGAAACTCTATGTAATTGATTAACCGTTTATGCCACACAAATTTGATAAAATAAAGAGCAATATGCACAAATGTAAACTAAAATGATGGTATTACATCTGCTCCAAGTCTTAGGTTGTAGCGTTTTAATGGACTTGAGAAACAGAGTTACACATTTTGCACTTTTCACAACAGTTTCTGAGTTAAAAATTAGGTTTTTTGCCATGCATCAACTCACAATTGGTGTTTCCGTGACAACAATAAAGTAGCAACCCGAACAAAGTGAATTTTTAGACATCCCACCACAAATTTTTTTATTTTCAAAATTTTTATTTTCCACTTTGCTTCACTGTTACAGAGAATTGCTCTTAAGTTACTTATCATTAAGTTAAGGAAGTTCAATAGTATAATTATTTATTCGATCCGTCAAAATTTTTCCTCCCGTGTCACTTCTTTTTAAAGTCCTTTTTATCTGATCCTTTTCTGTTACAGGGTGTTCAGCGCCATGGATGCTCAAAAAAAATAGGAAAATAGGAAACTCAAGATTGAGAAAATAGGAAAAATAGGAAACTTTGTATTAAAAAATACGAGAAAAATAGGAAAATCAATATTACTTTCGTCTACAAAGATAGTCTGCTAGCCCTGAACCCCATCAGGGTTGTAATAAAGGTTACAAGTCCTCAGCTTCTATACGTTCACAGCATTTAGATCAACTTTCGCAGCTTAGAAAGAGTGATCAGTATTTCAGAAACGTTTATTGTTTCAGATAAGCTGTAATCAGAATGATACGCTTGATTGCAGCAGGTCAAGCGTGGTTCTATAAATCAAAGGTTATCATATGCAAATTCCCTTCAAGTTAGGTGGTGGCAAATAATGAAATTTTTTAGAATAGAAATTTCTTACGATTGCGTTGTTATTCAAGGATATCGAACTAGGACTAAAAAGTCCTATGGAAAACTTTCCATTAATCTGCAATCGGTAGCTGGTTGAGAATATGCTTGTTTGAATCAAAAGACTGCATAGTTTTAGTAATTACGGAACCAGGCTTTCCGCGGTGTACACAAAATGACACTGATCTAGCTATTTGGTATCAGATTGTAAGTGTGTCATAGTTAAGTTCTAAGAAGAACGTAACACTCTGCTTAGCTATGACTGCAAGACCGGTTTCGCAATCAAAATATTAGATCCGCCCGCGCCGGTTAACTCAATGGGATAAGCGCCGGTCTGCTGAGCAGGAGGCCGTAGGTTCAAATCCCGGCTGGACCAACACTGAGGGTCTTAAAATAACTGAGGAGAAAGTGCTGTCTTTGTAATAACATCTGCAAACGGTTAGCCTTTCTGGTCTCGGATAAGGACGATAAACCGTAGGCCCTTTCTCACAAGCCCTTGCACATGTAACAAATCTGTGGGACGTTAAAGAACCCACACGTAGTGCCCGGTGTAGTGGTCTATCTCACTTTCACACTTGTGTATGGGGGCATCATTACTCATTCCTTCATTACTTGTAAACTGCACCTTAAGCATTCTGGCAAAGTCCCCCAACCAGTGTTTTAAGTTATCCCTGAAAAGCCCTGAGGGGAGTGGATAATAAGATATCTACAATTTACGATTTACAATCCTTCGTCAGTTGCTTAGGAATAGCTGTTAACAAGGGCTCACCAAGAGAGCTAGTGCGGTAAACTAAACTTGAGTCTGTTCTTTTCATGTAGCATCCAGAATTCAGCTAGGGATTGGTTTTTTAAACAAGAAGCTGATTGGATGATTTATCTGAACTGTGTTGTGAGAGGACAACTTGATACTGTTTTCCGTTTCAAAGATGAACATAAAAGCGAGCAAGACTTCAAAATAAAATATAACATGTACTGAAATGCAGTTTCAGTGGGCTATGCACAATATTATTCAATAGTCATGAGAACCACATTGCATAACACTACATACAATACATGTAGGTGCACTAGAAAATAGTACAAAAAGTAGCAACATAATAACTTTGTTAACAGAACTCAAAAAGGCAATAGAGGTCATGAAAAGAACAAATGTAACTATTAGTTTTTCTGATATAAGAACATCAAAGCCAGCATACTACTTGCTTTATGATAGATCTCACTCTAAAACAAATACAACTATAATTCCATATTCAATTTTGTTACAAATTTTGGCTTCACAAGCTAAAAAATAGGAAAAACAGGAGATTTTAGTTAAAAAATAGAAGAAAATAGGAATAGGCTCAAAAAATAGGAAAAAATAGGAACTAGACACCCTGCTGTTATTACGTCTTCAGAGAGGGTTCTTCTGTTAAATTCATTTCGTTCCTCTTCAGAAAGCTCTTTCCACATACTCGATAAGAGAAACATTCCTCTCAGCGAAAGTCATGGTATCCATCGTCACTTCTGTGAGGATGGATAATCGTGCAATGATGTAACTCGAGTACATAAGCCTAGTCATTGTCACCCGTTAGTCAGTCATATGCTCGCTGCTATCACGGTCAAGCTCATCTTGTTTATAGCAGCGAGCGGATGACTGACTAATGTGCGATAATGACTAGGCTTATGTACTCAAGTTACATCATTGCACAATTATCCATCCTCACAGAAGTGACGATGGATACTTAGCACGTGGCGCAACAGAATTAGCGTCCTCCAGGACAGCCGCAATCGCAGACGCGCCCGACTGAAAACCATTGCCAACATCTCGCGGTGGTTACAGAAGCAAAGGGAGCACGGCCTGCTGCGACGGTACTGTAACTCTGCCGACGAAACGGCAGCAGGCCGTACTGCGGAGAACTTTCCTGGCCCGCTTTTCACTGACACTCTTTGAGAACTGACAACTTTGCATATATTATTCGGATTTATATAAATAAATGCTTAATACGTCATCACACGGGATAATTAACGATTATTCCTCGAGTCCGAAAAGGCTATTGACTCAGAGGCCATGAGGGCGAGAGGAATAATTGTTTTTTAGTAAAATCCAACTAGTTGGTCAAAAATATCGAGACAAAACAAGTTTAGCTGGCAAAACGCGATTGAGCGGCCATTGTTTTGGTTTTCAAAGCCGGCGCTTTTCGCTACTGGTGTGCTATAACATATCTGCCTAGTAGTAGCTAAACCAATCAGAACGCAGCATTGATAATAGACCACTGGTTGGATTTTACTAATGAATATTACATGACTTTGAATACTTATATTTTCAATAGATGAAAGCGAACGAAGAGGGCTAATTGACATAAAATTTATGTTAAAGAAAAGTAATACTGCCACCATTTTGGAATAGAATGTTACCGTGAAAGGGTCTATTAAAGTTGCAGAAACGTTTGTCTTAATGGACTAAGACCGAAAAAGGATAACTCTTTGATATGAATGTTTTACCTTGAACACAATGTTTTAGTGTGTATAGCTGAAATGGATCCATATTAAGACCAAAGATTGAAACAATAGGCGACCACGTAATTCTCTGGTGTTGCAGTAATTAAAGTATTGAATTTAACAGGTATTCACTAATACTAAGCTTTGTGTAGAAAACGGAGAATTTCGCTTTCTTAACAGTTTTAATAAATTCGTAAGCTATATGGAACTTGCAAGTAAATGAAGGGACGTCTTTTTGGACTAATATGGTTAAATTTTCAACAGCTGATCAAGGCGAACAAAGAGGGATAACTGATTTACATAAATATTAAAGAAATGTAATGTTGCCGTCCTTTTGGAATAGAATGTTATAATAAAACTCCATAAACATTTACCTTTGTGACTTTATGACAGAAGATCTAGAAATACCAAGAACTCTCTTGGAAATAATCCATGCTTAATTATTGCATGTATATCTTTAAATAAGATTACCCATACTTTTATGCGGTCTCGACGCGTAGGCTTTCGATAACGTTTAAAAAGCTGTATACAAATGAATTTAGAAAAGTTTTTTTAGATCCAATCATTTTCTCAGTCGTTGTAAGATCACGGCCGAGGCGGAAAAGTGGCACGCACTGAACTGATGCATTCAACTTCCGGAAATTAAGCTGTCCTCAGTTGTGTCCTTTGTCCACTGCATACCGTTCTTCTCAAGATCTAAACTGAGAATAACAGTTAAAAAAACGGGAAAATGAGCTTGTTTACCAACTAAATGCGACAATTACTCATTTTACAAATGCATGATAAATAAATAAAAGTAAACGAATGAATAATTATGCGCCTCCGGCTGTTTCGATTTTTGGCATTCTTCTAAGTATGCACCAATTATTCTGCGCCATCGTGGTCGGTTCGCTGCCCTTGAAGTTGCTGAGTTTATAGAAGTTAGAGTATAAAGTGATATTCTTTGGTATTTTACGTATTAAGCTAAATTTTTCATTTCGCCTTTTTCATTTCTCTGTGCTCAAAGCTTGTTATTTCTCCTGGAGCAAAGCCATAGGTGGAAGAAAATATCCTCGTGTCAATTTCTATTTCCTTATGGCTTTTCATTGGTCAGAAACCTCAGAGACGCAAATAATTATCGATATACAAAAGCAGCTGCCTGTTGTTTGCGGCCCTATGCCTTCAACACCCAAGTTGGCATAACAGAGTGGAGTGAAGATTTCTTCCACGGAAGTACGAAAGGATTTTATTCAAACGTTCAAAGTGCTTTATTCGTTATGTTTTTCGTTCTTATTGTCCTGTGGACTTCAATGACGTCGTTCTGTCTAATTCAAGGGCAATTCTGCAGTGGAGGTAAGCCTAGACAGGGAACATCTTATTTTCGCGAAAACTGTTTTCATCCAGTGATAAAATAAAAAGATGACATTAATAGAAATCAACTATAATATTATGATTTACATTAATTTCGGGTAGTTCGCCAAGTTCATTGTCTTAAAAAGACCCTACTACGCGAAATTTTACAGACTTTTGTATGGGGGGGGGGCCCGAACTTGCCCCCATCATACATTAACGTCTGTAAAATTCGGCGACTTTACAGAGTTATATCTTCGTTAGTTTTGGACAAGTCACCTTCAAACTTAAGGCAACTTTCAGTACTGATTTCAAGACGTTCTTTCTAGTAGTGTTGACGTATTTGCGCTAACTATTGAAGATGCAGAAACATTTGTCTTAATGGACTAAGACCGAAAAAGACTACCTCCTTGATATGAATATTTTACCTTGAACTTTATGTTTTAGAGTGTGTATAGACATGGATCCTTTTTTATACCAAAGATTTGAAACAATAGGCGACCACGTAATACACCCTCTGTCTGGTGTTGCAGTAATTAAACTGTCAAATTTAACAGGTGACTGTCCACTAAATACAAAGCTTTGTGTAGAAAACGGAGTATTGGCTTTCTTAACAGTTTCAATGAATTCTTGTATATGGAACTTGCAAAAAAATGAAGTCTAAAAGAGACTTTTTTTTGGACTAATATGGTTACGTTTTCAACATCTGATCTAGGCAAACGAAGAGCGAAAGTTTACCCATATTGCTATGCCGTCTCGTCGCGTAGGCTTTCTGTTGAACTTTTAAAAAGCTGTATACAAATGGATTTAGAAAGGTTTGTTCAGATCCAATCATTTTCTCAGCCGTTGCAAGAACACAGCCGAGGCGGAAGTTCTTTGGTAATTTAGGCAGGCTAGTTTTCATTTCCCCTTTTTCATTTCCCCATGGGCCTTTGGGGAAAAAACAAAAAACAAAACAGAAATGCTTGTTAATTCTCCTGGAGCAAAGCCAGTGGTGAAAGAAAATATCGCCGTGTCTATTATTTCTATTTCCTTATGGCTTTTCATTGGTCAACAACCTCAGAGACGCAAATAATTATCGATATACAGAAGCAGCTACGCTTGTTGTTTGGGGCCCCATGTCGTTAACATCCGCCAAGTTAGCATAACAGAGTGGAGTGAAGATTTCTGCCACAGTAGTACTAAAGGAAAGTTTATTCAAGCGTTCAAAGTGCTTTAGTCGTTATGTTTTTCGTTCTTATTGTCCTGTGGACTTCAATGACGTCGTTCTGTCTAATTTAAGGGCAATTCTGCATTAGAGGTAAGCCTTGTTTGTGCGGTGCACTATATAGCTAGACAGGGAACATCTTATATGCGCAAAAACTGTTTTCATCTCAGAGATAAGGTAAAAGACAACATTAATAGAACTCAATTTAGTTAATGATTTACATTAATTTCTCTTAGTTCGCCAAGTTCTCTGTCTTAAATAGACCCTGCCACGGTTTAGTTTTTTCCAAGTTTTGGTAAAGACCAGTTAGCAAATATCCATTGATACTTCTGGAAAGAGCGGCGTAAAATTAGGAAACTTACCAAGTTTAAATGTACGACAAAGTCGCGAAATTTTACAAACTTTTGTATGGTAGGGGGCCCGAACTTGCCCCCATCATACATTAACGTCTGTAAAATTCGACGACTTTTCAAAGCTATATGTCTTCGTTAGTCTTCCACAAATTACTTTCAAACTAGGCAACTTTATTGGTTTTAAGGCGTTCTTTATTGTTTCACTAACTATTGAAGTTACAGAAATTTTTGTCTTAATGGTCTAAGAGCGAAAAAGGATACCTTCTTGATATGAATATTTTACCTTGAACTGTTTGTTTTAGTGTGTGTATAGGCATGGATCCTTTTTTAGACCAAAGATTTGAAACAATAGGCGACCGGCAGTAATTAAACTGTCGAATTTAAAGGTGACTTCTCACTACATACAAAGCTTTGTGTAGAAAACGGATCCTTTTTTAGACCAAAGATTTGAAACAATAGGCGACTACAAATACCCCGGGGCAAATACTCAGTCTATTTGGTTTTGCATAAAGTATGGAATTTAACAGGTGTTCACTAATACACAGCTTTCTGTAGAAAACGGAGTATTTGGCTTTCTTAGCAGTTTAATAAATTCTTAAGACATATGGAACTTGCAAATAAATGAAGAGACCTCTTTTTGGACTAATATGGCTCGGTCGGTTAATGCTTAATTTGCAATTTCATGTGAGCCTTTAGCAAGGGGAAATTAGCCTACTGAATAAGATCGTGTTGCGTTCAAGCTGAATCTAAGAAAAGCTAACTGCATTTATTAAACTTAAAATTATTAAGATGTCGTGTGTCTCCAGTGTAAGAAGTCGAAAATTAAAGAAAACCGTCTGATATTTTTTCCCGAATTTGATCATCTGAGAACAAAACATAACAGGCCAAAACGGAATTTATTGACAGCTTAGCTGAGCCTTTGGCTCGACTGTGCGCCCTTACCTTGTTTTTTGTGTCGCTGCAAAACCGTGGCCTCGATCGAGGATCATATCACATACAAGGTAAAAAATAAATCGTGAAATCATTTCAATATCCACCTGGCTTAAAGATTACAGGTTGGCTTTCGGAATAATTACTCTCGTTTATCGAAAAAACAAAAAAAACAAAAAAATTATCACGAGTTGTCTCTAGTAAGTGTTTATGATATTATTTCAACTAGACGAACAAGTTTAAACAAAGAAAGGGCTAACAAACAAGACTTAATTGAAAGTTATGTATTTTATTAACGTTCAGGATGGAATTTCTATCTTCTATTAGTATATCTACTCGAACGTCTGTTATACCTTAAAGAAAAGGTGCCGCGAAAATTAAAGCCGCCAAATTTAGTGACCCATATAAAAACCTTTACTTATTTTAAGTTTTCTGTCTGCTAGGAGTACTTAGCTAAAACTGTCGGCCTAAAATGATTGCAATTACGTCACACCTTGCAAAATATTTGTCCGCCCCGTTTCCTAGGCTTATAACCACGAGTTTTGCAATTCCTATACGCAAATCCGTAGGTATACTGTGTTTTGTGTTCAATTTAAAATTCAGATCGTTTTTAGGTATATGTACACAGTCAGGTACTCTTAGTTGTACCGTAAAACGCCCTGATGAAGTGTGCGCTAGTCACACGAAAAGCGTAGGGGACAATAAAACAATTTTACAACTCAGTGCTGCTCACTGGTTTATCCTTTTAAAAATATTCTTTACAACCACTTGACAGGCAATGTAGGAAAGCAGCACATAGGAAAAGGATGGAACAAAGCGGAAATATTCGAACTTGTTCAAGTGAAGACATTTTTATTGCCTAAAGATCCATTAGAAAACATTAAGGCGATTCTTATCTGAAAGTTAATTGGCAGCTCTATCGAGTTAAATAGTAAAATATGTTCAGTGCCAAAAACAAAAATTTTGAACAATTTATTTGGGTGTAACAATTATTTTTTAAGCGACTCGGGTATAGTTCATCGGGGTAGGAATTTATCTCTTGGGGCATCAAAAACGCTATCTGGAGTCATTATTGTGAACCTGTTGTCGTCTAATTGTTGCTTTCGCTTTTTGCTTTTGGCGCGGTGGTTCTGTAGCACCTTGTAATAACCGTCGAACTTTGAAATACCTGTCGCACTTTTTACTTAAAAATATGTAGAAATTTGTAGTAACAGACCTAAACCCAATAATAAGTACAGTCGACTCCTGATAACTCGAACCCTCGCTAACTCGAACCTCGCGCTAACTCGAACTAAAATCGATTTGCCCTAGATTTCCGTCATACATTCCCTGTAATTTTACCCTCGCTAACTCGAACCCTCGATAACTCGAACTCCCGCTAACTCGAACCAATTTTCGTTTCCCCTCAGGTCATTTTCTATATAATTTTGCCCTCGATAACTCGAACCATGTTCTGAGCCCTTAAAAAGTCGCGAAAAAAAGCCGTCTACTGGCGTCCGAAACATTGAATTTTGGATTTCCTATTGACGTTTTGTAGGAGTATAGTTTACTAGTGGAGGCTGATGTTGATTGTCACAGGCTAACGTGAAGCAGCTTTACTTCTCAAAACAGTAAAACGCATGCTCCATTTAGGCTATGTTTTGTTACGTTACGTTCTGATTTATAATCTAGAAGTATCTTTTAATTTTCACTTGACATTTCTACAATTAAATGTGATTAAAATGTTCACGGTGCTCTACAAACTGTTACCTTACTCTCGGCTATTTTCTCCGAGCTCTCGTTAACTTGAACTCCCGATAACTCGAACTTTTTTCGATTTCCCTTGAAGGTTCGAGTTATCGGGAGTCGACTGTATCATCATCGATAACAACAACAATAATAAAATAACCATAACAATAACAACAATAACAATAACAATAACAATAATAAAAATAAGTAAACATTCCACTGAACGGTTTTCAGCACCCTTTTCTCAAGTGTGGGTGGAGAAAAGTGTTCACATCAACTGCAGCCTTCCGGCTTCAAGAGCTTTGTAGGGAAGTAGAGCTTTTTCTATGTGGACGACCTCGAGACCATGAGATTGTGTCCCAGTAACAGCGAGAGTCCGTAATAATGGGAGTTTGAATTAGAATTTAGCTGCTATCCGTATTATCGGGTTGTCCATAAAAGTAAGGTGTCCCTCTGGCGAAAGGTGATTGTATAAGCAAAATATTTTGAAAGTTTTACTCGTAGCATGGGCAAGATTACCTGCGAGGATATGACCAGATATATCGAGATTTTAGAGGTTATCGCCATGAATAACCACTATACTAGTCTTACATAAGACCAAATTAGTATAAAAACCACAAACTCCGTGTACAACGCGGTGCTACGATCATTATCATAATCATCATCATCATCATCATCATCATCATCGTTATTCTATAGTTACTATATTATCTCAGTAAAAAGTTCTTTACCATATTTGCCCACGCGGCATTCATTTGCCACAATGACTACTAATTCTAACTTTATATCATGAGCGGCTTTGATCATCTTAAAACATCCTCGATAATACTAACAATAAAGCTATTATTACTGTTATTATTGTTGTTATTGTTGTCGATGATGATGCTTATTATTGGGTTTACTTGTCCCCCGACCATCCATTTCAAGTTCATTACATTAATTGCGACCGCTTATTTTATGACGAAGTGCGACAGATTTGTTATTGCAAAGTACACCAAGTGTTATTACGAGGTGCGTCAGGTATAACAAAGTGCGATGATTATTACAAAGTGCGACAGAACATGGTGTAAGAAAATTAATGTTATCAATTTATTTTGTTGAATTTCTTTTTCAAATCATTCAAATTTTTGTTTGCTTTTTTACATCATTTTTCCTCAAGTGAGTTATCGTTGGCGTGGTAGGAGGTTCGCCTGCGATTCGCAGAAAGCCTCTGTAGTCAACAATCAGTCATGAGTTGAATATAAGGTATTGCATTAAATGTCAAGCTATTTTCAGTTAGCTCATTTATTTCCTATTTGTCTCAGACATATGTCGCCAGATAGAGTTTGATCACTCTTTTGATGGAAAACGCCTCAAAAATCACGTGATTCGTACTGCTGAGGTCCAGAGTGAACGATCCTGTCGGACTTTGTGCTACATGGAACCAAACTGCGTCAGTTACAACTTTAACAAAGTCACAAGGAAATGTGAGCTGAATAATTCCACCTCAAGAGAAGGAGAGGAAAATATGGAACCGAATCCAGGTTATGTATACTGTGGAGCTAAGGTATGCAAAGTTTTACAAATTATGAAACTTTGTAAAAAAACGAAATGTTACTTGTTTGGATCGAGGATTGTTTGCGAGTGCTGCAATTATGGTTCTATCACTTTCTGAAGTAATGCAGCCTTGGGGGTCGCTACTGTCAACTTTTTAGAAAACATAATGAAAGTTTTCCAAAACAAATGTAATTTGAAGACAGGTTTTGCCCGCCTGCATTAATTAGTTCTAATGGAATGATTTCTATGTCCTTGATCGAATGATCTGGAAGGGAGAAGTGTTCTGAAACGGCGGTAGGATGATGAAATTGATATGGATTTCTGGCTTTTTCTATGGAGCGTCGTTGCTCTCCAAATCTGTCACTGAACTGGCGTTTAGTTTCGCCGATGTATTGCATGTTACATTTATTGCACTGGATCATGTAAATGAGATTGGAAGCTGAACAGGAATTGTGGTGTGGGATGCGTCGTAATTTCGTTGGTTGAGTAGAAGGTGTGAGACGTGGTTCCAGGGGCGGATCTAGGGGAGGGTGCGGTGGCTGTGCACCCCCCCTGGGATGACCTGCGGTTTTCTAACACAAATGGTATTCTGCAAAAAAAACCAAAAAACTATGTGGTTTATTGGTGTTGAAGTGGAGCAAGAGACGAGTGCACGCCCTCCTAAAAAAAATCCTGGATCCGCCCCTGGGTTCCTTCTGTAATAAAAGGACACTTCTTGCACCTACTTCTGTTACAGCGGAAAGCTCCAGGTGTTTTGGGGGATGGTCTGCGGTGTTTGGCTCTGACTAGGATGTCGCGTAGACTCAGTGCAGCGGCGAAAGGATAGGATACTTTCAGAGAGCCATGCTATAGGGTCAGAACGTCTTAATTGCTGAGTTATGAAATCAGAATGTCAAATTCATTTTCAAATTCATATACGTTCAAAGAAAATTATCTTACAAAAAATTAGCTAAAGTATTATAAAAATTAGGGATATCTTATTTCTTTTCGTGTCCCTAGAACGCTTGTGCAAATAGGCCTTGCAAGAACAAAGCAACCTGTCAAACCGGTTTTACTGGTAAAGGATATCACTGTTTGTGTCCAGTGGGATTTGAAGGGGATCATTGCGAGAACGGTAAGTTAATTAAAATCTTTGTCTGGTCCAAATATTGTAAATTGTAGCAAATAAATAAGGGGCAATATCACGAGAGGTTTCCCAAGTTTTCGCGCAAACTACTGTATTATTTATTCTGTTAGGCGCCCTGAGCGCTTATCAAATTTTCCGGTTTTCGTGGGCGCGTATGTGGTGGGCGCTTGTTCGAGGCTGGGCGCTCATTAAATTTTCATTATTTTCAGCAGGTAGTAAGTGAATTTTTTAACAAAACTGTAAATAATACGAGACTTGAAGATGCACCAGAACAGAATTTCGACTGTTCATTGAAAGGTAATTAAAAGAAAACTCGGTCTTCCGGGAAGTCTCTTTTAGTACCTACAATGGAGGACAAAAGAACTTGGGACTGTGTGAAAAAGCCCTTCCAAGCTATTGTTACGTAGAACCCTGCTCCTAAGGACAATTTTTTTGTTCGGCTTTGGGTTCATCCCGTCGTTCCCCCACTCCCCCTAGCAATGTTGTGGCCAAAAAAGCACTCATTCTCACCCATTTTGCTCCAAATTCAACTTTGTTTGGGGTGGGAGGGGAGGGGTCGCTAGTTTTAGTAATATCACTGGAAAGGTCCCAACACTTTTGACCTCCATTGTAGGTCCAATCAGAAGCACTACCCAGAACTGGTTAGTGACACGTCATCAGTATGGAATTTCTGCGCTCTCTGCTCAGACGTCATTTCTGGGGAAAAATTTAAAGTGGTGGCGTCGCGAAATGTCGATTGTTTTCTTAACTACAGTAATTTGCTAAACCGTTTATTACTCCTGTCTTTATTTTATTTTAACTACGTGTAGTAATTTTTAATTTTTATAATTTTCTAGATGTAGACGAGTGCGCCACTGGAACAAACAAGTGCCGTGCCAATACGTTCTGCACAAATAACGAAGGATCTTACATCTGCACTTGTAATCCGGGATACTATGGAGATGTAGAAAACTGTGAACCGAGTGAGTCTAAAGCATTTTCATGAGTTGTAGGGAGATATTGATCCATTTTTACCCTTAAATAAACCATAAAATCTTTTCTTTGGACTTACTTTCAGGACGGACTATAAATTACTGATGTTGTTACTTAAGTTTATAATTGTTGCTCCTGCAATTTGCCTTATTTTAATCGTCTGTACAAATATTCTAAATAACTCACGACAAGCTTTTCTAGCTCTTATAAATGCTAATGATTCTTTCCATTAAAATATGAACAATAATTTCTCGTAAAAATTTAGGGCAGTAAGAAAATGAAAGATCTGAAATGTCTTTTTAAAGCCGTCACCTTACTTCCCATATTGTAGTAATTAAACTTTTGTAAATTAAATAACCATGTTTAAAACCAGTTAATTTTTTTGTGTAATTTTCTTTTGGCGTAGTTTCGACGTGCAAGGACATTTTTGACAAAAACATGTGAGTTGCCAAACATTATTTGTAGTTTTTGCATTAAAATGTTGAAGCTGGCAGAGTTTGATAGATATGCCAAAGGGGAACGCCAAACTACAACTAAAAAGAGGTTAAGACAAATTAAAACATACGACATGCGGTGACATGCGGTGGGTTCTTTCCATTTGTTAGAGCTGGCCCGCCAGACCAATCCAGTTGTAAAATAATAATAATAATAATAATAGGAAGAAGAAGAAGAAGAAGAAGAAGAAGAAGAAGAAGAAGAAGAAGAAGAAGAAGAAGAAGAAGAAGAAGGAGAAGAAGAAGAAGAAAGGTGCTCAGTGTATGAACAGAATGATTGACTTGAGTGACTGACGCTCTAGGTGCATGGTTTGCGCCCGGCTGATGCACAAAAAGAACACCAGCAAAGACTGTGATAATAGAGACAATAATAATAATAATAATAATAATAATAATAATATGCTCCTCACCGAAAATTTCGAGAAAATGCTTATATCTTATTTTCAAAATTACCCGACCGTCCAGACGGCCAATTTTGACCTCTGGAAATCACCTAAGGATTCAAAATGGTCCCTAGCTTTGGACCTGATTAGTCACGGCACGTGGTAAAAAACGCCACGGTGCCCATGCAATTTCTCTAGTCTTTCTTAAGTGTCTGACTCCTCCACGAGAACTGGGAAGGCATGCATTCGGGAATTAAATATTAAGTTTATACATTTACAAAGGTAACGGCACATCCAGAAATTCAAAAGTTAAGATTTAATGTTAAATTATATCGTGTAATTTCTCTACTGTCTACTGTCATTTCCCAAAATCTTCCGCCGATCTTTGTAATGGACCAGGTAGTATCGTCTCAAGTGAACCAAACATTTAGACAAAGGTCTTGTAATTTCTACTTTCAAGTTCTAGTGAGGACAAAGCATACCCACTGGTTTTGGAGGACGAGGTGATCAACGTCTACAGTCATATGACCATGGGTACGACTGGTAATGGCGCATGCAGTAATGGTGGATGGACGCTGGTTATAAAAATGGATGGCAACCAGGTAAACTCACTTTTAGTTTCTTCACGATATATTAGCCTTAAATACTTGATGAAACAGTATAAATTGAAATTTTTACACTGGAAACAAGCGGCTGACAGCGCCTATAGCTTCTTAAACATTAAAGGAATATAATTATCTAGAATATTCGATAATTTTAGTGTCCTTTTTCTTGAGGCACAGAGTTTATTCAGTAAATACCGTCAGGCTCATGGCGATGAAATGCGTTGAAATGATCACATTATTAATCTTTTTTATTTTTTACACCCTAAGTCGGTCCTTTTAGTGTATTTTGTTCATTTTAATTTCAAGAAATAGTGAAATTCCTGCACGGAGCTTTTCGTATTTCAGCCCTTTCTTTTGTTAACTTTCCGCCATTCTTGTGAATGACTACTCAAAGGACGGTAAGCTGGGATTGAGGAGTGGGAATTCCTCAAGACCATTCTGAGAGATACGGTTAAAGGTTATTAATAAGATTGACTACTTAGATTTCGACTCCTTTTGAGGAGCTATATTTTAAAGATTTGATATCAAAAAATAATATGGCGTTGATTTTCTTTACTTAAGTCAACAAGGCCCTTTTCTTACATTAGACTTCATATGTGCCAAATGATGCTTATGGAGAAAAGACTGAGCAAAAGCTATTGTTTTTGCTCATTTTCGCTCATTTGCATTAGATTGGGGCCATTGGGCACAATTAAGTTCGACGTTTGACACGGGTCTAACTAACATTCCTCCTACAGCCAACGTTCCACTACACTTCCACGCTTTGGCAAGACAAAGACACCTTTAACGTTAATGGAGGGAGGACTGGGTTTGACTCTCAGGAGACAAAACTTTCCTCCTACTGGAACACATCCTTCTCCAAAATTTGCCTCGGTATGAAGATCAACAACCAGGTCAATTTTATTCAAATCACCGAGAGCGCCAGTTCCTTGTATTCACTTATCGCCGATGGACAATACCGTCCTACTTCACTGGGTCGTAACACGTGGTTTTCACTGATTGCCTCTGGCGCCTCCTTCAATGACAACTGTAACAAGGAAGGGTTCAACACCGAGTGCACCTACGCAGACCGCTCCAAAGCAAGAATCGGTATTCTTGGTAACAATGAAGACGACTGTACTTCATGTAACTCCAGGGTTGGGTTTGGTACTGGCGGAAAAAACGACGATTCCAACACATGTGGAAACCACGCTTCCAGCCAAAACATAAAGGCCTTTGGGTATATATTTGTGCAGTAAAAGAAACTGAAAATTAAGCTAAGGCTATATTTTGCCTAGGGAAGAAATTAACCGTGTAAATTTCGTTGAAATGTTTTAATCAGTTACTCACGACAGATCTATTAAACGAAATATTAAGTTGGATGGATGTGCTTCATGTGTTATATGAATAAAGCACGCGGAATAAATGGAGATTGATGGCCATTGTGTCCGGTGTTCCAGATATCGATGTTGCGTCATTTATCTACGCCTTAAGGCAAACGTCTTCACACACCTAGAAAGTTGAACAGGCCACTTTTCTCTAACTTCTGATTTCTTTAAGGGTATATTTTCATCGTTTATTGTTTGTTTGAATAATTGAAAAGTAGATTAAGAGATAGAATGGAGTAGAATGAAGTAAAGAAATAGCTCATCGTTTGTCCCGCGATAGTCACTTTGTTCATCGCGATGATTCTATCGCCTGCTGTAGGTCTACATCAGGCGATGGTGCCGATTTTACTAAGTGGGACTATTAGTACCAGGGTGGTTGCTAGTGAATGATGGATCTGGATCTGAAGCACCTGTTTGCATTGTTAAAATAACTTTTAAGAGAGGTTGTCAGTGAAAACCGGGCAAAATGTTAAACGCAATACGTTCATATTATAGTAATATCATAGACAGATTAATGGTCAAATATTAATGGAGTAATGGTAAAAAGGTGAATAATATAATAAACATAGGTCTGTCACTGCTCTTGTGTTAGAGATACGAGCATTGAGCGCCATCTTTTTTAAAGCAAAGTTTGACCATTTTTTGACGCTCGCAAAGTCCTCACCGAATATAAACGAGCGAAGTTCATTTTTTGTATGCGACACAACACAGCACAGGGCTACTTTATAAAACCATAAACTTTGCAACAGGCACCACTTAAACTGTCTTATTTTACTTGAACTAAACTCGTTGTCTACAAAAGCAAGCCAAAAACGGTCGTTTTTGACTGAATTGATCAAAAGCGCACAACTATAAATTAAAATACTTTAAATTTAGAGCATGATAAAACTCTGACAGCCAAATTGCGGTCTACTATCATCCATGTTACCAAAACACTGATAATCATTTTGGCGCGTTGGAACAGGACTGAAGAAATAAGAAAACTCATTTGTCATTGTTGCCAATTTTTTTCTTGCAAATAGGCCACTGCTATTCGTGTTTGTTCTAAGTCCTCAAGAATTTTCTTCGCTATTTCGCTGTCAAGCCCTATGGTCAGCAGGTAGAGGAAGTATCAAACAGCTCGAAATACTACAACTGTTACATTTTGAAATGGCAAAAAGTGGTGAACCATAGGATACAAATGAAAGTGATGCCATCTTGAAATTCTATACTCGGGAGGGACCGGCACTAGCAGTTGTTTTGTCCCCAAAACGGTGGATTGTCTGTTTTTTGTGTTGCCATGGTGCTGTTGGGTACGGCTGCAGAATGACGGCAATTGCGAAAATCGTGGTTCCTGAGTCTAATTTCAAACAATTGCAAATGTGTCAGTCGCTATATATTAATTATGCTTTCTTTTTTTAAACAGGTTTACGTTTAGTTAGTATGTTGTTTAGGAGCTCATAGTACAATACTGATGGAAATAAACTCATGGGAGACCCAAATGAAACAAGATTTTTTTTCTCGTGCCACTTTACTCATATTAATAGTGTAGTCGGCGACATTTCACCCTAGTCAAAATAATTAATTCTAAGTTGTCGTTCGCAAACATAAAATCATAAAGTCCTTTTATTTTAATTAGTTTGCCAAAACAACTCGAGTTTATTTAACACAAGCATAAAATCCTTGTTACCTTATTTTTTGTTGCCTAGACAAAATAATTTTTTGACCGTCACTAACTAAATTAATTTTCGCCGAGTGTGTTTAATTAATCTTCAAAAAGGGAGTCGGTAGCCTGCGATGCAGATGGTCCACGCATTGTCTAGAACATTACTCTGTTCACTTAGGTGGTTCAGATTGCATGTGGCTAAGAATTGGGAATGGAGTTGCAGTTCTTTTTTTGTCTTCACCTTTTTCCCTAGCTTTCACCCATTTGTTCTTTATTCTCTTACAAGCCTACGGTGATCAAAAGCCTTATTAAAAACGAATGGTTGAGTTAACATTGGTTATCTGAGAATTTATTGTGAAAAGTTAACATTGACTACAATGGACAAAAAAATAAACCTTAATAAAATATTAATTTCTTTTAAATGGGAAGCTTTTCAGGTTTTTCCTTTTTTCAGCTGTCGCTATATAAGTTACTGACCATAATCTTTCTCGACGTATCTCGTGAAGAATTTCTTAATTCTCTATGTTTTCACTTTGCGAGTTCTGGCTTTTCTTCGTGTTGCTTTCAGCGTCAGTTTATGCACAAGTGCAAGGTTAGTTTTCCTTTACGTTGTGTTTTAATCTTTAAATACCCGTAACCGTTTTTAAACTTAATCATAGACATAGCATAAGACTAAGCTTAACACGCTCCCGTCAAAGAGAAGTATCTGATTTTCAAAGTTATCAAAAACGGCATTCTCCTCCTTTGGTTTGTCTTAGAAAAATTTGCGTCAAAACCGTATACTTTTCGCGTAGTTTTTTTGTTTCAGTTTGATGATGATGTCGAAACATAAAGACGAGATGAAGCGGTGATTATTTCATAACCCGAGCTAGTCAGGGTGAATCTCTAAGAAAGATCAAGCCCGCGTAACGATCAGGAAAACTGTTTCGTATTTCCACTGCTAGCCGGCTTCAATCAGAGTTCATCCTAAATTAAGGAGGTGTTGGCTACGGAATCCCGCTGCGTTTTTGCTGTTAACCCAACATTCTTTAAGCTGTCAAATACCTTCGGTTTTTCACCCTTTATCTGTTTGAAACAAACCCTTTCTTGGGACCAGAACCTTTTGTATGAACTTCTTTATTTCTTTGTCTTACTTAATTTTTGCGCGATCATCATCGCAGGCATTGGAGGATCCAGACCCTGGACCCACTGCCAGGGTTCCGGGAATGATGACCACGTGACCTCGTTCCCAAAGAAACTTAATGATAAACTTATTTTGTTATTTACTGCTACTGAGTTCTTCTTTTCTCTTAGACACATGCCGCTCGCTGCAATTCAGAAGTGACCATATCTTACAAGGGAAACGTCTAAGACATCATGTGTTTCGTAGCGTTGATGTCATAGATGCTGAAATCTGTGAGATGTTATGTTTCTTGGACTCAAACTGCGTCAGTTTGAACTTTAAAAAATCAGCGAGCAAATGCGAACTGAACAATTCTACTTTCGAAGGACAGAAAGACAAGCTTGAGAGCAACTTGGACTATCGTTACCATGGAGCTAAGGTTCGCGTTTTGACATAACTAATATAAGTGAAAGATCACAGTTGATAAAATCCCGGGCTGACCCTCTTATGGAAGAGGCTGGGACAATGCCCGTATCCTCTGTTCGGGTTGTAAATTGCAGATTTTGGTATCAGTTAAGGTGTTCAGGCCGGATCACCAATATCTTTATGCTGTAATTTTTTTTTTTTATTTTCGCACACACGTGTCACTTGGGGCTGTGATTAAAGGGGTGAAAAAAAGGTGAAAAAAGAGAGAAAGAAAAAAGAAAAAAAGAATGAATGAACGGACGAACGAACGAACGAACGAAAAAAAAGAAAGACGCAAAAGGCTAATTAAAAAAGTGAGAATTCAGTAACAACGTCGTTCTCGTAAAACTGCCATTTGCACCTGAACTGACTGGTGTTGTATCTGAAATTAAGAAGAAATAGCTGAACTTCACACTAAAACTTAACGGAAATAATGAAAGAATACGTAAAGCATATCGGATAGATGTTATCTACTTTTTGAGGGGTATCTGTAAGGAAAAACATTTATTAATATCAGAAACCGCGCCGAGAAAAAGCTAATACGTTTTGAAGACTGAAAGTCTACGAGGCGGTAAGCTTGTAAAGAACTTAGAAATATTCTGAATGACTAACTATAAAACGCTATTGAATTCGGCTTTCGCATGGTGCGAAGGATTATTCTGACTGATTTCAGAGGATGTTATTCGATACTCCTCGGCCTTCAGCCTCGGTTGAAAACATCGTCCCCGATCTCCATAATTCTTCACATCCAACTCAGCCTCATGTAACAAATTATCTAATCAGACATTAAAAGCATTTATTTAGGACCTAAATAAAGGGACGTACAACTCAGTCAGCACTTATTTCCATCCGCCAAGCTGACGTTGACAGATTAATGATTCGTAGACAAAGTAAGGGTTAGGGTTACGGTTAGGGTTAGGGTTGTTGCTATATATATTCAAATCAAACCATTCGTTGTCCGCAAATCCTGGGTTGTGTAGGGGTTAAAGTGATGCACTGCAAAGCCGATGCTCCGAGATCGAATCCTATTCGTGCCATCCTGAATTTTTTTTCCATAAAAATTAAAGAGACTTAGACTTTTATGAACAGAAATTTCAAGAGACAGAGAAATTTCATGTAAGAAAAGTGAAATGTCTTGTGAGAGCCACTGAGAGGAAAATGTCAGTTTGGCGGATGGAAACAAGTGACGACCGTACAATCTCATCCAATCTCCGTCCAATCTCATCGTCCCTTTCTTCCATAGAACGCATGTGCGAAGAAACCTTGCAAGAACAAAGCAACCTGTCAAACTGGTTTTACAGACAAAGGATATCGTTGTTTGTGTACTGTTGGTTTCAAAGGAAATCACTGCGAGACTGGTAATTCTCGAAAGAGCGTGAGCTGGCAGAAAAGAGAAAGCCGGGGAGCGAGGGCATTATCCTATTTGAATAAACCTTTCCGTTGATTTTAAGAGCCAGCAGGTCATGTGGCAACGGGGCTCTTACTATATACATTGATTGGAAAGAATAACGTGTTCAAAACAATGTGGTAAAGGGCCATTAATATCAAGATCATTTCACTAGTTGATTTTTACTAACGGTCAGGTACAAGGGCTCCTGATAAACACAAATAAACTACCTGGTTAAGCTTGCGGGCGAGAACATGATATCTCCACGGGTGAAAATTACAACATCCATCTCGGCACGCCCATATACCTTATTATAGGAAATTGTCGCCCCATGAAATTAAGCTATTGGAAATTAGGGCGGCTTAAATTAACGCGAATTTCATGAAAACGACTTTCGAATAAAGAAACTTAACGCGAAAGAGAGGGTAGCCATTCAAAATGAAAGAAATTGCGCGCGTAAATTTCACATGGATCAAAACTGGTAGAGACTTATTAAAGAGGAACTTCCGGTTACACGTATTGTACATGATCCGAAATGGAAACTTTTTGCGTGGTACTGGTCACTTTTCACTGTTTTACTGTTTCTGCCGGATCTCCTCTCTGATAGAATACTCCTCTTTCTTAAGTGGCAAGAATGACAAAAGTTTACCGAGATCGAGAATTTGGGACCAAAAAATGGAAGGTGGCGGAAAATTAACGCAACATAAATTAACGCGAATTTTTGAAACTCGCGTTAATTTCTTGAAGCGTTAATTTCCCACAATAAGGTAAGATCCCCTATATCTTGGGCATTATAAAGATTCGGGCTTCATCAAAATATTTGGACTCAAAGTGTTGAGTTATTTCTTGAAGTTTCTTTCATGCAAAGATTGTAAATATTTTTTCCTGCTTCAGGAATTACCGAGTGCACTTCGAGGACACACAACTGTAGCGTGAATGCTTACTGCCGTTATACTGTGGACGGATACAACTGCACTTGTCATCCGGGATATTATGGAGATGGGTTTATTTGTGAACAAGGTGAGCTGATACAAAAATTACAAAAATCAAATTACCTCTTGGTGCCCATACTGCTTACAAATAAAAGTTAGGCGCGGCGGCTTCCATTCTATCTTATTTTGACGGAGTTTCTCAGGGTTTTCACAGTGATATTAGGAGCAAATTTTGACATGCAGGCATTCAGGATTTCAGGATAATAATGAAAGAACGTTCTACAATCTAATGAGTATTGCATGGACATAGCTTGAACTCATGACACCACTCATCAACCACTTTGTCGTGAGCAAATGAAAAACAAATTGTGAATTGCCCATCATTCTGCGGTATTTGCTTTCGATAAAGTTGGAAGGTATAAGTTCTCAATAAGCTGTAAGTACAGTGCTCTTGATATATAGCTATCAATCAATCAATCAATCAATCAATTAATCTTTTATATTCCTCCTAAGATGAAACATATATCTTAAGTTACATTTAAAAATGGAAGTCTAAAAATATACGTAAGAAGCTAGTATTATACTAACTTACAATAAAAAGAATCAGAAAGATTATATCTAAAAATGAGCCCATTTAGAAAAACATTCTCAAATCTATCAGACTTGATTTCCGGGTGATGACCAGTTCTGTTTCGAAGATCATACTTTGTTTCTTTCTTCTTCGGAATCATCCTCTATTCAGTGATTGTTACTAAGCGGGAAATCGGGATTCACTGAACGTACCTTGAAACGCTTCAACCCTGTCTGCCTTTTCTAAAAGGTATCGACTGTCCGTTATCTTATATGTGTATTTCCTTAAAGCGAATCTATTTAGGAAGTTTTGTATGATCTGAGTCTACAGCGCCATAAACAGATAGACCATAAGTGAACAGTCGCCTCTAAAGACTCTAAAAACACTTGCCCTATTAATCTTTGTGCTTATTGTCACCGTCTTCCTTTTTTAGGAAAGCATCAAACCCATGCAAGGAAAGCAGTACTAGTAAATTAAGACGAAATTACTCAATATCTCAGTTTTATATTTCTGACGCTTGCTAAGGCAATGGATCTGGCTGTTTGATTTAATACTATTCCGGCTCCTTCCCCCAACTTGGAAATTAAACCATATCACCCCTGACAAAACATTTTTCAAAATTTAAGGTAGAAATGAAATAATCAATGTATGTTTCCTTCAAGAAAAATCTACAGGGAACTATTGAACTAGCTTTAAAGTATCTGTACTTATATATTATTTCTTTTTCATTGGATCACAGTTTTATCGTGCAAAGATATTTTCGACAAGAAAATGTAAGTGGATTAGTTTATTATAATAGTTATTTTCCGGCTGCAGAAGGCACTTGATTTGATTTGAGAAATCATTATTATCCGTTATTTTCTCTGTCTTTTTATGTAATTCTTCAATTTAGATCTAACATGTCCAATGCGTACCCGCTTGTTATTGGGAATGAGGTTATCGATGCTTACTGTCACATGACCATGGCCGAGACTGGAAATGAAACATGCGGTTATGGCGGATGGACGCTGGTCATAAAGATTAACGGAAATAAGGTATCCTTCAGTCGTTTCGAGGGCGTGGAAGCCTAGCTGTTTATTCCTGGGTGAACTAAAAATAGAAAATGGGGTTGACTGCTATCCGAAGACGAAATAGCTGAATTTCAAAGTAACTGAACTGAAGAAATGCAAGAATGCACAAAACATATCGAATACGATGGATTAGGATAAGGATTAGGATTTTTAGACTCTCGAATTCGATTCTGTAAACATTCTTAATATTTCGCCAATTTTTGTACATAAATATTCACAATTTCCTATGATAGTTTTTTGCATTATCTAATTTTAAAACTTTTCATTATTTTATCCGGCTATACTTTGTTAACCTATTTTAGAGTCATATTTGTATCTCTATTATTGTAATTAGGGCATAATAATAGCCAAGCAAATGGGGTCCTAATAAATTGTATGTATGTATGTACGTATGTATGTATATCGCTCGATGGATTTTATCTTTTTTTTTATTTGAGGAGTATCTAAGAGAAAAAGCATCTCTTTTTGTCCTGAAACCGTGCCGAGAAATAGGTTAGTTTAAGAGGCCTTCAGCCTCGGTGGTTAACATCCTCCGCGATCTGCATAATTCTACTTCACATCCTACTCAGCCTCATTCAGTATTTGCAATATTATTGTTACATAGCTAGAAATTTCTTCCCAACCGCGCGCTCTCATTGGTTACTTCGAGGTCACATGAGAACTAGCAATGAAACTGTTTCCCGCCAAAATCTCTGAGCAGCCAAAATTTATGACGTCAGAGGGCAACAGTGCACTGTTACCCGCGAATGTTGACCGACAACCGCCGTTACAACAAGGTTTAATGAATTTCCAGCTTCAAAACTTCCAGCTATGTAACAAATCACTTTAAGACGGGTCCCTCGGAACACAAAAGTATCTTTTTCCGTCGGGACTAGTACTTAAGTGTTTAATGATACTTAAATTCACACGTATCAGTTGTGCTTTTCGCGAAATTGTCGTACCCGACATTATCGCCTGTTTTCTATTGTGATTGCATTGATAGCGAACGTTTCACTACGACTCCAGTCTTTGGAACAACAAAGAAGCCTTTAACCTTGACGGAGGGAAGACTGGGTTTGACACACAAGAGACCAAACTTCCCTCCTACTGGAGCACATCCTTCTCCAAGATCTGCCTCGGTATGAAGATCGGTCAGCAGATCAAGTTTATTGTAATCAACAGGACCGCCAGTTCCCTGTATTCACTGATCGCTGATGGGCAATACCGCAATACTTCACTGAGTCGTGACACTTGGAAGTCGCTGATTGGTTCTAATGCCTCCTTGGAGATCAAATGTAACAAGGAAGGGTTTAACACGCTGTGCGATTGGAATAAGTGCTCCAAAGCAAGAATCGGTATTGTCGGAAACAAGGGTAACAACTGCAATTCCTGCAATTCTAGAATCGGATTTGGCACTGGAGGAAAACCGGATGACTCTATCACATGTGGAAACCAAGCTTCTAGCAATGGGGACAACGGTGCCAAGAACATTAAGGCCATGGGGTACATCATGGTGCAGTGAGAAGAAACGGATAATGATTATAAATTCAAATTATGTTGCGTAGTTAGCTCGCTTACCCTATCTTAAAGTTGTACAAAGTCGCTATGGTACATGACAGTATATCTCTATATTTACGCAAGGTGTATTTCTTTAAGGTGCGGCGCAAAATGACAGGTTTTCACCCTATCATTCTACATACTTCAACTAGTGAAATTCTATAGAAATTCTACATACTTCAGCTTG
Source organism: Porites lobata (assembly GCA_942486035.1). Classification (NCBI taxonomy): domain Eukaryota; kingdom Metazoa; phylum Cnidaria; class Anthozoa; order Scleractinia; family Poritidae; genus Porites; species Porites lobata. Next base: position 1,406,776 of record CALNXK010000024.1, on the reverse strand, counting down.
TGAAATCCCTAACCTGAGGCCTGAAATTCTGGCGGAACCTTCCGCCGCGCAGTCAGGCCATAGTAGGGAGTAACCCTAGGTGTCACCGTTCCTCTCTTGAGGGAGGAAGATCCTATAAGCCGGAATTTCGGTCCGTGTGGATGCCAAGTAGAGAATTAATTTAATAACAAACATGCAATACCTTACATCAGCAGCAGGTGAAGTGGTAGAATCATCACAATTATTAGCTCGTAGTAACGGTAAACGAAATTTTCGGCATATTTAATGGTTTGTTCCTTGTACGGAGCTAGGAACTTGACCTTCTGCTAACCTGGGAAGATCCTAGTACGAGGAAGATGCTAGCGCCTAGGACAAGTTCAACGCTTTGCATGTAAACTGATCGCTGAATACAGAAAAGATATGGCACTAGGATGATCTGCCTTCTGGGATCTTCCTCCCGCCATGTTAAGACCTCCTTAAGTCAGCATCACGAAACGAGAAGCCAGTGTTCCCAACGTCCTCAAGCAGGTCTATCTGGTATTCGGTTGCCTGTACCGTGGCGTGAACATGCGTATTCTGATGTAAGCCTTGATTCTTTCTAGGCAGAAATGATAGGTTCCTTTTGATGTGGTCTATAAGTGTATTATTAGATTTCCCTTTTCACATTTTAAACTTTTGTTTTCTGGTAGATAAGTGTTTCATTGCTAACCCTTAAGTATACATGATGATCGTCACTGACCTCTTCCGTCATGTACATGCATGTGGGTAATTGGGATCTTAGATCTATGAACACGCAGCACGTAACACCTCCTCATTTGGCAGGTCAGAGAACAAGCTAAGGCGGTTTGTCCTGGCCATAGTAGATTAGCCTGCGAGCGTGGCAGACGTAATTTAACCTCGGTTAGTAACGTCTGCGAAGTTGCGCCGAGATCCGTTTTCTGTGAACCCAACAGACTCAACGAGTTACCAGAAGTGTGTTTCGAATTTCCTTTCAACCTGATTGGCAAATCGACAATGGCTTTTTTAAGTGGCCAATCATGGCGCTTTCTCAAATCCTGGTATACATGGAAGGGGGGCAGAACAAGGATTTCGGCGCTGTTTCGTAGATGGACTTAACAAAGTTTTGTTTCGTCTGAGGCGCAGGCTACTCGGTAGACTAAGTGGCGTCTGCTTGGCTATGTCTATAACATGCGATCAGGCGTTACTTTATTTTCCGAGAAAGCGCGAAAGTCAGAAGACATGTCATAATTAACTGATTAAATTATTATACAGTACTGTTTAATACAAGGTATCCACCTGAACAGCGCTTAATAACAATGTTTAAATCATTATTATCCTGCGAGCAGAGGCCCTTCGATCTTCCTCTGCTCGCAGGGTAAAACATTACAGGATTGGGGGTTTCTCTGCAATTGCATTCTGAGTGCCATATCCGCCTATCGGTTTCTTACAAGCGAGGTGATATGTTTATTTCGTTGACTCCAAAAAAAGCGTTGTAACTGGGCTACACAAGGCGGTGAGTTATTTTGAGTGTTACCAGTTGTGAACTAGACAGACTAGACAAACATCGAGTCCGAAAAACCTGCGAACGTTCCTCCGCGCATGCAAAACTATATATTGTACAATTATCTAATTATGTAAAGACAACTATAATTGTATACTTAATATAAGCTGGAAAAACTGAAGCTGCTACATGTAAAAATTGGATTATAGAGAGACCTAACGGGAATCAATGCTATTACAAGAAATTCGATAGTTTTTCAGAACTTTGTATTAAGTTAAACGTACTGTTCAATCTCTCACTTTGCCGATCGTATGAATGTTCAGTAGATGGCTTGATGTAACTAATCTTAAATTATGGACTTCCTGCTTGGCTGGTTATGACGAACCTTTGGAAGACCAATTGTTATACTAGCCGTGTCTCTCATGTTAATTTCAACAGGCAAGACTGCTGTTCTGATGACATTTCATTAAATTCAGACTGGGTTTCTACTGACGCTCGATTGTAAGCTAGTATAAAAAGGTGAGCTAATAGAGCAAACACTGTCACCATTGGCCGAAGCCCAAACTTATTAAAAGAAAAACTTAATAAAATTTTAATAGGGATAGTTCTAATTAGCTTTCACTTTACAAGACATTAGCCTTCACTTGGTTCGAAAAACTCGTCAAATTGGGCTGAGTTACGACAAAACTTTAACGATCTTGTCAACTTTTCTCGTAATAGGCCATGTTGCTCCTCTTAAACTACCACAGGTTTTTATTTTTTGTGATGCTTTATGCAATGGATGCTCAAGTACAAGGTAAGTGTGTAAAATTAATGTAGACTTCGTTTTAACCCTTTCACTGCCAGATTGTTTGATGGGGTTTTGTAAGGTGACTTTAACTTTCGATTCTATGGACGAAATCCTATGATGTGACCATTCAAATGAAACCACTCTGCCTGTACTTTCACATGATGCTATTTGCATGTCAAAATTTTAGAAAATGAAATGTGGAACTTTGGTCGAAATTTGCACTTTGGCCACATTTGGCAGTGAAAGGGTTAATGTCCTTTCAGATTGATTTTCTAATATTTCTTTTATTATTTTTGTTGTTGTTTGTTTGTTGATTTTTTTTTTACAAATGGACGGGACTAGGAAAAATGATCATAATCAATTGTTTACGACATTACAGTACACAACTGAAAAAAAAAACTACCCGTTCGTCAAGCCCAATGTTTACTATTTTACTGTGGGTTCAGCTGTAGGTTAGCAAAATAACATGGGTGCAGATTACGTATGCGCTGTCAGATGTAGTGCCGGATCAGAAATGCGACATTTTTAAATTATTGATTTGAACGTAGCTTTTATTGAAAAATTTTTAAAATTTCTTTAACTTTTTTTTAAATCTAATATTGTATGTGAACTATTCATTTGGAACAGATGCCAAATAAATTATTGAAGCATCCTCCCGTGTTCAAAAATATATTGGTTCGCTTATGTTCCTTCAGTTTGAGTCGATTTCCTGCTGTGACAATCAATATCAGCAAAAAAAGATCCTAAAAGATCAAAGCTTTTATTCAAGAACCATAAGGAGAGGATATAGGAAGGTCTGCTCAATATCTTTTATTTTACTCTATTTATATATTATTTTTTATCTAATTCGATGATGACAATGAGTGAATCTTGCAATACCATGCTGAGTTTTTAAATAACCTGATAACTGATACCCCTTTTCCCTTTTTTCCCGAGTTTTTGAAAAAAAATTTCACATTCTATGTATGCTATAACGTGGTGCTTTTTTAAAATTATTTATTTGTTATGCCATATCTTGAAATTTTAATTTTGCTGTCAATCTTGTAATGTCATTTTCCGGCCAAAAACCGTTAAAATCGAAAAACAAAAACACAGGATTTTTTGGAATACAAAGTTCTACGATCCTGCAAAGTTTGAGCTCAAGCAAATAAAAAGTGCAAAAGTTAAGTACTAAGGTTGCAGCTTTTTGCGTCCACGACGGTAGCTTATCAAAAGCAAATTACAAGTGAAAATGTGTTTTTTCCCATTATTTTTGCCAATTTTATCCTTGGCTAACAAAGCTGTGAAATGTAAGGTATATGGGAAATTGCACTCTGTGCTGGTTACCAAACTGTTAATTCTGTAGTAAGGGCTGTCCACACTGCCGGGAACCAGCAATGCCTTGGTACCGGAAAAGAATGGTGTCGTGTACACACTGATTTATCATTGGTACGTAGTTACTCCATTTTGCCCTGTCAGACGCCATTTTGAAACATAAGGTTAGCGTCGTCGAGTGCAATTCAATGGACTACTCCAGACTGACTAACATAAACAGTGTGCACACAGGGACCCGGTTCACACTTTTGGCCCGAACCTTAGCCGCAGTACTATTCTTGAAAAACAAGGGTTGGTTCGCATTTGGTTATGGCGGTCGTTTTACCTTTACCGATCACAGTTAAAGTTAAATTAAAACATCTTTTTCTCGTAGAATTTGACAACTTGTTCCATCCTAATCATGATGTTCGTCAAGATTTCTTCATAAAAGAAGAGTACCATTATCTAAACGTGTCTAAAGTTGGAACATTCACAGTGTATGACAACCTTGACTGCACTTTTGAATGTCGCGGTAATCCTTTCTGTTTGTCCATCAACCTGGCCGCTTACAAAGGAGCAGATGGAAAGTTGCAGTGTCAGTTGCTGTCTTCAGAAAAGTTCAGGTTGCACGAGGAGTATAAAAGACACAATAGTTGGCATCATTTCTTCGTTAAGGTGCACTATGGAAATATTAAAGACTAAAGAACACACTGCGTAACACTCACTACCTACATGTACATTTAGCAAAAGCTTAAAGAGACAGCCATTGTGGGACGCTAGATACTGTTACATTTTAATCAAAAAACGTTTTTTCTACTGCATGAGTTACGTATATATACAACTGTTAACAAAAGCACAGCGACGAAGAAAAATATTATATGTGAAAATCTAATTTTAGATGAAGGGTGCGAAATACCAAAATGCAAAAATGGTCAACATACAGTTGCACATTTCAGAGAATTTAATTTGATTAATGAATACTTTCAGTCAATCAATTCAGATGTAACAAATTTCACATCGCCACACAAAATAACTGCTCCATGATTTTAATACGAAGGAAAAATTATAGCGAGTTTTGCTTGAAATTATTATGTGTAATAAGCAGATAAAGATGACTTTGTTCTTACAGACTCTATGTGTGCTTTCACCATGCCTAAACGGAGGAACCTGCTTGCCAAACTACAAATATCGCACGTCTATCTGCCTTTGTATTGAAGGATCTGTCGGTGAATTTTGCGAAATAGGTAACTATAACCCACAGGGCCCAGTTGTTTAAAAGGTGGATGTGTCCGCTGAATCATCCAGTGGCCATGAGTAACGCAATTGTTTTCTCTAGAACTCATAGTACAGTGCATGCATGCTGATTTATCCAGTGAAATATTATTATTCATCGCTTGAACAACCGGGGCCTCATGTATAACTTCGTATACAGAAACTAAAACAGTCGGGTAGGTAGAGGTGTACGGTCAAAAATGAAATAAAGTAAATATATATGGAAGTGATTAAAAGAAAAAGCAAATAAAAAGGTAAATATTCCAAAACACATTTAAAAAAGGTATTTTAGGTATTTTTAGGTATTTTTATTTATTTGCCACACAATTACATTACTTAAAGATGCCAAAAGAAAAAAAAAAAAAATGTAGGAAGAGATGGCGAGGAGGCCTAAAAGAAACTATAGAGCTTATGTTAATTAGGCCTCCTCAATTACAATTTTTCGAAGATGGCATAAAAATTACGGCGACGGGTACAGTATAATATCAGGTGAAAAATTAAACTAATCAATATTACGGAAGTTTACATGTACAAATGTTGAATACTAAAAGGCTTTTTCCCAAGATTTTTGTTGAAGTATACTAATAATTATTACAAATAAATGCCTTAAGTGCTTTTTTAAAGGAGAAAGGTGAGGAAGCGTTGATGATGTTGGTGTTTAAGGTGTTGTAAAATTTAGGTCCTTGATAAAAAACGGAAAATTGCTTGGTTCGAGTACGACAGAAAGGCAGACGAAATTTACACGAGTTTCTTGTATTATACGAATGAATTTGACTTTGTAAGGTAAATTTACAATGAAATTTTAAAGGTAGAGTATGGTTTTGATAGGAGTACATGAATAAGCCTAGTTGTATTAAGTATATATCATGAAATTTTAAGATACCAAGATTTTGAAAGATTGGATCAGTATGTGCATCGAAAGTGGTTTTAGCTATAGTTCTGATCACTCGTTTCTGTAAAATCTCAAGACGAATAAGGTTAGTTCTGTAAGTAGAGGCCCAAACTAAGTTGCAGTAAAAAAGGTATGGATAGACTAGAGAAAAATATAGTGTTCGTAAGGTTTTCGTGGATAAATAGAAACTGGATTTACGAATAATTCCTGTGCATTTAGAAACTTTATTGGCGACATGTGAGATTTCAGATTTCCAATTTAAATTTTCGTCCATGATTACTCCCAGGAAAACTGTTTCTTTTACTTGATCAATTTTTTGACTATTAATTAAAAGTTGAATAGTTTGATTTGTACGCTTTTGGGATGGTTAAAAATGCAATGAATTTGGTTTTTTCAAGTTTAATGAAAGCCTGTTAGCTCTAAACCATATTGACAACTTATTTAGTTCAGCGTTAAGTATATTAGTAAGGCAGTCTTTATCCTTGTGAGACACAAATACGTTTGTATCATCGGCAAATAGTATCAGTTGTAATATTGTTGACGTGTTGATTATATCGTTGATGTAGAGTAGAAAAAACAAAGGCCCTAGTATTGAACCTTGGGGAACGCCACACATGATATTAGCACGATACGAAACATAACCATTGTATTCTACAAATTGAAGTCTGTTGGAAAAATAGTTCTTAATCCATTTCAGAGCCAAGCCACGTATACCATAGTGTTCAAGTTTATCAAATAAGATGGAATGATTGACTGTATCGAAAGCTTTCGAGAGATCTAAAAAGACACCAACCACTAATTCACCACGATCAAAAGAGAAAAGCCCTGAGAAAATGGTTCAGTTAAATTCAAAATTTCTCTTAATATACTTTACATTTGCATCAACTCCAATGTTATATTTGTCTTTCGATTACCAAGGTGGAAAAGAAAGCCAGCAGGAGCAACTTTTTCAAGTTCGACTAGATATCGCAAAATGACCAAAAGATAACATTCTTTAACATAAAGACTTCTGCTCTTAAGCCATCATTGTACTTAATCGAAAATAAAATACAAACAGTGGTGATAAACAATGCGAACTTTCGCATTTTACATAAACTTGACCAGGTTTGGTAATTTGCTAACGTACGTTAATCTTTCAAAAGTGATCAAAAGTGACCGTTACAGATCGACTACGACAAAACTATTTATACAAAATTGACAGGGAGTCTGTGAACGAGATTTGTAATATTCTTAGGATTTCGTAAAATAGTTTTGTATCGTTCTATGACAGTCATGTTGATCACTTTTGAATTTATGTTGACACAAGACATGCGAAACGCCAATTTTATATTAGAATGGGAAAGTTCACAAATGTTTATCACCACTGTTTTCATTTTATTTTTTATTGAGACCATTCTTACGGTTTCTCTTTGACTATGACCTGGCCTGCAGCAATTGGGGAATGAAAAAATGAACTAATTTTAAAAAAAGTACTTTTTAATAATTACTGGAAAATTTAACTCAGTTACACAGTTCTTTCTTCTTTCTTTTCCAGCCGCAAAGTCATGCAAAGACTTGTATGATCATGCCAAGTAAGTAACAAATATAAACATTTTGGAATCCTGCTTCCGCTTCCTCGTTACTGCTTCACAAGCGTGGGGAGGGGGGTGGGGGTTTACTCCCTTACGCAAGCCATGTAGATATGTGCCGCCCAGAGCATCGATATAGTTTTTGCTTCGTTTTGATCTGAAAACTTACTAGTTTAGACTTTGCCATTTTGGTTAGGTATTGGGTATGGTTTTTGAGGGAACTAGTATAGGGGAGTGCAAGACAGTATTTATCGTTTCAATTCCAAACGAATACGAAAGAAAAAGAGTCACGTGCGCATTCAAATTCAAAAGGGATTTTAAGAAATCGTTTTGTTGGAATCTTAAAGTAATGATGACATAATTTCTTCGAGGCCAGGTCTAAAACAAGGTTGCGCAAGATGAAATTTTGTGAACTGAAAGTACTGCCCCTCACTGCCCCTGCCTCTGGCTCACATGTTATTTAGCGATGTTATTTCTTCGTCTTGCTCTTTTACAAATGGATAGCAGGTGGATGAGGAATAATAATGTTACTACGCTTCTCTTCGATTCAAAACCAACTTTCATTCATTGTCACTTTGGAGATTTTGGATGTGGAGATGGGGCATGGACGCCGGTCATGAAGATAGACGGCAACAAAGTAAGCTAACGTTGTCAGTGTACAAGCTTTTCAAGTTTGTTCTCAGTTGAAAAAGACTGGCCTTTTTTCTCAACTGCATTAATTTAAGGCGCAAAATATCTCTCCCATAATAAGCCCACTCGAAGACAATCCCATAAAATACATACGCCTCGGACGGCTTTTGGGGAATTTTATGACATATTAACCGTCATTAGCCAGGACAGTTCGCCGCTCAGCTGAACTGACATCTACCAATATAATAGTCTCAGACAAATTATATATTAATGGTCACTACTCTTTTTCTTTAAAAGCAAACTTTTCGCTACACATCCGCTCTCTGGAGCAACAAAGAAACCTTTAACCTCGACGGCGGAAAGACTGGGTTTGACAGCCAAGAGTCTAAATTACCATCTTACTGGAAAACAGCGTTCTCTAAAATCTGCCTCGGTATGAAAATCGGCCAGCAGATCAAGTTTATTGTCATCAACCAGCAGGCGAACTCCTTGTACTCTCTGATCGCTGATGGGCAATACCGCAGCACCTCACTGGGTCGTGACACGTGGAAGTCGCTGATTGGCTCTGAGGTCTCCTTGCAGTTCAGCTGTAACAAGGAAGGATTCAATGCCATATCTACTTTGGAACAAAGTTCCAGGGCAAGAATCGGTATTCTGGGAAATAATGAACTTGACGAATGTGATTCCTGCGATTCTAGAATCGGGTTTGGTACTGAAGGATATCCCATTAATCACAACACGTGTGGAAACGTGGGACATAACACAGGTGGTAATGGTGAGAAGGACATTAGAACCATGGGTTATATCTTAGTGCAATGAATTTCTTAATTTCTCGTTTAAGAAATAAACATAAAGAAGATCATCACAGTTATAGAAACAGATTTATTTGCAAATACGAAAAATGACGGAAAAAATATTCATTCTTTACGGGATTTAGTCGAACCTTTAATTTGACATGGATAACAGCGCAGCACTCAGATAACTTCGTGAGCTTAATATCCAACAGGAAGCGAAGAATGAGGATAAAATAATTTATTTCTAAAGCTGATTTTATTCAAAGGCGAATTGCTTGGATTTGGGGAACTGCGCATTGGGAAGCTATTGTGAGGGTCTGAAAGGGGTTAACCGAGCGTCAACCGTTAATTATAATACAACCTAAAAATTGACCGTCAACTGTAAAAAAGGTTATTTTTTACTCAAAAACCGTGAAAAACGCAGATTTTAACCCAAAAAGTTTCAAGGTATTTCAAATCTCACTATTTCAGGCCATCTTCACGGGATTCTGGCTCCTGAACTGGAAAAACCAGTTGAAAAGACTCTTTCTATTATTTCTATTACAAGGCCTTGAACCTTCTAATGTCCGAAAGTATTTCGAAATTTTATAAGGGAAAGGTCAAGACAGCCTCCTAACGCAATTAACAGTTAATACCAATTCATATCATACAGAAGTTAATTACTAAATTTGTACTTAATTATATAACGGTCAACCGTCAACACTACCACCCCATTGAGACCCTCTATTGTTTAGTGGTCACTCAGGCAAAAGTTTAACCTCCTCCGCAGACATTCTTAGGCGTGCGTCACGCGTTGCCACAAATCGTGGGGAAGGAACGCGTGACGCACGCCTAAGAATGTCTGCAGGGGAGGATAGCAAAAGTTCGGTATTATATTATGCTCAAATGCCAGTTACGTACTACCAATGACCCTCGGGGGTACTCCCCTGTATAAGCCATATGGTTTTTGCGCCGTTGCGGTATGAAAACGGGTATAGAATTTGCCCATGTTCAGGCCTGGAATAGGTATGGTCTTGGAGGGAACCACGGGAGTGTATGAAATGAATTTGTCGTTTCAATTCCAAGTGAACGAGAAAGAACTGACTAATATGCGAATTAATAAAGGGCTTTTGTTGGCGATCTAATCTAAGTTACCATGACATACGTTCTTTCTACGTAAGGTCTGAAAACGCGATGGATTCTAGGGCGGGGGGCGAGCTCGTATTATTTCTCTTGAACATGTCCTCCCCTCTTGCGAGGACCGAAAAGGAAGACATATCTAAGGCGTGGCCGGGAATCGATAAAATTAATTTGTGTCAGAGCAAAGAACGTTTTCCAGTCGATTCGTAGCCTGCGAGCAAGATCTTCTTTTTCGGGAGTCGCTCTCACGTTTTCTCGCGGCTCGCTTCGCTTACCATTCGAAACGGTGACGATATGGACAAATTGCTCGCAGGCCTGTCTTGTCACAGGCTAATGCAATTGCTTTAAGTGCGGTGTGGGAACAGAGTAGCAGGAAACAGAGTTATTTTTCTGATCCTTCATCTCATTTTTAATCACAAGCCTCTCTATGGTCAACTGCAGACCTCGATTTCGTGGTGCGTTTTCCATCAAAAGAACGGTCTTTTGCTCTACTAGCTATGCGAATTCCTTCTATCTGTTCCATAACGGCAAAAGAGAGTCAGAGATTAATGACGAGAATGGGGCTATCACTAGTCCCTTAACATCTAGAGTACATTATTATCCACATGATTTATTTGAATCCGTTAGTTAAAAACACCAGGAGAAAGATATTACTGCGGTGATAGAATTGGTCGTGCTTTTTTTTTTCCGTTCCCTCCCTCTATTGGATAAAATAGAGAGTTGGATGCATTTATTGTAGTACATTTATTACCCAGTTAACACAGAATTTTTCAATCATGGAAATATTAATATTTATTTAATATTCAAAATTTGATTTAATCTCATTGTGTTAAATACTCTAAAAATGTTAAATATGACAGTTATGTGTAATAATGACAGTTATGTGTAATAAATGAACCATATCACTTTTGAAGCCTCGTTTTATCGGAAACTTAGTATTTTATAACTTTGCAAGGAATAAATAGTTAGACGTATTAGACATTCTGCTTTACAGAGACAAAATAGCGTCAATTATGAATAACTAGACACTTGTTAACATTGTTCCTAGTTTTCCTGACAAACAATGAGAGGGATACTTTTTTCTTCTGAGATTTTTCACTTTTATGCAGTCACTGCATAAAGTAATAATTATTCATGTTCATTGTATTTTTTATTTTAAGTTTCACCCTAAAGCCATTTCACATAATCATTTCCCTTTACTATACTAAAAAGATTTGTCCAGTTCACATAAATCGGTGTCAGTTCCAAACACATTACTAGTAAGTTCAAAATGACAGATAACTAGAACGTGCCTCATTTGGAAGCCGTCAAATTGCCCTTAACATTGTGATTCGTCATGTCAACTGCCACTCTAACGTACATGGCATCGTCCTTGATGTATCCACCTTCTCGGAGTCTAGAATGGGAAATGAAAGTTGGACAACCGGATGCTATGTTCATGTCTGACTTTGGCCTTTTAAAACTGGAACTGTTAGCATCAGGACGAAACGAATCACAAGCGTCTTGGACTCTGTCCTGATCAATAAGTTTAAAGTAGACTTTTTGATTGAAAGGCCAGGGTAACAAAGCGTCGTATTCACCTCTCATGATAACAAAGAATATTGACAGGTGCGTTCCTTTGCCCATTCCATCACCATTAGGGTAGAGACGAGCGCTCACTTTGTACCCAAATCGTCCAACGTAGAAAGGAGGGCTATAAATAGATGGCGTTTTACCAGAAGCCGCTTCTTGAAATCTTCGGCTAAAATGGTCGATTTTCCAAAGGTAATCTCCATCGTAAGAAGTAGCCTCCAGCATTCTAACCTGAAGATCCTGTTCAGATAGCTGAATTTCGTGTAACGCTAGTTGGTGCTCAGCCCTGTCCAAACGCCCCTTGTAGTGATGCAAGGAGGAAGAAATTTGAGGCTTTTCTCCATTTTCTCCAAAGATCAGCCTGGTGTCTTTGAGACTAACCACGTCAGACTGTAAGCCATTTAACTTCAACTCGTGTTCTCTTATGGTGTTGAGAATCTCCTCCATTTGCGATGGCACAGCACCGCTGACGGCTTCCAAATCTCGATGCACGTTTTCCAACGTCCTTCGATGATCTTGTACTGATTCTTCTATTTTTGATATTTTCGTTTGATGTGTTTGAATGTTGATTCTTGAAGCTACAAGTTGTTCAGTTTGATTTTGAAGTTGCTTTTCTAGGGCATTTTTCTCCTCTTCTAAGTGGACTACTCTCTCTGCTAACTCCACAGACTTTTGATGACTCCTGACATATGATTGGTTCATCATTTCCAAATGAAGCGTTACAGTGCTTTTGAGATGCTCTTCGATGATCTCCCTTTTTCCCTAGGAAAAGAAAGAATAAAGAAAAAGAAATAAAAGAACATTACTTATTATATCTTAAACCATATCGCAATCGCAGCATATCAAGACGCTTCCTACGGTTCTTAATGTTAAGTGTGATTTTTGATTGGCTAGAAATGACCGGCTGTACAGGAGCTATGTCACGTGGATATTCCTGTTTTAGCTAAAGTCATTAATTTGCGCCTTCAAACAAAATGCTCTTGTAGAGTTATAAAGAGCATATCAAACAGTTTTCATCAAGGGAGCACTGACCATGATAAGTTTTTGTTGACTTTTGCAGGAAAGCAGTAAAACTCAAAAAAGTTGGCCCAAATATTTTCAAGTTTCAATCCATCTCCATCGATCCACGCCATCCGTAGCAGCAGACGGCGGGAAAAATTTCAGCGCCATGATATAGTCTTTTGGAATCCAATTGTTCCAAAAACACGTTTTAGCTTTCACTAAAGCCGTATAGCTTTCCTCACGCACGTGGCTAGAATCTATGCTAATTTATCGGAACATCGGAAATTGCTCTATAGAGGGCAAGTAAAACTGCAGCTAAATTGATGTACCAAGACCATGAAATTCATTTTGTTTCTTTCGGGAAAATGAGCTTCGCTGGGGTCCTAGCGTACACGGAATTTGGCCTGTTGCTTGATTCCTAGCTGAACCATATTGAGACCAGGTATTAAATAACTGAGGACAAAATGCTGCCATGTTCGATTCTTTGATATATGCAACGGTACTTTGGCCTTTACATAGTAAATTGTTTCGAATGGCAGCATGACTCAGTGCTTCTTTCATTAGTTCTGCTACAGTTTTTACAAGATTTAACTTACTTTGAAGTAACATCCATGAGGTGTGAAGGGGCAGAGCACTTCCGCTTTTGGACATTCCTTGTTCAGGTGTTCTTCCATCATGTCTCGTGGTATGGCCTCTTTTCCACAATGCAAATGACAAGCTGTTGGAAGTTGGAGGCAAACCTGTAGATGATCCTAAAATAGAAAGTCGATATACTGATGAGATATCCATTGGACAAAATTGAAACTGAATCTGAAACAACTTCAAACAAACACCAGGTGACTGAAATTTGCATTCAAAAACAAAATTAATCTTTAATTGCCAAAACATTTCAGCATCCAATGGTGTTTTCCCCTTAGAAATTTCCCCTTTTAGAAATAATAAGTTTCATTTTCAGTGGATATAGATAACGGAGGTAAGAATATAATTTAGGAAAATTTGAATGCAAAACAGTAGGAAAAAAATATTAATTCGGTTTCCATTTTGTGAATTACGGACATACGCAACTCGCATTTCTTTGAGTCTTCCCCAGAAGACTTTGGTAAGGAGAATAAAGCAGGCAGTAGCTAACATTTAATTAGCGAAACCTGCTATTAATTTTCATACCTTCATTTTGTCGTTTCGGATCATTTCGCTGCAGTATGCACATACTGCTGTCCTATTGATACAATCCTTTGTCCTGTGTTGTTCAAGATGCCTTCTCTCCATTGCCTCCCCGCACGCTTTACACTTTACATCGCCATATTGACAAAACTCTTCATGGACCTTAATGTAAAAGAAAAAAATCAATTTCAACATCTCTAGTCAATTGTGTAGCCAACCGATCTAATTTTGTACATAGAGTAAAATAATAAATATCAATATCAATATGACTGCGGTTTTTTCCCCTAATTGTGATTACACACTTTGGTCCGTATATTTGGATCCGTTTCGTCAAGCTGATAGCGTTGTGACAGCACACTTTCAAAAGGACTACTGGGGCTGACAAGCAAATTTTACTTTCAAAATCAGTATGGCAAAAAGGAACCTGAATGAATTACACCTAGGTTGTTTACCTTTAGATTCCTGAATTCTCCCTTCCATTCACAATTTCTGTCTTTATATCGACAACTACACCGCAGGTCAAGTAACTCCCTTTCACAGCATTTATCACGAAATGATTCCTCTCTTGCAATTTTCTCTCCATCGACAGGACATTTTAAACATGTTGGTCTTTAAAACAGAAATAAAACATTTAGTACATGTCAATACAAGGAGCCCATTTTTTGTGTATTTGGGTCCTCCATGTGCTAATTTGTTACTATGTTACCTTTTCTTCTCTATTGTAAGCCTCAGCCGTAATTTAACTGGCTCAAGGATCAGAACTTCGGGATCAAGTTATCAGCTAGTGCATGTATATATCATGGGACACTAGGGGGGAATTTAAGACCGGATAAGAAAATATATTGCATGTCCATCTATATGTTTAGCTAACCACAAATTATATCGCCGGCTTTTTATTTATAATGGCGTATATTATAAGTTTAACTTAAAAATTCTAAAACGATGCCCAACACTGAGTAACTCTTATAATAAACTGAGAAGATATTTCTGTTTGGAGTACAACATTATTTTACCATTTTGTTAATATATCACTATTATTATATTTAGTAAAATGAGCCTTTTTCATGATCGAATCTAAAGTAAAAAGAAGTGATGAAAAAAATAAATATAAAATATGCTCGGTGTCGACTCAATGCAAATTCAATTCATACAACAAGTATTGAATAATTATAATAATCACTGGCAGTAGAGTTTTCTAGTTTTAAAGAATCCAAGATTTATGTTTATACAAGCAGTAACCATGGTCTTTGTACTTGACTCACCGAAGAAGTGGATCGAGACAGCTTTTACAGAATCTGTGTCCACAAGACGTCTGCCATGGCTCGCTGAAAACACGTTTGCAGATCGGACAGATCAGGTGTTCATCAGGTTGATCAAGAAAGTTTACAAAGACACACATCGTTTATCCGTTCAAAACACTTTCACCCACGCAAATTGCACAATAGTCTTCAAACTCAGGTTTCGAATGTTTTATATCATATACTTTATAACACTGAAGGGAATTTTTTTTACGTTTATTACCGTTTTTGGATCGGAACTAATACGTTATTTCCGTCATATGACTGGAAAGCGAGTGTCACAAGGGCGAGCGAGACACTGCCCATTGATCACGCCTAATTGGACTTCATCCCGTATTTTGAAAGCAAGATCATTGGTTTCTTAAAGGTTCTGAAGCGTGCAGTGAATAAAGCATAGAGCATCAAGCCATAGCGAAAGACATCGAAGGAAGATTATATTCAGGATCTCCCAAATATTAAACAGGTTTTGGGGGAGTCCCCTAATAAATAAAAAATGACAACTTCCGCTAAGGCATTTGCTAAGAATGAATTTATGATCTTAGAAAGAGAAACTTTTGAACAAAACAACGAAATCGTATGAGAAACTGAAAATAAATCAGAAAAAAAAAGAAGTGAATTGCTGGCGTAAGAATCTTTAGTAACAGACCACTCCGAGCTCAAGTCTTCCACTGACTGCTAGCTGGATTAATTGTTCATGCCTCGTAGTCTAGCATTCAAAACCTCGACCACAAAAAGGTTATGCTGAGCATGCGGACAGTTTGCTTTTCTTAACCCTGTTGTTATGTTTCAGTGCTTTGATATTTTTCAGTCATTTGATCTGTTTGTTCGGTCCTCAAAAGCCTTTATGCCACAAATACTGCCAAACAATTAGAGGAATCACTATAAACAATAAGTAATTGACGACGTGGACGAACGAATATTTTTTGACAGACATGAATTTAAGTGAAAAAAAAAATAAAAAGACAGTTATAGTAACAGTAGGTTGATTGTAAATAGAATTTTAATTGAGGTTTTGTAATAAAGATTTTATTATTGTTATAGTCACTCTTTTTATCTATTTTATTTTGCCGGCCATCTATTCTCTTAATGATTGCAGTCATGCGTTGCTCGGGTGGGAGTTTAAGAGTTTGAAGACGGTATCAGATAGTCTATCATAGTCTTTGTTAATTGAATGCTGTCTTAGTACCCTTCCTAAGATCAGTCTGGTGAGTGTTTTCAGTCTGATGAATCAGATAAATAGATTCAAACCACAAAAGCTAAAATACCACAGGGGCATAAGGGCCTATTTACACGGAGGTGGGGCACCCCAGGCAGGTGAGGTAACTTCCTTAGGTGGGCAGCCGGTTGGGGTAACCCGCCTGTCCACATAATCTCTGATATGTTCACCCCGCCTATCATCTAAACGTAATTAAATTAAAATTAGAGATTATATGGACAGGCGGGTTACTCGGCCTAAGCGTGTTAATTCACTTACCTGGGGTCCCCCACCTCCATGAAAACAAGCCCTAAATTTTGTATCGACTATATTTTCATGGAAAGTAAAGGTTCTATCCACACTATTTGTTATGAGATCTGTTTGACAAGCAAAAGAGAGTCTTCGCAATTCAACTGCATTCCAAATGATAATGATCCAGTATTGTTTAACACCGTACATAAGCACTGAAGCTGTTTCCTGTCGTCTGTTGCTCTACGGAAGGAAATGATAGACATGGATTGAAACTTCAAAAACTTGGGCCAACTTTTTCAAGTTTGGATGCTGTGCCCTACAAATTAATCACCAAAAAATTATTAATAGTGCTTCCTGATTACGTTTCAAGCACGAGCATTTTGTATGGGCGGTAAGGTGACGGCTTAAACCCGCGTGACATAAGCCCCTTTAATCTGGAATAATCATTACAGGAAACGAAGTCAACGCGATCAAGCAATCCTATTTCTTAAATCACCTTTTTTGGATAATGGCGTTTGCATTTAGCGGCACAAGATTTTAAGACGTCTAGTATGCACGAGAAAAGGTATCCTTTTCCAGGCTCTCAGATAGTGGGCAAGACGCGAAAGAAGAAGGCACGCGAAAAGTTGCCTCGGAGCCTGGAACAGGCTAGCCTTCTTAGGGGTTCGTCACGCGTTCCTGCCCCTCGAACGTCTGCTGAACTGAAAGATAAATTCCTTTCCCACTGTTCGCAAACATCGGCTGGAGATCACATGCAGATTATCGGAGATACAATCGGCGTTATTGAAGTCAAAGTGTTGACAAGCCAAACACATACGTACACGCTCTGTAGAGTGTGATACGTGACCAAAGATTTTTGCTCTTGACGAGAATTTAGGAGATAAGCGTTGGCTTTATGTATATTTCTCTCTGATGTCATTTGATCATAAAGTCGTTCTTTGGGTGATGCAACGGCGGGGTTACTGAACAAAAGGCAGAATTTTTTTCACACGTTATTGGTTTGTAGTAAGGCCGACTTCCGTTGAGCAAATTTAAACCTCCGAGGTAATTTTTTTCAACGAGATTCTGAGGGTAGCCATTAGTACGAACGCTTGTGAGTTAACTGAGTAGTTTGTTTTAAAACTGTAACGTCTTCACAGTTTCATGAGACCTTTCTGATCTTTTCTGGAGCCATAAAGTCAAGCGCGAAATTTCTCAAGGTCCAAAGTGCACTTCCCAGATCTGGAAGTCTGCTGTGATTGGTCTACGTTTTTTTCCGCTCAAGTCAGCAGACGTTCGTGGGGCAGGCACGCGTGACGAACCCCTAAGAACGTCTGCGTGGGAGTAGACTGCAAAACAGTCGGTTTTTTTTTCTCAAAATCAGTAAAGAAAACGGTAAAGCTTCGCGTAAGAGTCTTACGCGCGCGAAGTGCGCGAGCCTCACACGCTCGTAGGGCGTGTGAGGCGAGAGAAAAAAACCGTCTCTCCCCAGTCTCGCTCTCTGTTTTCAACCTCATTCCAGACCTTTTGTTTGACTGCTCGCGCGTACTTGAATACGCAAAAACGGACTGTTTTGCAGTCTAGCGTGGGAGGCTAGGAACAGGCTAGAGACTAAAGCGCAAACTGCAAGTACAGCAGACTAAACTCCAAGACCGTCTGCGTTATTTGGCAGCTGCATACTAATATTATATTAAGTTCAACTTCTGACGGATGAAATACGTAATCCGGAGTGCCAGTTTCGGGTGAATTGAACAGTTACCGCTTGACAAGAGCATGGCTCTTGCGCTTGATCAAAAGTTGAGATCGCCATGAAGCACTTTACAATTTTTTAATTGGATTATTACCGCAATAATTCTCACTGAAGTTTTGACATGAAAATACGTCATATTTTGAAAACAAAGCATGACTGATCGTCAGTACTAATTTCATGCATAGCTTTTGAACTGAATCATGATGACGTCCGCTATGACGATAAAAAAGCCTAGTAATTAAACACGCCTTTAAAGGGTCGTGACTAGAATGGATACTCCAAAATCAGGTATCCGCTCGGAGACTGGAACTGAATAAAATTATTTTTCGGTAAATCGCTCCGACTCTTTACGACCTTGTTGGTGTTGAAAGACTAAGTATACAAAGACTGAAAAGGCTAAGATGAGAATGGTTACTCCAAAATATGGATCAAAGCCTACATAGAGGTTTGTTGTTTTTCACGTTCTTTTTGTAAGAATTTAGTGCAAGGAGCAAACAATGTCGGTTTAATTACAGTACCACTACCGCGACCGCCGTGTAAAGCTTATTCATAGCAAAGTATCTGTTTGGATAGCTCAGAATAAGGTGGATACTTCAGAATAAGAATGGCCAAAATATGGAAGTTTTGGCCATCTGGATTATTATTACTGAACTTCCCAATACAAACATGATTGCTACGTTTACAAAGAGGGTACAAATACAGTCAACCATTGTGTAATTAAGGCTCAGTTAATTCGAAGCTTGCTTATAGGATAGCAGCCCAGTGTAGGGGGGGGGGGGGGGGGGGGGGGAGGGGTACTCGACCAATATTTGGGTGTAGGCGAGCCGCTGAGGGTTTGAAACCCATACCCTGTTTAGGATGACACCCTCAACTTTAGTACCCAGATAGGACAACTCCCTCAGATGGGGACAAGGTTATCAAGCACACCTGTCAACTTGTACTTATCTTATTTAGACAAGGGTGCCAAGAACCATAACATTTATATTTATTCCAGTAAATGCTTTGGGTGATGACGTACTAAATATCTGCAAACATTTGCACTAAGACGAAATCGATCAT
This sequence comes from Porites lobata, assembly GCA_942486035.1. Classification (NCBI taxonomy): domain Eukaryota; kingdom Metazoa; phylum Cnidaria; class Anthozoa; order Scleractinia; family Poritidae; genus Porites; species Porites lobata. The sequence continues at coordinate 1,387,670 of CALNXK010000024.1, read as the reverse complement.
GCATGAAACACCCTGTTGTTCAATTTATGGCTCAACATAAACTATTTCTGTTTTCTTATATATTATGGTTGATTTTTTTCACTTTTAAGTGGTAAGTTGCTGTTTTGTTTAGTGTGAGAAGAATGGGTACTTTATGAGATTATAAAAACCAAAGTGACCCTCACAACTTGTGGGATACTCGGGTCAACCTTTTGGTGCGCTGGGTATCTGGCACAATTAGCCAACCACAACCCAAATCCTTTTACAGTCTTTTCTATGACCAAAAGGCCCAATGTTAGCTACTTTTGGCAAATGTAAACTATGTGATTCCAAGTTAGTCATTTTGTATTCCTGAATCTGCTGTGTGAACCTTTGTAACTTCCAGTCACATTGAAGGTGTTGAAAATGCAGCCCCTTTATTGTCCATCCTGTCATGAAATGTTGCCCCATCCACAGGTAGCCCAAACTCTGAAGAAGTTTGTTGGACTTTGAATTTATAAGAGAATGTATGACAATAAACAAAACACGTCCTAAATTCCATTTTTTGACAAAAATAGAAATGAGAATGACTTACCTTGTGTTTTTGTTTTGTTAAGCTAAAACGGCCTGGATATACCAGCTACTTCAATAATTATTATTTATTTATCAGTATTTTAGTTATTCATTTTGATATAAAACAGGTACCACAAGGAAATGATTTGGTTGTTCCTTTTTAATTTAGATGATAGATAACTTTGTAGGTGATAATTATTTGTAATGCACTGAACTGGGGGCCTTTCTCTGCTACCAAAAGAAAATCTTTAACTTTTAAAATAAAAGGGTCAAGGCTTCTTTGCTGAATCAAGGCACTGTATCGTGGAATGCAGTGCTTTTTAGAATTACCGCCAAAGTAGCAGCTTTATTTCCCGAAAGAATGATTATAACGGAAGCTTTATTTAATGCATGGCTAATTTCAAATTTTCAGGTGACTTTCCACCCCAGGTATAGAGGGTACATAAAAGCACATTGTGGAAGTGGAGAAAGAGTAAGAGGAAAGTAAAACAGAGGAAAGAATTATGGGAAAAGGAAGAAATGAAAAAATGGTTGTAGAATTGTAAACAAACAACTTTATTTTTATAAAAGTAATAAACAATTTTTTTTACACATTTTATCAAATTCTTAGAGTGGTTTGTTTGTGGTTTTGAGAATTTTATTAACCAAAGGGTCAAGCTACCCAGACATGCAACTGAGCAGCCATCTGCTTGGCCTCAATGAAATTTTTTTTTTCCTGTTTTCTTTTTTTCTTTTTTTTTTTTCATTTTATTTGCTATTTCTCTTGAAGCCTTCTCCAATTTTTTTCATTTCTTCATTTCTTTCTCCCGCTGGTTTCTCTGTTCCTCACAAGCATTTGACAGCAACACCCCCTGGATCTCCAACTCCTCCTCCTGTTACAGCTGCAACATGGATATACCTGCATGATCATTTTTATTCCATTTTAAATTTATGATAAGCTCACCATACTGAGTGAAAAACAAAAAATAGCCCATAACCAGCTTAATGCTGAAGGTCTTGTCTCGCAAACAAGGAAATGTGTAATAGGTGAAGGGAGGGGAAGGAAAACACCTTCCCCCCCTCCCCCCTTGAGTGGAGGAAGGGGGATGAAAAAGAAAAATAATTCATCCCAGGATCAACAGGATCTATTTCCACACTTTTCAACACCATGATGGTACCACTTGGCTGAGGACTGTTGTCAGAAAGTTCAGTGTGGAATAGGGTATGGAAGGCAGAGAGTTTTGGTGACAATGAGGCTCCTAGGATTTGAAAAAAAAAAACAAAACAAAATACAAGTACAAAAAAGCAACTGTAAATAATTGCAAAAATCCTAATATTTAGGATAAATAATTTGAATTGATACTAGAGTTTTTAGTAAATGTAAAAAGATAGCAGGTGAACATGGGTGGGCTGGCAGAGGCCAGCAGTAGATCTAGGGAGGTCCCCGGCCCTCCATATTTCTAGATCAAATTGAGGACAACAGTGCCAAGAAAATTCTTTTCTAGATTGAGCTCCTCCGTACCTTAAGGTCTGAATGAGTGTCCCAGCTGATTAGTTAATACTGAGGGCGAACATTATGAAGCTCAGTGAGTTACTAGAGAACATATCAGATATGGATAGACGCATTAAAGCCCACCTTAACACCCTGTTTCACTCAAAGACTGGTAATTTTATACGAGGAGGAGAGTATTCTAAATCGTTTGATGAAGCTGTTATTACAAGGCTTGATGAAGCTAAAAAAAGAGTAAACAGTGAATTGAAATATCTTAATGAGAAACTTGATCAATGCAAAGACATGTTTCGCAGTGTGTTGCTGTTGAAAAACAAATCAAGAAAAAGACGTACATGTAGGGTTGTTGGGTAGTTCAGGTTGATCATTATGAAAGTTTAAAATGCTTACTGTGCAAAGGACTTGTTTGTTAAATAATTTATTTTATTTGTTGATTTATTTTTATTTTAAGTGAACAGCAATGTTTGCTAAAAATGGTATGGCCCTCCCCAAAGCCCAGCTTAAATTTTTGGTGACCCTCCCCTTTTTGGCTACATAAAATTTAATGACCCTTCCCCCAATTGCACCAGCCCTTCCCCGCCTCTAATAAATGACAGGTCCCTTATGTGTTTTTTACTATTGTTAACACTTGGAATCAACTAACCCATAAAATTACAAGATGGTTAACTGACCTTAACTGTATTTGTACCCTCTTTGTAAACGTAACAATCTTGTTTGTATTGGGAAGTTCAGTAATAATAATCCAGATGGCCAAAACTTCCATATTTTGGCCATTCTTATTCTGAAGTATCCACCTTATTCTGAGCTATCCAAACAGATACTTTGCTATGAATAAGCTTTACACGGCAGTCGCGGTAGTGGTACTGTAATTAAACAGACATTGTTTACTCCTTACACTAAATTCTTACAAAAAGAACGTGAAAAACAACTAACCTCTATGTAGGCTTTGATCCATATTTTGGAGTAACCATTCTCATCTTCGCCTTTTCAGTCTTTGTATACTTGGTCTTTCAACACAACAAGGTCGCAAAGAGTCGGAGCGATTTGCCGAAAAATAATTTTATTCAGTTCCAGTCTCCGAGCGGATACCTGATTTTGGAGTATCCATTCTAGTCACGTCACCCCACACGCATGCGCGAGCCAATGAAACTTGAAAAAGTTGGCCCGTCTTTTTCAAGTTCTGTCGGAGATTTTGGAAGGCTGTTTTTATCTGTCTAAATCTCAGCCATCGCTCGATAGTTAGCGAAGTTTTGTATTAAGAATCGTTCTGTGGTGATTACAAAATAATTTTTTGGCGTTATTTTGAAATTGTTTGCCTGTGGAATGTTTTTACGTGGATTTACTGTGTCCTCTTATCAGCGGCCGTTGTAATGGCAGAGTTAATGACGGCTACTCCACGATGAGTGATGGAATCTTGGATGGAATCTTCCCTATAGTTCACAGAACCTTTCTATTGAGTTATTTTAGAGGTTGCTGGCTCTTGGATTTTTCTTGTGCTCAAAATATGTGGACATATAATGAAGCGGCTATCGAGTTGGCGGCGGCCGTTTTTGGTAAACGATTACAAGAGCATCAGGTCATGAGTTTCGTGACCAAACGAAACTCTTGGCGAAGGAAACATTATAAAATTCGGCTAGATTCCTTCTTGTATTTATATGGATTCACGGCAAAGATAAACACGACCGTTTGCTCGTCCAGATTGTTCTCAACGGACTTAGAGAGGCACCTTAGTACGAGTTAGATCCTGTAAATGCCATGTTTTTGAACTGTTTGTGTTCGAGCATATTTTTGGAAAATAGCAGAATTTACTTTTCCTTTTTATCAACGGACTGCTTATAGTGGAGTAGTATACCAATGATGCTTGGTTCTGTTTTTCTCGACGTCGCAGTGATTCGGCACGATCGAACAATTTTGCGCGATAATGTATGTTTCCCTAAGATCAAAACAAAGACTTGATGTCTCTTGTTCTATCAGCATCTAAATTATAAAATCACTAGCGACAGATAAGTCTAATTGTTAATGATTTGAAACAGTCTTGGTCTTTATCTTCGGTGTAGCGTCTTTTGTAGCTCGTTTGTAAAATACAACTTCGATTTATTTTGTTGAATAAGACAATATGTTGTTGTTGAATTTTTGTTTGCGCACTATTTTATGAATGGCATGCGTTTTTACGTAAAATTGTCGTCACAATTTTATTCTTGATCTAGCATAACCAGAGAAGAAACGTTCCGTAAATTCTATCGAAAATATCCCTTGTCTAAACCCATTTCGCTTGTTAACCTCTCTAAATTCGGAGCCTTGGACGTGACAGAGAACAAGGAGAAAGTCACGCGTTAAAAACAATAGAATTTTGACAGTTGAAAGTAATTTGCATAACCTCAGAGCGCACATGGAGAAAGTCACGCGTTAAAACAATAGAATTTTGACAGTTGAAAGTAATTTGCATAACCTCAGAGCGCATGCTCTCCAGCTGACATAGCCCCTCGTTCTTTTTTTGATACTATTGTATTCAGGTACTCAAAATGGTTGCGTGTAAGTTTATTAGATGATGGCAGTGTTGCGAAATAATTATTAAAAAATAAAAAGATGATTGAGAGTTCTCGAGCATGAATGCTTGAAAAATTTGCATTAAAAATAAATTCACTAATTAATGAAAATAAACTTACCTCATAAGTTACAGCGTAATGCTTTCATGAGATTGTTTCCATTTTTTAACAAACGCGTTCTGGGGGATTTATCGAATGCTAAAGAATTTAACATCATTCAGTGAGGTAAGGAGGATTCTTTCCACCTCGTACTCTGCCACTATATTCGACACAAGACACGGCCAGCTGCTTTTTTAGATGGTCTCAATTAAAGCCTCCAGCAATTTTAATTTTTCCTCCTTTTTTTTCTTTTCGTCATTGATGCAACGCCGGGCTGTGTCACAGCTGTATAGTTCATTTTGTTCAGTAGTATTGCCAATTACCCTTAGCAAAGAAAATTACTTGCACACGACAAGATCACTGCTTCATGTAAAACAAATACGTCTCCAAACGTCACACGTTATATAGACAAAAAGAATATGAACTCTTGAAAAACTGTTAGGCTAACAAGTATCCAAAAAACCGCTACCACGTACATGATCCTTTTGCACCTCGTTCTAATGTTTTGAGCAGTTATTTTTATGTTTCTCTCAAGTTGGAGGCAGTCCCGACTGATTTAATTTTAATCAAATTTCGACGTATTTCGTGACACCGTGAAACACGGGGAAACCCCCCAACGATAATACGTCAAAGTTCTTTCCGGAAACCTAATTAGCTTTTTAAATTATTTCCACAACCTTCTAGTCTTCAGCTCTGCCTTTTTTTAACTGAGTGATTTAACAAGTTGGTTTGCGTTTGTTTTATCTTCTGCTTTGTAATGATTTACGCAACAACTTACGTTTTTTAGACTGTGATTGCTAAATATAGTCATTTAACACCATGCATGCAGCAGAGTTTAAGACGCATTGTGTAATGCCGCACGTCCGATCGCCAGCGAGGTCAATTGCGTCAGAATAGCTGCATTCATTACATACTGCCACGTAATGTTAATTCTATAAGTACTTTGACAGAAACATCGTGCACAAAATTCATTCGTAAGAAAACCTCCAATGTGCGTAACCGTTAGTGGTGAGCCTGCTTCTCGTGTGAAATTTATCTGTAAAACAGATGAACGACTTACGTGTCCCTTCTGCAAGGATATTTTCAATGAACCTTGGCAAACCTCTTGTGGACATCGATTTTGTAAAAAGTGTCTGGACGCGCTCTTAAGGTAAACTGTTTAAAATCGTTTAACCACCACCTCTCTCCCCAAGACTGAGAGGCTGCTTTGTCCTTTATTTTAACCTCCAGAAACAGTGATGCTTTTGGAACACAAAGGGGACACGGCCTACAGCTCTTACAATCACATTCACATCCATTTTATTGTTGTCGCAGAGTATATCAGTCACAATTCAGACAGAATCAAGAGCCCCCAATTTTTCTTCCGACCTTTTCCTTAAAAAGAACTCAGGCTCCAAGGTTTGCTGTTTTAGACATTTTCTAAAGACAGGTTTTGATCTTTTATTTTGCAGACTTGATATTCCCAAATGCCCGTTGGACGGAGAAGAAATACTACGAGATCAGTACTTTCGAGACAGATGCTGCGAGAGAGAAGTTCATAACCTTCAATGCTTCTGTCGATATAGAGACAGAGGCTGCGATTGGAAAGGAGAATTGGGATACTTAAAGGTAGGATTAAAGCAGTCACTTGGTACGACGTTGACGGACTATACAGTGTTTCGAGACAGGTCACTCAAGGGTACACAGTGACAAACCCTTTTTACGGAGGTCACACAAAGTTGCAATTTTTAATGCTTCTTAATTTAAGTAAGACAAACAGATACTATAACTGATATATTTCTGATATTTATTAAATTCCCGAAATATGAGGGCCCACGTTTCAAGACGTTCTTTTTTTCCAACTGATAAGAGCAAAAAAAACAAAACAAAACAAAGCAATGATCATTTTCAATGCCTAAGACCTGTTATCTCATTCATTCTTCACACGTCAATAACGGTCCATTCCTTCCGCCATGAACGGGGCAGACACCTAAGCTTTCGCTATTGTTCTCGATTTCTCTTACAAGCTGACTCCTGTCATTTTTGCAGAAACATGAAGATATATGTCAGTATGGCAATGAGCAGTGCCAAGCATGTGGAGAGTCAGTGGAGAGAAGGCATCTTGAACAACACAGAACAAAGGACTGTATCAACAGAGCTGTTGCCTGTACATACTGTGGTGGGGAGGTTCTCCAAAGCAACATGGAGGTAAGAAATACATGCGCTTTACCTTTACTATACACCCTACTAAAAAAAGTATTTGGGCGTTAAACTGATGTTATGACTAATTGGCCTCATAAACAGTGCATAAAATATCTCAATGCTTCTTTGAAGACGAGCAAATGGCACATGGTGGTACAAGGTGACAGCAGCGATGAGAAAACACAGGCTCACTGTGTTTTGTATGCGCGTCTGTCGCACTTTAATTTATTCTTTAACCAACGTTTCCCGCGCTTTGCAGTGCCATTTTATTTCCCAAGTAACGATATTCATTGGTAGCGGCTCCTTTGAATCACGCCATTAAGTCTGTCTATAACGCAGGGATTAGGCGAAATCACGTGCCATTATAGAAAATTACTGAATAATTATGATGCAGGTTGGAGTCAGACTGTCTGGGTTGGAGTTAAGTATACTGATCCCGAATACTGATTGGAAATGCGAAATACTTACCATAGATAAATGGGCTTATGCTGATGATAGCGCAAATCCATAACTGGACTTTCCGGCCAGTCCGTCATTGAAATACACTTTTAATCGTCACGGCTATTTTCCTTTCAGAATCATGGAGAAGTCTGTCTTAAATTTCCCATGGAATGCAAATTGAAATGTGGTCAAGACAACATACCGCGTGACATGATGGAGGAACACGTGACTACACTTTGTCCTAAGGCGGAACATTTGTGCCCTTTCAGTTGTCAAGGTTGCCATTATAGAGTAAGTATTATTTTCGGTTTGTGTTTTACAGCAAGCATAATGAGGTCGAGGAAACTGCTTTCCTGTTTGCGATGGCATTTTGCTCTAGTTAAAGTTAATAAAAGCTTATACTTAATCTAAAAAACGGTTTCCCAATGCTCGCTCTTCTTTGTAATGTCGTTCCTATTCCCTCTCAGTCATTAAATACAGCCTTCGATGCAAACGGGTGCGGTTAATTTTGGGACGCGCTTTGCTTCTTCGAAACCCTAATCCAAACGATTAGACATGGGTTGTGTTGGTAGCAGAAAATGGTCCTTGTAATGGGAGGGATGAATATGGGCTTGTGGCGGTCATAACCTCTGTAACCTCGTCCATCACAGATATAATTAACAATTATTCCTCGAGCCCGAATGGGCTCTGAGTCAATAGCCCATGAGGCCTAAGGCCGAATGGGCTATTGACTCAGAGGCCATGAAGGTGAGAGGAATAATTGTTTTAGTAAAATCCAACTAGTTGGTCAAAAATATCGAGGATAAAAAAAAATTAGCTACTTAAAACTAGACTTTAATCCTTTTTTGCCGCCAAAAAGCGCGCGCTTTTCGCTACTAGTGGGCTATAACATATAGCCTAGTAGTAGCTCAACCAATCAGAACGCAGCATTGATAATAGACCACTACTTGGATTTTACTAATAGTGGATAGTCGGGTGTAAAAGTTGCCCCAAGTCACAAATACAAAACTCTGCCAAGGTCCATTGAGGCTACGCTTGCCCATTTTGCTTTAGTTGTCCTTGCGCTTACTCGGTTCTTATATCCTATACCTTTCTTTTTCTTTTATCATTTCTTTGTGTTCGAATATACGCAAAAAAAACTAAATTTGAAATTTGTTACTTTAACGAAGGGAACAAAAGAAAACCTTAACCAGCACATCAAGGATAGCATGGCCGACCATCTGGAAATGATGAACCATTCCACACGTCAGTACAGCCTCAAACAGAAAGAACTGGAGGAACAAGTTTCCGGTCTGATTAACGAGAAAAGCATTCTAGAACGTCAGCTTCAAAACCAAACGGAAGAACTTGTTGCTGCAAGAATCAACGTACAAACACAGCAAACCAAAATATCAAGGATAGAAAAATCCATAAGTGATCAACAAAAAGACTTCGAGAAACTCTATCATGATTTAGAAGCACTCAAACGCGAAGAAAATGAACCTGTTCTTTCGTCTCAAATGAAGGAGATTCTACATTCTGTAAGAGAACACGAAAGAAAAGTGCAATGCTTACAAAGTGAGTTGGAGAGTTTGAGAGTTTCTTCACGTGGCCGAAATGACCTCGGGGTCCAGAGCCTGTCTGGCTCCTCCCATCTTTCCTGCGAGCGACGCTTGGACAGAACTGAGCACCAACTAGCGTTACATGAAATTCAGCAATCTGAACAGGATCTTCAGGTTAGAATGCTGGAGGCTACTTCTTATGATGGAGTTTACCTTTGGAAAATCGACCATTTTAGCCGTAGATTTCAAGAAGCAGTTTCTGGTAAAACTCCATCAATATATAGCCCCCCTTTCTACGTTGGACGATTTGGTTACAAAGTGTGCGCGCGTCTCTACCCTAATGGTGATGGGATGGGTAAAGGAACGCACCTGTCAATGTTTTTTGTTGTGATGAGAGGTGAATACGACGCCTTATCACCCTGGCCGTTCGTTCAAAAAGTGCACTTTAAACTGCTTGATCAAGACAGAGTCCGAGACGCCTGTGATGCATTTCGGCCCGATCCCCAAAGTTCAAGTTTTAAAAGGCCAACATCGGACATGAATATAGCATCTGGATGTCCAACTTTTATTTCTCATCAGGAGCTACGGCGCGGTGGATACATTCGAAACGATACAATGTTTATCAAAATAACAGTAGAGTCCTCTGGAATTCAAGGAGATATATGAACATGAAAAACGTTTTTAGGAATATTTTCTATCTGAACAATGAAAGTTTAATTTTGATTATTTTATTGTATTTCATTTTGAGATGACTTTGGTTTATATAATTATTTCAAGGTAGATATATTTTAAAAGAGACATTTGAGTGTTGGTATTTAATATTTAAAGATGAAAAAATATATTAAGTTATCGCTATACAAATTACGGTGAACAATTTTAAGCAGAGAAAATAATAAATATCTATCTTGTTTACGGAAAATTTCTCTTAATTGTTCTTGTTTGTTTGTATTTGTATACTGAGGAACCCAGTCTAAACTCAGTTTTAAAAGACCGTCTCAGTAAAAAACCGCCTACTCATGATCATTTAGCGTGAAAAAAAAAAATTGCCTGAAACTCTGGCAGGTGAAAGGCTTTATCAAAACCACAACTAAAATAGGTTTGCTTTGATACACAATGATTTTCTGGCCGCGCTTGGGGGCGCCAAGTATTTTGTCCAGCCGCAGCTAGTTTGCACGTCCTGGAAATTGAACATTTGGCATTTTTTGCGGCGCTGTAAGATGTTTTGAAATGTTTGATTTGCACCATCTGCAGCTACCTGCCAATGAATTTTATACCTATTCATATTTATAGGTAAACCTCTGTTTTGCGGAATTAGAATTCTTAGAACCCAGCAGGCTGGTTC
>CALNXK010000024.1:1352500-1370000 GCA_942486035.1 Porites lobata | reverse complement strand
TAGTTTTACACTTATTACAATCAGGTGGTTGCTTGATTACCTCTCTAGGTGAACTATTATTGCCGACATGGTAGTTTTTATCTGGCTAAATGCCGTGTTTGAATTGTGACATCCTGAGATTTTTGCTTAACGTTGTGTAATAGATTCAACTCAAATTCTAGTTACTCTATGAATGACCACAATTTAGAAAAATCATTTAATATCCCGAATTAACGCTAAGAGCTCCAATTATTGAAATGCTTCTAGGAACAGGGGTGCACTATTATCTGCTAGTGCGGCAACTTGCTACTTGACGTTAACGTCTTAATCACATTGAAAAGCGTGTGAGCCAAATATAGTAATTTCAAATGGTTCTCAGGCACATGCGTCAAAAGCAAAGCCCTCGAGACGGAAGAGAGGATCACAAGAACAGCATCAGGGCATCGGAACAAACAATGATCCCTATCGTGTATCCTGCACTGAAATGAATAATTTTTGGTTGGCAAAATGTTGAATGAGCCTCCCATTCTTTATAATAAAAGAAAGCAGTTTCTAGATCTTTTGTATCTCGTTAATGACTAGTTTGACACATCGCACCGCACAAAGTTATCGGATACAGTAAAACTCTGACTGACCAAAACCCTTTTTATCACAACGAAACATATAGAACCACAATGTAACGTTTCGTCTTTTAATACAAACTGAACGTGCAAACACTTTTCGGAGACACCTGGCACTTCTTCGTTGGGTCGGGTTGCCACCTTATTTCAGAATGGAGTTGCTAGAGAAAGGTAACGTTATGATGTCTTCTCGATAGTTTAAAGTGACATTTTCGTAACTCGGTTAGGATATAAGCTTCTGAGGAACTAATGGTAAACAAAGATCTGGTCAGACTTCCTTTACCAAGGAGTCATTTAGTTTAGGCGTAGGTTGGTTTGTAACAGTCGATTTGCGATAGTTCATACTGTAATAAAGAAAAAAAGTTTCCAAAATATTTTCCTGTTTGATGTTATCTTACTGCCCTTAGTGTAGTGTTAATGTGAGATTATATTGTGACAAGGAAAAACAGACACCGTTTGTTATTTTCATTATCAATGCGATTTAGATTTCTTTCTGTGCGGCCGGCGAACATTTGCTGGCGTCACCGTTAACATTTTACTTCATTAGTATAAAAAGTTACTTTGAAAAAGAATCAATCCCATGAAAAATAGGAGATTATTCCAAAAGTTGAAAGAGCTCATAGGACTCTGTAGTCTGTACAATTTTCAACTTCTTGTATAAGGAAATATCAAGCAAGAAAAAAGCAAAATTCGTGGTAGCAAAAGTATTTCATAAGCGACACATTCCTTGCAATAACTTTGAAATTGACTCATAGCAGCCATAACTAATTCAGAAACTAATCGACACGTATACTGAAAATAAACTACGCCTCACACAAGTTCGAGCATTATCAAAAGCAAAGAGAACTACAGGACTAAACTAGCTTGCAACGGAAAAGCATGCTAACAAAAACAAAGTTCCACTCCCAATTGCAGTGATTCTTCAAAAGAGTTCTCCACCAAGTATTCGCCCCATGTAAGGGAATCCGGATTGCGGAATCCAGGATAATTTTGCCCGTGGAATCCGGAATCCTGGGCTTTGGAATCCGGAATCCAGCACTAAGAATCCGGAATCGTACTAATGATTGGAATCCGAAATCCAACTTACTAAAGATCCACTCCAGATTAAATTGACCTAGTCGCTCGTAAGAAAAACCATCCGTGGGGGAGAAATGAATGCGTGACGAACGAACCCCAAAGGACGTCTGCGGGGAGGCTAGTCTATGGAAAGCTTCCCGAGGGTATAGACCTGAACGTGACGACATAATATCGGCATATCTGGTGTCAAAACAATAGTTCAAGAGCTCCATATCAAAGGTTGAGGTCACGGCCACATGATTAAAATTCTATAATAGCGAGGAAATCCTTGCTTATGAGCGGCTGGGAGGATCACAAAATTGGAGGGGGTTTCAAGGGAACACAGCGCAGTCTTTTTAAGGGTTAAATTGAATTGTTATGAATAACTTCGACCTCTGGCTATGTTAATTCTCTGTTGTTCACTCGCTTCGCTGAACTTTAAAAAATCAAAAGCGATTTTATGCGAGCTTTTTGACCTGGCATAGGACTGGAAAAGGTGCACCTGGGGTGAACCTTTTCTTGAACCTTCCTGGTCCTCCTGGTTCACAAATGAAAATAAACGTCTACGTTCAACAGTTTACCTAAAGAGAAAAAAAAGAAATTCACAGTCTCCTAGTGCCTAATTTGGTCCTAGTAGTTTCGCTGAAAAACAGTTTCATGGTTTCGATAATCTTTATTTGAGAAATAAGCCAGGAACTGTCATAACCGTACCAATCAGCTGTAACTAAAGTAATCACGTGCAAGGACGCGGTGGGTGCATTCGAGTGAAATCTCGCCACCTCTTCGATTAGACCAGTTTGAAGTTTGCTGTTTGTTGGATTTTTCTTTTCTACTGTTATTGGAAAGCACAAGCAAAAACAAAAGGCTGAGAGAGAAAGGTACCTGTAATACTGTGTTGTGAAATTTTATACCAATTTTTAGCTGACTGCGATAGATCTAAACGTGCCAAAGGCAAAGCTGCATGATTTTTCGTTTGTGTCGATCTGTGGACTGTACTGAACGTGGCGGCAAGCAAGTCACAATCATGAACAAAAGAAACGTTAAGTTTATAGTTTTAAGCCCACTGATTGATTTTTTTCTCAATCATAATTGAATGTAATATAAATTTTACGTCGTCCTTGGGGAAAATATCGTATACATTGTTAAACGCTCAAAACGAGCCAACGTGTCAGAAACGCGCAAGTCTAGCTAGCACTGCGTGAAATAAGTAATTTAGTGGAATTGACAGGGCCACGATACTCCCATGGCACTTAGCAAATCGTATACCGACACGCGAGGTGTCATGAAACGCGGCGTTTCAGAGAGTGTCCGTGTCCCCGATACGTCTGTCGTGAAAAATCAAGACAAATCGTGGCCCGGACACGTCTTCTGCGGTGTGTCAAGAAATATACGAGCTCTGATTCTTAACGATATCAGTTAGCCAAAGCTATGTCGACTTTCGACAGTGAGGTAAAATGGCATGAAAACTGAAATTTAGGAAAAATTAAACTTTACTTAATTAAAACACAACTAACTCATTTACGCAAACTTTCCAAGGTACGCCGAGGTTGTTAAAGATTTACGCACTTGGCTTAAAGGTTGAATGAAGGTAACATAAGGTTGCAACAATTTTACGCTCATTCTCTTACGCGAGATATGAAAGTTGAGTAACTGTAAGGTTGCCACGTGCACTTTGGTAGCAGGATCTGTTTTCTTTGTTGTTTTAGCATGACCGAAGTAGTTTTCACGCCGCTAACGATGAGAATCGTTGGCTTGTTGTTTTTGGAGATCTTGTAATTCTGTTCGGGTGACTGGAAGGCATTGTTAACATAAATGGCCCGTCACTTACTCTTGAAAAATAATACAGTGTCTTTGTCACAACGAGTTAAACGAAAACAAATTCAAAACAGAGAGAACATGCGTGATAACTATTTCCTCACTTGCGATGAACGACAGACGGCATTCTCGAAAAACTATGGCTACTTAATTTCAACGGAGTATTGACTAACTTTCTACAAATAAAATACTACATTGTTTTTTTGAACTGCCTTTATCGCTTCCCGGGTATCGCCTCTGTCAGGAGAAGAAGAAAGAAGGAGACCTGGGGGTTATACGTTCGAATGAGGCCTGGAAATGAAACAATACAGCAAAGCAACTGGTCAGCGGGTATTCGCTTTGCACATGCTCTTTCAGGTTCCGATTTGGCGTCCATTTTGAAAGTGTGAAATCGATCGTTTCGATCACGCCAACTTGTTTGATTTCCCTCAGAAGTTTGAGTCCATAATTATCCTTCTCGATAGCATCACAGGACATCTGAGGATTGTAACACATTATCATCGAACGTTCAACCTTCAGTTGTCGATAGATCTTAAGAAGCAACCCTTTCGATACAGGAGACTCAGTCAAGCAGACTGAGAATTTGAACACCGAAGTATACTAAGGACTGTACTACTAAAGCGCTCCAAGACTCAGGATTTTGCTGGAAAATTAGATAGCAAGAAAAGGTAAGCTGCCCTGTTTTCAAACATTTTAAGTTTTCAATGAAATCAATGTTTTATAAAGGAGCTGTGGAACGAAATTTATCAAAATTTAAACAGATGAAACCGCCACCATATTGACTGAAACATAAAAATAACTACTCACAACAGTTGAAGAAGTTATAAACAAGACAGCAAACGCAAAAGGAGGCTCAGATAGACAAACTTGAAGAAGATTAAAATGGATTACAAATGCTGGTTTGCACTTGACGTCACAGCAGCCAAACTTGTTGGCCTAAAGTTCATTCTTTTTGCCTGTAACTTTGATGAAAATGTAATGCTTCGGGACAAATTTGTTTACATGAAACAGTGATGTTGTTATTTTCAAGTAATATTTCTTCACTTACACTAGGTTCTACTGAGGATCGCATAACTGAGTAAAATCTCGCATTCTGATTGGTTAACGAAGCGAGGTATTTAGTGTGGAATTGCGAGTTGAAAACGAGGCTAAGCAATATTGTTTTGCATCTACATGTAGGTAACAACTATCGTCAAATTCTAACACAACACAACTGCAAAAAAGGTTTTCTACAATGTCATTTTAAAATGTTTTCAAAACCATTGTCACCTTTTGAAGAGTTCAAAACAAACAAAAGCGTTTTTATAGTGAGCCGGAGGTTCTTCCTTCTTTTGAACTGAACTACAAATTCTCGAAGAGGCATAAAAAACCTCTTTCGCTCGCGACAACGAGAAAAGAAGAAAATCTTGTGAACACGGCCCAGAAAATGGCAAGCCAAAGTTCAACCAAACAAAATGGAGAAGCGACAACAGAGGAAGTGCTGGGGTCGATTGTCACATAAATTATGCAGGAGAAGAAATAAATACCTTCAAAGACGACATGGCCCCTCAGTGAAAACACGAAAAGAGTATACCGCTTGCAATCGTCCTGAATCGTGATACTTAGAAAAGTACAAAACAGAGCTGAACTTGAACAGCATTTCTAAAACATTTCAAGGTACTTACCATATATCAATCGCGACGTTAAACTTTAAGTGCTTTTGCTTGGACACTTCATTTCTTTCAGTTTTGCCGCCGATGAGGTAAAAGGTGTATATTATTTTCCTTCTCGAGCAAATGACCAATTTGAAAAAAGATGTTATAGATAAACGGCTTGTAAATTCAGTGAAATACCTCTATTTATCCTTAAGATTAGTGTGAAGCTTGTTTACATGTAAAAGAGTTTGAAACAAATGTGAAAACAAGCACAAGGTACAAAAAAAGTTGTCGAAGGGTCAAATGTGTATGACTGACCTTGCTTCCCATTCGCTAACGCAAAGACAGTTCTGACAGTTGACTTTGAAATGGCTTCCTGGAGCACGCGCTCAGGATAAAAACAAACAATATTATTGCCGTTTTCTTTTTTTTTTCTGATTTTTATTCAGTTATGCGATTCAAGGAAAATCCATTACCAAACGAGGGAATTCCACGTTAAATTGCACCTGAAAACCGATATCACACTCATCGCTGCACAATTCGTGCAATATCGGTTTTTGCGTGCAATTTAACGTGGAATTCCCTCGTCAGGTAATGTATTTTCCTATAGAATAAGGACTTGTAATTGGCATTATGTACAACTAAAACTTTGCTTGTCCAACCAAGATGGTGTCTTAGTGGGACATATGTCCTTTTAAGAGAAAAAAAAAATGTTCACAGCCCTGTACAGTGTTTTCAAGAAAATTAGGACAAAGACAGTATACACAGTTTGTTCTTAGAAATCATACATTGCAAGCTCAACTTACAGATTAGTTTATAGTTATCTGCTGGCAGATAGACCTTTCTATGAAATTGTCCAACCTGACCTCATCCTCATTTCTTTGCGTTTGCTCAATAGAGCGTAATGCGGGAAAGGTCTATTAGTGACTAATCTGTAGGTTGTGTGCACAGAGGGAGGTGGGGGAGGGAAGTTACTTCCCATACATTCTCTTAAATGAAATAGAAATGATGTTCTCACAACTTGCAAAGCAATCATCAAGGGTCTTGCCAGCAGTTTTGTGTACTGATGTTGCACATTGCATCATAAACCAAAGGTACAATGTAAACGGTTTTGAGAAGGAACAAAATCATGGTGGTTGAAGGCGGGATTGTTTCTCACTATTGCATTTCGTTTAATTTGGTAAATTGCAACTTTACTGATTTTATGTCGCTTTTCAGACGTATTGTATGTTGTGGTCTTTCTTTTTTCTCTTTGTAGAGTTTGGAATATGCAACATATAGCCTGTGAACAGGCTTTCTGTTTGGGGGAAGGGCAAAAAAGTTGGGAGGAGAGGGAAGGGAAAGGGGGAGAGCCTTAAGACAAACCTTTGAGGCCGCTATTCCACCCTCTTGTCTATTAATTGCTGATCTTCTGTCAGCAAGATTGTCAATTAATGTAGTCTGTTTTGCATGTAAAAAGGGGGTCAGGAGGCAACACTTGACTTTTACCTGGTGCCAAAATGCTGCTTGTTCCAATGAGTTCTTTCTCCGGTGGTAGATTATGTGCTGGAGCGTAAGCTGTGACTGAGCAAAATTGTGGTTTTCCCTCCCATTTAAAAGTGAGAGGTCATGACATGTATACTGATTGTCTGAGGTTATTGTTGTCATTGTTTCTGGTCAGTGGGATTTGAGCTTGCATCAGAATCTGATGCACAGTGGGTGCCGCAAAATAGCAGCCTCATAGGGTTCTCTACTGGCTCTTCCCCTTCCCCTCTCATGATTTTTAAACTTTCCCCAAACAGAGAGCCTGTACTGTGCACAGGCTATGCAACATAATACATGTATTACAGCAACATATAGCTGAAACAATCTCCGAAGAGTTAAGATATTGAGAAGTGTTTTGCTGCAAACCTAAGGAAAGTTAAGGCTGCTTTAATGTAAAGAGCTTTCGGCAATGGATGTGATTTGTTTATTGGGCTCATTTGAATTTTGACTTTCAATTAAGGTGTTTACTGATTCCAATAAACGAAGTGAAATAGAGTACTAAAGTGTGACGTCACAAAAATGACATTTGTGAAATTATGGGATTTGTCAGGATATTCTGAAAGAACAATGTCCAAGAGGCCTACTTGCCAAAAATGAGCATTTCGGGGCAAATTGTCTCTGAGATCGTAGCCCAGTTATGTTTAGACAACTCCATACAAACCCTTCTAAATTTTTTTGCGTCGACCCAAAAAAACATTAAAAGGGTTTGTATGGAGTTTTCCGAGTATAACCGGCTAAGAGACAATTTGCCCCGAAATGCCCCCCATAGAGGCCTTTGTCGGAGTGGGTGGTTCTTTAGTCTATTGTGCTTTAAGCGCAAGTGTCTGCCTGCGCCTTCTCACATGTGTAGTGTTCATTTCAAGTGATCTGTAATGAAATTTTTGATTCTTTGATTTGATCAGAATCTCTGATTGCCTGATCACAAAGACAGTGGCCATAAAAAACAGTCCAAAGACAGTTAAGCTCATTCAAAAGGTATTACTATTAAGGGAAGAAATACACACTCCAGTCAAAAGACTCATATTATCTTTAGAAAAACAATAAGCTAAAGTCTACTAAGTCACAATGCAATTATCTATAGTTGATGCACCTCATTCTTATAATTGACTTTAATTTGTCTCTACCCCCTGGTGTGCACCAAGTATGATTTCTAAGAGGAATGTCAAACTGTGTTCCATGCAATTCTGTGTTTGTCCTTGTTTTCTTGAAAACAATGTATAATGACACAACTATTAGAATTGGTTTTTGTGATATTTGGAATAATCAAGGTCTGAGTAAGTAAGTGGGTAATTAAGGCAGCAGTGACAGTTAAAAGTAATTAAGTGATGAGGACTTCATTGATTCCTGATTTTCCTTTCAGTACTAGGCAAACATCTTAGGAGCACTATGCAATATTGTGCAGGTTAGTGACACTGGGGTTGAGGGGTTTGTACCAGAAAATAGAAGAAAAGTCAATGTTACTGAGAATTTGTAATTACATGTAACAACAAGTGCTGAAAAGAAAATAGAATACCTTATTATTTATTTGATAGAGTGCTCAACCTCAAGTAACTGCCCACCTCCAATAACCCTCCACCTTATATGCAGAAAAAAAAAATGAATTATCTCCTAACCTCGAATAAGTGCCTACCCCATACCAGCTAGATTGAAAAAGACTAAGTTCTACTAAATTAAGAGACCAAGTTTTGTTAGTACAGTATTTTAAAGAAATTTTCAATGAATAGTTAAAAATCTGCTTTGGAACTCAAACAAAATTACTCTATCTCCAACAAAATTACTTTTGGTGAAAACTTTGAGAATTCATTAAACACCCAGCCCAAATACACGTATTAAAGTGACCAACTTGAATAATAACCCACTCTCAAGGTGCAAAACTTTAGTGAGCACCCAGGCAAGGCACTTAATCAAATAAATATGGTATTTTGTTTTGGGACCTCTTCATTTGAGTGGTACATGCAGTTGCGTTTTCCAGTAGGTGTAGTGCTTGATTTATAAACACACAAGCTGTTTTATGAAAACTGCATTGACAAAATAGATTTGCAATTATTGGGAATCTATTTTATACCAATACAGCATTACATTTCATTTCACCTTTCATTAATTCGGCTTTGCTTTTTCAAAAACACTGTATCCCAGCTCCAGGTTTTGTCCAAATTACCTTCAGTTAAAATTCTTTGTGCATTTAAGATAGACAATATTATTTTGAACTACTGTGCAAATTAACCTTTTAAAAAAATAATGTATGAAATAGCTGTACGTATGATCTGAAGATAGTTTATCTACAGTGTATATGTAAACTGCTTTTAATAGAGCTTTTTACCGATACAGCAGCCGTATTGAATTAATTCGATTTAAGGAGTATTATAGGATGCCCTGGGGGCACGAGCACATTTAGTTTGTATTTTGGAGTGCTTTTCAGGACATTTTTTCATAAAGTTTTCTTAGAATAAGATTGTAATGGGAAAAAAGATTCTTGTGCCCTGTTTGGATGTAATAATGATCGCCTTTTTCTAGTTTAGCATTAGAAATATGGTCTTTCACCGTATATTTCTCGGGAAAAAGGTGATCATGATTACATCCAAACACAGCACAAGGATCTTTTTTCCCATAAGAATCTTATTCTAAGAAAACTTTAAGAAAAAATGTCCCGAAAAGCGCTCCAAAATACAAGCGAAATGTGCTCATGTCCCCTGGGCATCCTATGATACTCCTTAAATTGAATTAATTCAATATGGCCACCGTATTGGTAAAAAGGTGTATTAGTACCCTTATTTTATTCGGCTGTTGATAATAATAATGTTATTGAGGACAATCACCTGTCTTTTTCCTTCAATTCCCAATTTATTTTTGTGCATGCTTCACAGCAGGTATGTCAATGCCAGAAATTTCAAACCCATTTAATTTATTGGGTGGCAACAAGCTACCTTAAACTTCAAGGACACTTTGGAGGATTCTTGCTGATCTCAGCAAGACTGTTCTTTGGAGTGCAGTGCCAACTCAATCCCAGAATTATTTATGTTTTTTCAGTTAAACCTCCAGGTCTTCAGAGTAGTACCCAGTGTTCCAAAACAAAAGGGGCAACTATTACACCTTCATCTTCCACAAGTAGTATCTTCATGCCAGATGAAGATACTAAGTCTTGTTGACTATACTTGTTGTTGATCTCTTGTTCGATGTCCACCCTTTTGTCACAAGGACATGCAATATCAGTGATGAGGCAATTTTTGTTCTGTTGGTCCACACACACGATGTCAAGGCGATTGTGATCCAGTTTCATTTCCGTTTATATACAGAAATCCGGA
Source organism: Porites lobata (assembly GCA_942486035.1). NCBI lineage: Eukaryota > Metazoa > Cnidaria > Anthozoa > Scleractinia > Poritidae > Porites > Porites lobata. The sequence goes on along the minus strand of CALNXK010000024.1, from coordinate 1,360,070 downwards.
AGAAATTTGAAAGTCTTATTATCCTTAACATCACATTATTATTATCATTATTATTGTTGTGGTTGATGATGTTATTATAAGCATGGGTAGTAAAGAGGTCCATACACATGTACAAAAATAAACTACCTTAACCACTATTTTGGGCACTAATTTGTGGTTATTGTTCACTTTTTTCAATGACTGTGCTTTGCAGATTTTAGTAAAACAGATGAAGGTGCGAACAGATGGTTAAGGAGACCCTGCAGCAACTAGATGCCAGCTCCTTGATTAATTCTTCCAAACCCCGGAGTTTAAGGAGATCCACCTACAAGCCAACCACCCTTTAGTTCACATGCATGGCCATTGTCGTTGATTAGCAGTGGAGCTAGTTGTCACACCAGTGCTTTTGAAATCACTCATTCTGGATATCTCAATCAACCTTGCAACTGTACCTTGTATATTTCTTTGAATGAATTTTCAACATGTTCGAACACTTTTTAGAGTTAGGTTTATCAACTGACACAACTTTGCACGTTTTCCTGTCAGAATTATCAAACTTTGTTCCTGTATTTGAACTTTAAAATAAATGATGTTACGCGGTTTAAAACCTGTGTTCTTCCCTCTTGCGTTGGGCAATTAGTTAAAGTGAATAAGACTGGGGCGGTGATAAAAATGGTAGAATGGTCGGACCTGTTAAAAATCATTTTCAGTATAATACTGCAACCCCACAAATAAGTCCCTGAAATGCAATGAAGTGTAATGCTGACCAGGAAACATATCGTGAGGTATCAATAGAGTGAAAAGGCGGTATCAGTTTTTTCAATATCATGCATGGAAATTGAAAGTATCGTCGAATTTAGTACAATAAACGTGTTGCAATTTTCGCGTATCAGGGAGTTTTGCCACGATTTCAACATCGGTAATTTCGTGAACCGTGGAATTCCAGTGGTGTTTGAGTGCCTGGTATTTCACGTACCATGGAATTTCGGGGAAGTGAAAACACTCGAAACTTCATGTATCGTGGAATTTCATCGCATTCTACGGAATAGAATCTTCACGTGTCGTGAACGTTTGGAGTATAAATTAGGATAACACAATCCGTAGCGTGGAATTTTAGTGAAAATGAAAGGCAAAAATTGTAGCGTACTTCAACGGCACTCCATGATTCTCGGCAAATGTAGAAAAATAAGGACGTTTACAGGTCTTGACACGCCGCGTGTCAATGACGTGTCCGGATATCGGATATTCCATGCCGCGGAAAAAGTTCGATTCAGGAAAAATACGGGTCCTGATACTCAATGTATACGCTGCGTGTCCGGAACCCGATACCTCTCCATACTTCCGTTTTCCTCAAGAATACGGGTTCGTATCGACTAATATCGGGACCTTGACACAACTCATTTCACACAGTGTCGATCTCTGTCGATCTCTCAGTCATCTCAGACTTGATCGAGGATCAGACGGATTTTTCATGTTTTCTAGTTCTACGGTTGTCATTAGGCCTCGTTCACATTGAATTTGATAGAGCCGTGAAGTTTTGTCTATCTGAAACGTGGTTATGCGCCCATCTTAAGTATGAACCAACTAATTTTTGTGTTCTTTTTTATCTTTTTAACATCAAATTCAACGCGACAACTGGGGCCAGATCTCGCCTTTGGCTTCGTCAACAAGAGATCTGGGTACGAGATTAGGGATTTCATTGACCTCTAGGGCGAGGGGGGAGGGAGTCGTTTGCTCTCGCATGCTGTCCAGCAAGGATGCTTGCGTAGCGTAAGTCAATAAAGAACAAACAAGTTCAGCTCTACAGTTTTGACTGAACGCAGGCAAATCAGGCTATCTTTGACTACGTTTTGAGCCGTTTTGTCTATTAAGCCACTTTTTGAACTCGATTTAAATGGTTCAGCAACAACTAGTATAGACCAAGTAACTGATGGTTTTGGGCTTGCAGACTGTCAAGAGTTACTGACTTTTTATCTTTATTTTGACCAGTCAAAAACGTCGAGACGTGAAAGCGTAAAAATTTATTTAGTGGATCAGCGTGGTCCGGCCTTGTCCGAAATTATTTTGAGCTAGGTTATCATTCTTAGACAATTATGTGACACAGTCAACCTTAGTCACTTTAGGGCCGCGGTGACCGGGACCCTACTTTTGTCAGCTTGAACTCCAATTTGATCTTCTGTAGTGCTCTTTTTGATTGTCAATCTTTTATTGAGTATATATGCTCATCCCATCCTAGGAGAAGTGTATTTTTTTGTATTTGGCTAAAATTCGTGTCTTACGAGTCATATGAGAAAGTGTGAAAGCAATTCAGTTAAGAAGTGATATCTAATGCGCGTGTTCTACAGCTTACTGTGTCTCTATAAATGAAAGTCTTAGAAAAGAGCGGTAACGGAATTTAGTTCTTTGAGCTATGACAATGATTCGAATAAAAAGTAGAAAAAGAACGAAAAACAATGTCCTAAAACATAATATTACTTCGAAATACTTTTAAAATAATTTGCAAACATGAATCGACGTAGCCTGTTCCAGGCGTTCGGACAGGACAAGGAAAACTACGAATGTAACAACATACAAACAAAATGAACCTTCTATTATAGTATTGGTGGATAGCAAAAGACTTGATTAACCTTCGCTGGTTTATGATATGGCATAGATAGGAAAAACTGATTTGGAGTTACACACGAACTTTGTTACGCCGTTTTCTTGCAAATTGCAGCTCGATAGTCCCTGGCAATGACTGTACCTTTCCCCAATACTTTATTATGTAGCAATCAAATGAATAAACGTGAATTTTTAGGAATGATTTGCAAGAGTTCTATTGTTTCTGTTAATTAAGCATTTTTCTATCTGCATAACTGAAAATAGAGTTCACAAAAATAGAGTTAGTGAAAAATAGTCTTGAGGTCCGTCTCACTCTCTACTAATCACTAAACCAGCTGCGAGATCCGAGATCCCTAATCATATGGAGATTTGGACTAGATTAATCGAAGGACAAAATTTAAAATTGCGATGTCGGTGTTTCGCCACGTTTTTTTGCGGTGATGCGATGTTTGTTATTTTTTTCCGCGGTGTTGTGGTGTGGACAGTCCCCCAATGTCCCCATCATTATTATACCTTAAACCCTTACGGAACAGTAATACATTTCTTCACGTAACTTATAAATCGAAAAAGAAAACAAACTTGCTATGCATTCTAAACAACGTCTTTCAATATGGCAAGATTCGAACACGAAAAAGAAATGCGAAGAAAAGCATTAAAACCGAAAAAATTTGGAATCCAGCCCTTTTTGGAATGCGGAATCCATTGAGTTGGAATCCGGAATCCAGTACTCGGTATCCGGAATCCACAGGGTGGAATCCAGAATCCAAGACTGTCATGGATTCCCTTACATGGGGCGAAAGTATGTTGGGGGCTTGTGTAGCTCGCTTGGCTTTTTAACGAACAGGTCCAAGACTCTGTTCGTTCTCCTTAGACAGCAGTTTATTCTTCAAAAGCTTCTGACAAGAACTCTACTTCTCAACTAACTCTACTAGCTTACACAGTGAATTAAATAAGCAAATTGTAGACGTGTTTGGGTTAGCTGACCATGAGACCCTTCCACTGCATATCCTGTCGCTTAACTTGTGAACGATAGAATAGTCTACACTGTCGCAATTAACAAGTACTAAAGAGCCAATTGAATGCTAGCGGTAAAACTGCTCGCTAGGACCAATCGTACAAAACAGGAACTTCAGTGGAGGCAAAACTCAAGGTCAGCTTTAATCCCCGAACATGCTTACTTCAAAGAACTACAACAAGCTTAACAAATCCTTTCGATAGACGATACTTCTCAAAACTCAGGAACTAACCGTGTGGCCTATACATTGAATTTCCTTGGACTATGAACTGTTTTTTAAGAAACTAGTGCGTGCTACAAAATAATCATTCGGATAGAAAAACTTTAAAAATACCAAAACTCCAAAACAGAACTAACAGCAACTACTTCATAACAAAATGCATCTATGTTCCATGAAAGCTTTTAAAAATACAAGGTTATAGAATGTCTTTCAAGGTTCATTACAAACTGAGCTAAGCTCAAAATCACTGTCCATTATTCAGTAAATTATGATGTTTGACAATGCAATGTGCTTACGCTCGATTACGCAATTTTCCCTACGTTAGAAAAGCTGTTTTTATCTTGTTTCACATTTTGATAAGGAGTCTGAGTTCCTCTTTCTTGTTTTGTAGGCTTGCCAGGGATTATTGTTTATGTGTCATTACCAGTGTCTGTGTTCTTTGTTTTTAACGCAAAGTAAGTCAGTAACAACTGACAGTATCAAAGAATGGCTCTCTAGAATAGTAATTATCTCCTCGTCATGTCTGGAAGTTACCTGTAATAAAAAAGAAATGGAATGTTAACGCATACAAGGGCAATATGAAAAAAAAGAAATAGAACGTGTACAGCTCAGCTTCTCTTAACATATTTTCATACTGGCTTGTTGAGTCTCTTAAAGGTCGCAACTAATTGTCTGAGGCTAATTTCACAAGAGAGTGCAATTGAGATAAATGCATTGTAAATAAACTGAAAGAAACGTGGTTTCACACTAGCCAATTTACATTGCGTTGTTCGACGATGTTTACACGCTTTTCTACTGCGAAATAAACCTTTGCATTTGGGTTTGCAAGTCAAGATTATCCCGAGTTTGACTGACACTTGAAAAACAGTTTCATTTTTAAGCAGGTAAGGTGTAGACCCATATAAAGCCGGAATATGTAAAGGAAAATCAGCGAAAACTTTTTCGCATCTTTGTGGCGATATTCTCTCACGGCCTGTCAACTGATTAGGGGTTGTGAAGAAAAAATACATTGGGAACAAAGGTTAAAGCCTGTCCGGTTACATCATTTCACATGTTACCTAGAGTTCTAATAAACAGGTCATAAAATAGGATTTAACGAGAGCGAATTTGTTTCTCAATCGGTGTATAATTAAAAACAGTGAAGCTATCAAATGAGAAGTTTATGAAGTATCAAAATTTTAAAATTAAAAGGCCATATAATTAGGGAAATTCCTATACGAAAACAATGCTAGTGACATTAAATTGATCTGATAAAATTCTCAGAAAATATGTCAAATGAAAGCCTCATTGTTTGCTTTTGTTTTTGCGTAAAGGTAAATTTTTCGGCCCACAAAGCAAAGTTGAAAAAGCGACTAAATCTTAGTTTTTTACATTGAACATGTTTATTAGCTTAGTTTTCGTCCGTTTTAAAAGCTTTATAACCCAATAATAATTTTCGGGTTAAAATAGTAAAAAATCATTTCAAAAACCATGTTCATTTAAAGAAGAGCCGGCAAACGTGAATATTTTGTAATTCAAACATCGGACCCAGCGAGGTTGTTTTAGCTTAGAATTTTTTTGCATTTTAGCGTCCTATAAATTTACCAGAATCGCCTCTCAGAGGCTTACTGTAGTAAAGCATTTTGTAGTACACTCGTAGACAAGCAATGTAAGGCATAAGTCGTTGCTTGGATGAGACATCCCAAAGAAAAATTACTTTTGTGGACCTAAACGCACCTTCACAGACTGCTTATTGAGTTGTTTACAACTTTGCATTGACACCTGCAGCAAGGTTCATCTTTTTAAAGCGAAATCCAAATCTGATTTTGGCATTTGATTAACGGATATTTTATTTTGTCTCCAAAAGTGATTTTAATATCCGTTTGATTGTCTTTTAAACAACAGTCAAACTATGCAGCAAAAACAAGGAACCTTACCAGTGTACTGAAAAAATATAATGACCTACGAGGAAAAATCTTTCACCTGATGTACAATATGACAAGTAAATTTATATACTAGGATTTTTATAGGCCTTTAAAGTTGGCCTTTATTTCACCTCAACCCAAAAGATTGAAAGTGAGTTATTTCAACGGGTTTTTATGTTGCTTAAACTTGACAAAATTACATGACGTTTACATTTTTTAAAAGACAAAGGGTTCTTTTACCAATATCCAAAAAAGCAAACCGGGAATTCAACGCGTTGTCGCGTACGGAGTTAGCGAATTTGCTGAATTTTTAATTGTTTTTCTGGGGGGTCGGGGGGGCCGCCTCGGCGTAATTTGAACTTTTGGATTTTTCGGAAAAAGCAAAGTTATTCCGTTGTTGAAAATAGTTCACCAAAAGGGTCTTTTAAGTAGAATAAAATAAACTGTGAAATTTTGTAACTGTCGGCGTGTTCTCGATATTTACAGTCAGGGCCTCTCAATAATAAAGTAAAAATGTGAATATCAGGGGAAATCTTGGCAGAAGCTTCTTTCTTTTTTGAGTAACTTTTGAGCACTTTTTTAGTATTTTGAGCCTTTTTTGGGCATTTTTTAACAACATTTTAATGTGGGTTTACCGGCGGGAAGGACCTATACGCATGGATTTGTGTGACGCGCAGCAGTTGTTTAGTTACCAGGCGCTGGCGGTCAAGCTTATCATATCGCGGAAGTGTTCTCTACTTTCGTTTTTGAAATAACGCGTGGCACGGTCTTTTCGCTATATGTAAACGGCTCACTGGAAGAGCATTTTTAATGAAGTGATACCGTTAATAAAGCTTTATTGATTGATTGAACCATCTTGCACGCAAATGGTGCTTTGGTTTTGTTTACACTTTTGGTACACCAATATGGCGGCGTAGTAACGGTTGCTATGATTTTCGTCACGTGAGTGAAAACGATATCGCGGAAGTGTTCTCTGCTTTCGGTTTTGAAATAACGCGTGGCACGGTCTTTTCGCTATATTCGAAAGGAAAAATGACGATGAAAGATTCTGAGCTCGCAAGGGAGATAGAGGGTAAGACGGATTCTATGATCATCTCTCTTATGGATGACATGAAGGCGCTGAGTCTTCAGAGTAAGGATCTGAGCGAAGGTAAATCGAGTGCAACATCATCGAACGTGCAAGAGATGAAAACTGTTCTGGGAGTTTATGAGAATGTCATTCAGAAGCTTTGGAAAATCGCTGAAAATATCGCAAAGACCTCCGCAGCGGAAGAGACACACGCTGGTACAGTTTTCATGGGCAGCTCCGGCGATGGTACTTATCTTCCCGAGATATCTGACACTTTTGATGTGTACGTAATGGAGGAAGATTCACAGTACCAGCTGCAAACAAAGCTGAAGGCTGTGGACCCAGATTTTGAGAGATCGAACCCCAATCACACTCACTTACTCAAGGTTTGTAACTGCTTTCTTACGAATTACATAAAAAAAGATTGTCGGTTAAAGAATATTTGTCTGTAAAAATCAAACAAATTGTAAAAGTTTGCTGCAAATGCAAATTGGATTTTTCTTTTTAAATTTTAATGTGAGTGTAATCACTGCATAGGTTTTTTGGCAAGATATCCTCTTATCTCAAAGGAAAATGCAAATACCGAAAACTTTCCAAGTTGTAGTTTGTCAGTTGCTAAATTGTTAGAGGGTCTGATATACTCTGGCGGTGTGGCAGTTTACTTTATTTGCGGCTTGCAGATTCATCCGTATTTGTCGTGTGGTTCACGGTCCAGAAAACAAGGGCGGGTTCGGCCTTGAGAAAAAAACCAAAGCAGGTTGCGATCTAGAAAGAGCAAACTA
>CALNXK010000024.1:1335000-1347500 GCA_942486035.1 Porites lobata | reverse complement strand
TAATTTTTGGTTGGCAAAATGTTGAATGAGCCTCCCATTCTTTATAATAAAAGAAAGCAGTTTCTAGATCTTTTTATCTCGTTAATGACTAGTTTGACACATCGCACCGCACAAAGTTATCGGATACAGTAAAACTCTGACTGACCAAAACCCTTTTTGTCACAACGAAACATATAGAACCACAATGTAACGTTTCGTCTTTTAATACAAACTGAACGTGCAAACACTTTTCGGAGACACCTGGCACTTCTTCGTTGGGTCGGGGTGCCACCTTATTTCAGAATGGAGTTGCTAGAGAAAGGTAACGTTATGATGTCTTCTCGATAGTTTAAAGTGACATTTTCGTAACTCGGTTAGGATATAAGCTTCTGAGGAACTAATGGTAAACAAAGATCTGGTCAGACTTCCTTTACCAAGGAGTCATTTAGTTTACGCGTAGGTTGGTTTGTAACAGTCGGTTTGCGATAGTTCATACTGTAATAAAGAAAAAAAGTTTCCAAAAAATTTTCCTGTTTGATGTTATCTTACTGCCCTTAGTGTAGTGTTAATGTGAGATTATATTGTGACAAGGAAAAACAGACACCGTTTGTTATTTTCATTATCAATGCGATTTAGATTTCTTTCTGTGCGGCCGGCGAACATTTGCTGGCGTCACTGTTAACATTTTACTTCATTAGTATAAAAAGTTACTTTGAAAAAGAATCAATCCCATGAGAAATAGGAAATTATTCCAAAAGTTGAAAGAGCTCATAGGACTCTGTAGTCTGTACAATTTTCAACTTCTTGTGTGTGATACGTAAGGAAATATCAAGCGAGAAAAAAAGCAAAATTCGTGGTAGCAAAAGTATTTCATAAGCGACACATTCCTTGCAATAACTTTGAAATTGACTCATAGCAGCCATAACTAATTCACAAACTAATCGACACGTATACTGAAAATAAACTACGCCTCACACAAGTTCGAGCATTATCAAAAGCAAAGAGAACTACTGGACTAAACTAGCTTGCAACGGAAAAGCATGCTAACAAAAACAAAGTTCCACTCGCAATTGCAGTGATTCTTCAAAAGAGTTCTCCACCAAGTATTCGCCCCATGTAAGGGAATCCGGATTGCGGAATCCAGGATAATTTTGCCCGTGGAATCCGGAATCCTGGGCTTTGGAATCCGGAATCCAGCACTAAGAATCCGGAATCGTACTAATGATTGGAATCCGAAATCCAACTTACTAAAGATCCACTCCAGATTAAATTGACCTAGTCGCTCGTAAGAAAAACCATTCGTGGGGGAGAAATGAATGCGTGACGAACGAACCCCAAAGGACGTCTGCGGGGAGGCTAGTCTATGGAAAGCTTCCCGAGGGTATAGACCTGAACGTGACGACATAATATCGGCATATCTGGTGTCAAAACAATAGTTCAAGAGCTCCATATGAAAGGTTGAGGTCACGGCCACATGATTAAAATTCTATAATAGCGAGGAAACCCTTGCTTATGAGCGGCTGGGAGGATCACAAAATTGGGGGGGGGGGGTTTCAAGGGAACACAGCGCAGTCTTTTTAAGGGTTAAATTGAATTGTTATGAATAACTTCGACCTCTGGCTATGTTGATTCTCTGTTGTTCACTCGCTTCGCTGAACTTTAAAAAATCAAAAGCGATTTTATGCGAGCTTTTTGACCTGGCATAGGACTGGAAAAGGTGCACCTGGGGTGAACCTTTTCTTGAACCTTCCTGGTCCTCCTGGTTCACAAATGAAAATAAACGTCTACGTTCAACAGTTTACCTAAAGAGAAAAAAAAGAAATTCACAGTCTCCTAGTGCCTAATTTGGTCCTAGTAGTTTCGCTGAAAAACAGTTTCATGGTTTCGATAATCTTTATTTGAGAAATAAGCCAGGAACTGTCATAACCGTACCAATCAGCTGTAACTAAAGTAAGCAAGCAAACAATGATACGTGGTAATCAGGTGCCTTATATGACGGAACAATGGAGGAGGGCGATCAGGCATCGCAACAAACTGTGGAAAAAATTCACGCGCAATCGTACTGATGCAAATTACGAGGCATACAAAACTCAACGTAATACCTGCACCTCTCTTAGGCGAAAAGCAATAAAACAACACTTCGCGAGGAAAACAGCAGACACCGAACACCCGCGCGAATTCTGGTCTACTTTCCGCCCCTTTTTGCATACTAAAAGTAAGCAAGCCAATGACATTATCTTGAAAGAAAATGACAGGATTATTAGTGACAAAAAGGAGATTGCCAATCTGCTTAATGGCTACTTTGTTCACATTGCTGACAGCATGCCTGAAATACGAGTAGAGGATTACGGTGAGGATTATGCAAATCATCCCAGCATCAAAGTAATCCATGAACACAGGGGCTCTAGTGCTCCAGCTTGCTTCAGTTTTCTTCGCGCAAGTGAAACCCAGGTTGAGCTATTACTAAAAGAGATCAATGTACGTAAGTCACCTGGTCACGATATGATCCCACCAAAGTTGATTAAAGAAGCGGCAGCTGTTATTGCGCGGCCTATAACAAGTATAATAAACTGTTGCATTGAACATTGCTGTTATCCTGCTAGCTGGAAGATGGGCATGGTTACTCCTCTGTACAAAAAAGACGACGAGTTTTGTAAGATCAACTATAGGCCCGTAACTGTGCTCCCTGCTCTGAACAATATTTTTGAAAGGCTTCTATCGGGGCAGATGTATGAATTTTACAATGGGGTCTTATCAGACTTCATAAGCGCTTATAGAAAGTTTTATAGTTGCGAGACCTCTTTGCTAAGGTTGACCGAGGACTGGAGAATGATGCGTGACAGGGGGGAGCTTGTTGCGGTAGTTTCTATGGATCTCTCCAAAGCGTTTGATGTTATTCAGTATCCACTCCCCCTTTCGAAACTGAGGGCCTATGGTATGGACGACAAAAGTTGTGCCCTAATTAGGAACTATCTCTCTAGCAGAACTCAGAGAGTTAAAGTTGGAGACACCTTTTCGACCTGGGAAAGCGTCAAGCGTGGGGTCCCGCAGGGGAGTGTGTTAGGTCCCATGCTATTCAACATTTTCATAAACGATCTTTTCTTCCACGTCAAGAAGGCCAAGTTGAACGCTTATGCGGATGATCATCAGGTATACTACTCCCACGTCGATCCGGCAGCTCTGGATGCATGCGTATCTCATGATGTTGGCGTGGCCAACCAGTGGTACCATGAAAATGGGATGTTAGTTAATGAAAGCAAGCACCAGTGTCTAATCCTCGGTGATACGGAGTATGGTTTTTCCTTCCCAGTAAAGGACACGTTAGAGATTTTTGGAATGGAAATAGATAATAATCTGAATTTTTCTAAACATATATCAAATGTATGCAAAAAGATTAATAATCAATTTAATGTTATGTTGCGCTTTAGAAAACTCATACGCAAGGAAATCTTATTCAAACTTTACAAAGCGTATATTTTACCTCACTTTTATTATTGCTCCTCTGTCTGACACTTTTGTGGAGCGCGCGATGCAGATAAGCTCGAAGCTTTAAATAAAAGAATACTTAGATTTATACTTGGAGATTACTCGTCTCCATACAACACTCTTCTCTCAAAAGTCAGCTCTACTTCTTTGTTTAACAAACGCATTCAAAATTTCCTCATTCTGTTATATAAGAGTTTGTTTTTCACTCATTTTCCTACTTATATGAAGAATATGTTTTCACTCCGGTCCTCTTCCTATGATCTTCGTGGCAACTGCATTCTTTCACTAAGTAAACCTAAAACAACTAACAATGGTCTTAACTCGTTTTCTTACTTTTCAGCTAAGCAGTGGAATGCACTGCCGGACTTTTTTCGTACCAGTTTTTTTTGCAGACTTTAAGACTAAAATACAGGATGTTACCTTCATGTAGATTCTTTTTGCCTGACATACTTAAACTTAAAATTGTGAATTGTAAATGATATTTTCTTTCCTTGCATTTAATGTATATATATATTTTCTATATAGTTTTTATGTAGTGTCAGCTCGAAGATATTAGCTTGTTAGCTACTCTAAAATTCGAGTTTAAATAAAGTTTTATGTTATGTTATGTTATGTAATCACGTGCAAGGACGCGTTGGGTGCATTCGAGTGAAATCTCGCCACCTCTTCGATTAGACCAGTTTGAAGTTTGCTGTTTGTTGGATTTTTCTTTTCTACTGTTATTGGAAAGCACAAGCAAAAACAAAAGGCTGAGAGAGAAAGGTACCTGTAATACTGTGTTGTAAAATTTTATACCAATTTTTAGCTGACTGCGATAGATCTAAACGTGCCAAAGGCAAAGCTGCATGACTTTTCGTTTGTGTCGATCTGTGGACTGTACTGAACGTGGCGGCAAGCAAGTTACAATCATGAACAAAAGAAACGTTAAGTTGCTAGTTTTAAGCCCGCTGATTGATTTTTTCCTCAATCATAATTGAATGTAATATAAATTTTACGTCGTCCTTGGGGAAAATATCGTATACATTGTTAAACGCTCAAAACGAGCCAACGTGTCAGAAACGCGCAAGTCTCTGTCGATCTCTCAGTCATCTCAGACTCGATCGAGGATCAGACGGACTTTTCATGTTTTCTGGTTCTACGGTTGTGATTAGGCCTCGTTCACATTGAACTTGATAGAGCCGTGAAGTTTTGTCTATCTGAAACGTGGTTAGGCGCACATCTTAAGTATGAACCAACTAATTTTGGTGTTCTTTTTTATCTTTTTAACATCAAATTCAACGCGACAACTGGGGCCAGATCTCGCCTTTGGCTTCGTCAACAAGAGATCTGGGTACGAGATTAGGGATTTCATTGACCTCTAGGGCGAGGGGGGAGGGAGTCGTTTGCTCTCGCATGCTGTCCAGCAAGGATGCTTGCGTAGCGTAAGTCACTGAATAAAGAACAAACAAGTTCAGCTCTACAGTTTTGACTGAACGCAGGCAAATCAGGCTATCTTTGACTACGTTTTGAGCCGTTTTGTCTATTAAGCCACTTTTTGAACTCGATTTAAATGGTTCAGCAACAACTAGTATAGACCAAGTAACTGATGGTTTTGGGCTTGCAGACTGTCAAGAGTTGCTGACTTTTTATCTTTATTTTGGCCAGTCAAAAACGTCGAGACGTGAAAGCGTAAAAATTTATTTAGTGGATCAGCGTGGTCCGGCCACTGTCCGAAATTATTTTGAGCTAGGTTATCATTCCTAGACAATTATGTGACACAGTCAACCTTAGTCACTTTAGAGCCGCGGTGACCGGGACCCCACTTTTGTCAGCTTGAACTCCAATTTAATCTTCTGTAGTGCTCTTTTTGATTGTCAATCTTTTATTGAGTATATATGCTTATCCCATCCTAGGAGAAGTGTATTTTTTTGTATTTGGCTAAAATTCGTGTCTTACGAGTCATATGAGAAAGTGTGAAAGCAATTCAGTTAAGAAGTGATATCTAATGCGCGTGTTCTACAGCTTACTGTGTCTCTATAAATGAAAGTCTTAGAAAAGAGCGGTAACGGAATTTAGTTCTTTGAGCTATGACAATGATTCGAATAAAAAGTAGAAAAAGAACGAAAAACAATGTCCTAAAACATAATATTACTTCGAAATACTTTTTTAATGTTCCAAAATAATTTGCAAACATGAATCGACGTAGCCTGTTCCAGGCGTTCGGACAGGACAAGGAAAACTACGAATGTAACAACATACAAACAAAATGAACCTTCTATTATAGTATTGGTGGATAGCAAAAGACTTGATTAACCTTCGCTGGTTTATGATATGGCATAGATAGGAAAAACTGATTTGGAGTTACACACGAACTTTGTTACGCCGTTTTCTTGCAAATTGCAGCTCGATTTTCCCTGGCAATGACTGTACCTTTCCCCAATACTTTATTATGTAGCAATCAAATGAATAAACGTGAATATTTAGGAATGATTTGCAAGAGTTCTATTGTTTCTGCTAATTAAGCATTTTTCTATCTGCATAACTGAAAATAGAGTTAGTGAAAAATAAAGTCTTGAGGTCCGTCTCACTCTCTACTAATCGCTAAACCAGCTCCGAGATCCGAGATCCCTAATCATATGGAGATTTGGACTAGATTAATCGAAGGACAAAATTTAAAATTGCGATGTCGGTGTTTCGCCACGTTTTTTTGCGGTGATGCGATGTTTGTTATTTTTTTCCGCGGTGCTGTGGTGTGGACAGTCCCCCAATGTCCCCATCATTATTATACCTTAAACCCTTACGGAACAGTAATACATTTCTTCACGTAACTTATAAATCGAAAAAGAAAACAAACTTGCTATGCATTCTAAACAACGTCTTTCAATATGGCAAGATTCGAACAAGAAAAAGAAATGGGAAGAAAAGCATTAAAACAGAAACAATTTGGAATCCAGCCCTTTTTGGAATCCGGAATCCACTGAGTTGGAATCCGGAATCCAGTACTCGGTATCCGGAATCCACAGGGTGGAATCCAGAATCCAAGACTGTCATGGATTCCCTTACATGGGGCGAAAGTATGTTGGGGGCTTGTGTAGCTCGCTTGGCTTTTTAACGAACAGGTCCAAGACTCTGTTCGTTCTCCTTAGACAGCAGTTTATACTTCAAAAGCTTCTGACAAGAACTCTACTACTCAACTAACTCTACTAGCTTACACAGTGAATTAAATAAGCAAATTGTAGACGTGTTTGGGTTAGCTGACCATGAGACCCTTCCACTGCATATCCTGTCGCTTAACTTGTGAACGATAGAATCAGTCTACACTGTCGCAATTAACAAGTACTAAAGAGCCAATTGAATGCTAGCGGTAAAACTGCTCGCTAGGACCAATCGTACAAAACAGGAACTTCAGTGGAGGCAAAACTCAAGGTCAGCTATAATCCCCGAACATGCTTACTTCAAAGAACTACAACAAGCTTAACAAATCCTTTCGATAGACGATACTTCTCAAAACTCAGGAACTAACCGTGTGGCCTATACATTGAATTTCCTTGGACTATGAACTGTTTAATATATAGATTTAGCCAGGGCTAAAAGCGAGGCTCCCATGCATTAATAAATTTATAATTTAAATCAAACAATAAACTTGTATTCCACAATTCAGTTAACTTTAGAGCACATTCATGTGACTTTTCAGGGAAAGGCTAAGTGATTTTAGACAAAAATAATTTGCAAACAACCCCAGAGTGAACCAAATCTTACATCGAGTTGATGGCCTCATATGTACACCCAAAAACTGGCAATCGTCTTCGATCACATTTTTTAAGAGCCATAATGGCTCTTGATCACCGTAGGTTAATTAGGCCTGGAAAAAAGTTCCGGCCGAATTTTTTGCGTTCGACAAGTTTACTTTACAAAATATTGCCAACAAATCTGGGTTCGTGTAAACCAACCTTATATATCATTTATACATCACATCTGAGGTGAAACAGTACTATGAGGCACTGTTTTTATCATACAGACCTCGGACAACAGAATGCAGTATTTGACAGTTTTGCAATACAAATTGCTATCATTGAATATTCAGAACGATCAAAGCACGCGTGGGCTTTAGCTAAACCGTTAAAAAAATTTCCAAAATCACCTATACGGCCAGCCGGTTCTGACTTTTGCAGTGCTAGCTGTGGAGAGTGTTTGAATGAACATTAACACAGTTAAGCTCCAATATAATAGAGAATTTATTATGTTTATTTTTTATTTTAAAATGGTTTAACCCGCGGCACTTTGAGTACTCTGGGAAGCGTTGTTCACTGAACGACTGAAAACAATCGGCACAGCGATTAAAATTACAAGAGAGACTACTAATAATCAACTAAAGAAATAAAATTCGGTGAAACATATACAGAGGCGACAATTTTCATTCAGGAAGACAAGTATTAAAGTGTCTCTAAAAATCCTGAGTCTTCGAGCTTAATTAAAGCTGAGGTTTTTGTTTTAAGCCGGCTTCCCGGTGTTTGCTTTTTTCAAAGACGAACTCGAGGCAAGAAAATCGCTCAAAGCTTCTTTTACAGCCTGAATTATAACCAAAAATTCTTTGGAACGTGTTCTTTCTATTTGCGGTGAGAAAAAAGATTTGTAAGCTTATATAAACCTGATACTCGGTCAGATCATTGTCTCAAATCTTACAAACGTGCGTAAACAAAATAGCCGCATAAACTACGCTCGACTTCATTAAATTAGAAATAAAAACATCAAATACAATAATTACTCGGGCTTACCACTCGAGATGCAGCTCCTCAAAGGTATCAAGTAATTAAGGCCAGTATCGCTTCAGACTTTGAAACCCTCTTACGCATTAAGCAAGATAAAAACGAAAACGATGCCATCCGAAATCGGATTTCCAACTTTGACAAGTGACGTATTTCTCAACCAAAAACCCAATAAACAAACTAGCCATGGATAACAGAAGACTTCCGATAGCAGCTGAATTTCATTTTGTACATCCAGTGGAAAAGGATAGTTAAAAAAATCACAAGTTGACACAAAACTCTGTCAGCTTCAGCTGTCAAACTAAACAAGACTCAAGATGCTGCCTAAATTTTCCGCATGAACTCACCTGTCAAATTTTGACCAATCAGAGCATAAACATTGGACGTAGAACGTGACCAACGCGTGAACATGGTGAGAAAAGTCAAAAGCAACTGTCTTCCCTGCCTGTAGCAGCTGACTGAATTTTCGCGTCCGAGATCAGTTTGAAATCAAAATTTTAATTGTGTGCCACATAAACACAACATATTTCATACGAATTTTTTAAAAAAAAATTAAGCTTGAGCCTGCGATCATTTAAAAACCAGTACCTTGTCAGCGAATAACTTCAAAAAAATACGTGACCTCGATGGATCGAAACCTGAGCCCGCGATTCGCTCAAGTGATGCCGGTCAGCGGATACCTTGTTTTGACAGCTGTCAATTGATCACAACATTGATGTCCAATATGTGTATCAGTTTTCCTGTTCTCCCAAACTAGCTAAAAAGTATGATTGAACATTGTTCGCGATCGCGATCTAGTAAAACGATTAACTGGTCAGCGGACAGCTTCCAAATAAATCACGTCACCTCGATGAGTTGACACATGAGCCCGCAATATGGTCATGGGATACTGGTCAGTGGCTATCCTGTTTTGACAGCTGTCAATTGAACATATTGTGAGTGTCATATATAAAAGATGAGGACTTGCCAAGACACGCCTGAGACACCCCTCCCTTCCTTTTGAAAGTCTCCCCCTACCCTACCCGTACAATCTGTAGACGCGTACGTACGTACGTACGCTCGCTCAGTCACGTGACAACCAAACGAAAAGAGGTTGACCATATTCCATGAGTATGGGGCTCTGTCCCACACGCGCTTCGCGCGCGCGGGAGCCCCGCTATTAAGAAACTAGCGCGTGCTACAAAATAATCATTCGGATAGAAAAACCTTAAAAATACCAAACTCCAAAACAGAACTAACAGCCACTACTTCATAACAAAATGCATCTATGTTCCATGAAAGCTTTTAAAAATACAAGGTTATAGAATGTCTTTCAAGGTTCATTACAAACTGAGCTAAGCTCCAAAATCACTGTCCATTATTCAGTAAATTATGATGTTTGACAATGCAATGTGCTTACGCAATTTTCCCTACGTTAGAAAGCTGTTTTTATCTTGTTTCACATTTTGATAAGGAGTCTGAGTTCCTCTTTCTTGTTTTGTAGGCTTGCCAGGGATTATTGTTTATGTGTCATTACCAGTGTCTGGGTTCTTTGTTTTTAACGCAAAGTAAGTCGGTGACAACTGATAGTATCAAAGAATGGCTCTCTAGAATAGTAATTATCTCCTCGTCATGTCTGGAAGTTACCTGTAACAAAAAAGAAATGGAATGTTTTCATACTGGCTTGTTGAGTCTCTTAAAGGTCGCAACTAATTGTCTGAGGCTAATTTCGCAAGAGTGTGCAATTGAGATAAATACATTGTAAATAAACTGAAAGAAACGTGGTTTCACACTAGCCAATTTACATTGCGTTGTTCGATGATGTTTACACGCTTTTCTACTGCGAAATAAACCTTTGCATTTGAGTTTGCAAGTCAAGATTATCCCGAGTTTGACTGACGCGTGAAAAACAGTTTCATTTTTAAGCAGGTAAGGTGTAGACCCATATAAAGCCGGAATATGTAAAGGAAACTCAGCGAAAACTTTTTCGCATCTTTGTGGCGATATTCTCTCGCAGCCTGTCAACTGATTAGGGGTTGTGAAGAAAAAATACATTAGGAACAAAGGTTAAAGCCTGTCCGGTTACATCATTTCACATGTTACCTAGAGTTCTAATAAACAGGTCATAAAATAGGATTTAACGAGAGCGAATTTGTTTCTCAATCGGTGTATAGAAAAGTGAAGCTATCAAATGAGAAGTTTATGAAGTATCAAAATTTTAAAATTAAAAGGCCATATAATTAGGAAAATTCCTATACGAAAACAATGCTAGTGACATTAAATTGATCTGATAAAATTCTCAGAAAATATGTCAAATGAAAGCCTCATTGTTTGCTTTTGTTTTTGCGTAAAGGTAAATTTTTCGGCCCACAAAGCAAAGTTGAAAAAGCGACTAAATCTTAGTTTTTTACATTGAACATGTTTATTAGCTTAGTTTTCGTCCGTTTTAAAAGCTTTATAACCCAATAATAATTTTCGGGTTAAAATAGTAAATAATCATTTCAGAAACCATGTTCATTTAAAGAAGAGCCGGCAAACGTGAATATTTTGTAATTCAAACATCGGACCCAGCGAGGTTGTTTAAGCTTAGAATTTTTTTGCATTTTAGCGTCCTATAAATTTACCAGAATCGCCTCTCAGAGGCTTACTGTAGTAAAGCATTTTGTAGTACACTCGTAGACAAGCAATGTAAGGCATAAGTCGTCGCTTGGATGAGACATCCCAAAGAAAAATTACTTTTGTGGACCTAAACGCACATTCACAGACTGCTTATTGAGTTGTTTACAACTTTGCATTGACACCTGCAGCAGGTTCATCTTTTTAAAGCGAAATCCAAATCTGATTTTGGCATTTGATTTACGGATATTTTATTTTGTCTCCAAAAGTGATTTTAATATCCGTTTGATTGTCTTTCAAACAACAGTCAAACTATGCAGCAAAAATAAGTAACCTCACCAGTGTACTGAAAAAATATAATGACCTACGAGGAAAAATCTTTCACCTGATGTACAATATGACAAGTAAATTTATATACTAGGATTTTTAGAGGCCTTTAAAGTTGGCCTTTATTTCACCTCAACCCAAAAGATTGAAAGTGAGTTATTTCAACGGGTTTTTATGTTGCTTAAACTTGACAAAATTACATGACGTTTACATTTTTTAAAAGACAAAGAGTTCTTTTACCAATATCCAAAAAAGCAAACCGGGAATTCAACGCGTTGTCGCTTACGGAGTTAGCGAATTTGCAGAATTTTTAATTGTTTTTCTGGGGGGTCGGGGGGGCCGCCTCGGCGTAATTTGAACTTTTGGATTTTTCGGAAAAAGCAAAGTTATTCCGTTGTTGAAAATAGTTCACCAAAAGGGTCTTTTAGGTAGAATAAAATAAACTGTGAAATTTTGTAACTGTCGGCGTATTCTCGATATTTACAGTCAGGGCCTCTTAATAATAAAGTAAAAATGTGAATATCAGGGGAAATCTTGGCAGAAGCTTCTCCCTTTTTTGAGTATTAAACTTTTGAGCACTTTTTTAGTATTTTGAGCCTTTTTTGCGCATTTTTTAACAACATTTTAATGTGGGTTTACCGGCGGGAAGGACCTATACGCATGGATTTGTGTGACGCGCAGCAGCTGTTTAGTTACCAGGCGCTGGCGGTCAAGCTTATCATATCGCGGAAGTGTTCTCTACTTTCGTTTTTGAAATAACGCGTGGCACGGTCTTTTCGCTATATGTAAACGGCTCACTGGAAGAGCATTTTTAATAAAGTGATACCGTTAATAAAGCTTTATTGATTGATTGAACCATCTTGCACGCTAACGGCGCTTTGGTTTGTTTACACTTTTGGTACACCAATATGGCGGCGTAGTAACGGTTGCTATGATTTTCGTCACGTGAGTGAAAACAATATCGCGGAAGTGTTCTCTACTTTCGGTTTTGAAATAACGCGTGGCACGGTCTTTTCGCTATATTCGAAAGGAAAAATGACGATGAAAGTTTCTGAGCTCGCAAGGGAGATAGAGGGTAAGACGGATTCTATCATCATCTCTCTTATGGATGACATGAAGGCGCTGAGTCTTCAGAGTAAGGATCTGAGCGAAGGTAAATCGAGTGCAACATCATCGAACGTGCAAGAGATGAAAACTGTTCTGGGAGTTTATGAGAATGTCATTCAGAAGCTTTGGAAAATCGCTGAAAATATCGCAAAGACCTCTGCAGCGGAAGAGACACACGCTGGTACAGTTTTCATGGGGAGCTCCGGCGATGGTACTTATCTTCCCGAGATATCTGACACTTTTGATGTGTACGTAATGGAG
>CALNXK010000024.1:1327500-1330000 GCA_942486035.1 Porites lobata | reverse complement strand
TAAGACTGCTCGCTAGGACCAATCGTACAAAACAGGAACTTCAGTGGAGGCAAAACTCAAGGTCAGCTATAATCCCCGAACATGCTTACTTCAAAGAACTACAACAAGCTTAACAAATCCTTTCGATAGGCGATACTTCTCAAAACTCAGGAACTAACCGTGTGGCCTATACATTGAATTTCCTTGGACTATGAACTGTTTATTAAGAGACTAGCGCGTGCTACAAAATAATCATTCGGATAGAAAAACCTTAAAAATACCAAAACTCCAAAACAGAACTAACAGCAACTACTTCATAACAAAATGCATCTATGTTCCATGAAAGCTTTTAAAAATACAAGGTTATAGAATGTCTTTCAAAGTTCATTGCAAACTGAGCTAAGCTCCAAAATCACTGTCCATTATTCAGTAAATTATGATGTTTGACAATGCAATGTGCTTACGCAATTTTCCCTACGTTAGAAAAGCTGTTTTTATCTTGTTTCACATTTTGATAAGGAGTCTGAGTTCCTCTTTCTTGTTTTGTAGGCTTGCCAGGGATTATTGTTTATGTGTCATTACCAGTGTCTGGGTTCTTTGTTTTTAACGCAAAGTAAGTCAGTGACAACTGATAGTATCAAAGAATGGCTCTCTAGAATAGTAATTATCTCCTCGTCATGTCTGGAAGTTACCTGTAACAAAAAAGAAATGGAATGTTAACGCATACAAGGGCAATATGAAAAAAAAGAAATAGAACGTGTACAGCTCAGCTTCTCTTAACATATTTTCATACTGGCTTGTTGAGTCTCTTAAAGGTCGCAACTAATTGTCTGAGGCTAATTTCACAAGAGTGTGCAATTGAGATAAATGCATTGTAAATAAACTGAAAGAAACGTGGTTTCACACTAGCCAATTTACATTGTGTTGTTCGATGATGTTTACACGCTTTTCTACTGCGAAATAAACCTTTGCATTTGAGTTTGCAAGTCAAGATTATCCCGAGTTTGACTGACGCGTGAAAAACAGTTTCATTTTTAAGCAGGTAAGGTGTAGACCCATATAAAGCCGGAATATGTAAAGAAACTCAGCGAGAATTTTTTCGCATCTTTGTGGCGATATTCTCTCACGGCCCGTCAACTGATTAGGCGTTGTGAAGAAAAAATACATTAGGAACAAAGGTTAAAGCCTGTCCGGTTACATCATTTCACATGTTACCTAGAGTTCTAATAAACAAGTCATAAAATAGGATTTAACGAGAGCGAATTTGTTTCTCAATCGGTGTATAGAAAAGTGAAGCTATCAAATGAGAAGTTTATGAAGTATCAAAATTTTAAAATTAAAAGGCCATATAATTAGGAAAATTCCTATACGAAAACAATGCTAGTGACATTAAATTGATCTGATAAAATTCTCAGAAAATATGTCGAATAAAAGCCTCATTGTTTGCTTTTGTTTTTGCGTAAAGGTAAATTTTTCGGCCCACAAAGCAAAGTTGAAAAAGCGACTAAATCTTAGTTTTTTACATTGAACATGTTTATTAGCTTAGTTTTCGTCCGTTTTAAAAGCTTTATAACCCAATAATAATTTTCGGGTTAAAATAGTAAAAAATCATTTCAAAAACCATGTTCATTTAAAGAAGAGCCGGCAAACGTGAATATTTTGTAATTCAAACATCGGACCCAGCGAGGTTGTTTTAGCTTAGAATTTTTTTGCATTTTAGCGTCCTATAAATTTACCAGAATCGCCTCTCAGAGGCTTACTGTAGTAAAGCATTTTGTAGTACACTCGTAGACAAGCAATGTAAGGCATAAGTCGTTGCTTGGATGAGACATCCCAAAGAAAAATTACTTTTGTGGACCTAAACGCACCTTCACAGACTGCTTATTGAGTTGTTTACAACTTTGCATTGACACCTGCAGCAGGTTCATCTTTTTAAAGCGAAATCCAAATCTGATTTTGGCATTTGATTTACGGATATTTTATTTTGTCTCCAAAAGTGATTTTAATATCCGTTTGATTGTCTTTCAAACAACAGTCAAACTATGCAGCAAAAATAAGTAACCTCACCAGTGTACTGAAAAAATATAATGACCTACGAGGAAAAATCTTTCACCTGATGTACAATATGACAAGTAAATTTATATACTAGGATTTTTATAGGCCTTTAAAGTTGGCCTTTATTTCACCTCAACCCAAGAGATTGAAAGTGAGTTATTTCAACGGGTTTTTATGTTGTTTAAACTTGACAAAATTACATGACGTTTACATTTTTTAAAAGACAAAGGGTTCTTTTACCAATATCCAAAAAAGCAAACCGGGAATTCAACGCGTTGTCGCTTACGGAGTTAGCGCATTTGCAGAATTTTTAATTGTTTTTCTGGGGGGTAGGGGGGGCCACCTCGGCGTAATTTGAACTTTTGGATTTTTCGGAAAAAGCAAAGCGCGATGGAACTTTTTATTTCCGTTGTTGAAAATAGTTCACCAAAAGGGTCTTTTAGGTAGAATAAAATAAACTGTGAAA
>CALNXK010000024.1:1272500-1320000 GCA_942486035.1 Porites lobata | reverse complement strand
AGTTAGCTTTCTTTTTTTCCAGTTGTTGAGTGTTTTTTCTGCTTTAAGTCATAGGAAAAGTATATACCAAGGGCATAGACTGGTTCTTGGGGCCATTTAAAACCAAACGGCTTGTCTTTGCGCGACCTCCAACATCCTAACCACAACGCTTCGGTTTTGTTTGTGTTAATTTCGAGACCACTGATCTGCTTGAATTTGTCTAAATGTTTTAGTAATTGTGTGACAGAATCAAGATCTCGCACCAAAACGGTGGTATCGTCTGCGTATTGGGTTATCTTAATTTCATTCTGACCGACTTGGATGCCTTTAATAGTATGGTCTTTCTTAAGTACTCTAGCTAAGAGTTCGATTCCAACGACGAAAAGGAGGCCAGACAGTGGGCAACCTTGTCGCACACCTCGCTCGAGAACGAAGAAGTCCGATGCATGACCATTGTGCAGTACACAGCTCGATGCTTGGTTGTAAATAACTTGAAACCAATTGAGTATGTCAGGGCCAAAATTAAACGTTTGTAAAGCGGCTCTTAAGTAGTTCCATTCTATTGTATCAAACGCTTTTCGAAAGTCAAGAAATATGGCAATACCGAGTTTTTCTTCCTACTTAGTGTGAGACATTACATCTTGAATTAGTCTAACGTTTTCACCGATAAAGCGTCCTTTAATGTAACCAGTTTGGTCAGAGTTTATGATTTTAGGGAGGACTTTTTCTAGTCTTTTTGCAATAGATTTTGTCAGAATTTTGTAATCAACGTTTAGTAGAGATATGGGTCGCAGGCTTTCAAGTAAAGTTTTGTCTTTGTTCTTTTTGGGGATGAGTGAAATGATTCCGCGCTTTTTGCTGATAGATAGTGAACCTTTTTGGAAAGCATAATTAAAACTGGCAGTCATCTCAGTGCAAGGTCACTCCAGAAGAATTTGTAGAAAAACCATCAGTTCCTGGCGTTTTATTGTTTTTAAACTCTTTTAAGGCAGTTAAGCATTCTTCTTTCGAAATCATGCCTTCACACAGTATTTGTTCGTTTTCATCTAGCGGATCAATATTCTCTAAATTGAATAAATCAGATTCAGGCAGATTATTCTGGGAATTTTGCGACTTGTAAAGAGTTTCAAGAAAAGTTTTTTGTTCTTGTAGTATCTCAAACTGATCACAAGTTACCTGATTGTTACGAAGTTTGAGCCTTGTGACTGTTTTTTGAAAATGATTCCGTTTTTCCAGGTTGAAGAAGTATTTGGAATTTCGCTCACCAAACTCATGCCACCGAGCTTTGCTCCTAAGAATGGCGCCTTTTGTTTTTTGTCGCATGATCGTTTGAAGGCGCAATTTTGTCCCGTAAAGCTCGTTCAATATTCTTTTGTCGCTAGGGTTTTGTTCACACTTTTGCATAAGTTCATTAACTTTATTTTGAAGGGCAGCCTCTTCATTCCTCTTGTTCTTAGCTTTGATTTTTGAATACTTGATTGTGAATCCGCGAATTTCCATTTTAATTAAGTCCCATTTTAGACCTAAGTCATCCAGGTCAGCATATTTGTCTTTGAAATCCGGTAGACTTTCACGGATTGCGGAAGTGAAGTCTTCGTCGTCTAATAGAGAATTATTAAATTTCCAAAAACCAGGAGCTTTAAGTTGCAATAAATTAATGTTCTGTCTTAAGATGTAAAGTGACAGCCGAGTGATCAGTTTCAGGGACGTTAATTATATTGCAAGCATGTGTGTCACTGCTGAGTTCTTTTGAAATTAAAAAGAAGTCTAGTCGGCATTGGATTTTTAGCGATTTGTTTCTCCAAGTGAAGCGGTTGTCGTTCGGATTGCGATCGCGCCAAATGTCTGTTAAATTATAGAGGTTCGCAAGATGCTGAACTTCTTTAATTACTATGGATTTTTTCCAAACTGAATTTCCACCTTTTTTGTCATTTTCAGAAAGAGCGCAGTTGAAGTCACCTGCGATAATAATATTCTCTTGGGCAAAATCTTCAAGCTGATTTTCGAGCTCTTTAAAAAACGTGACTTGCTGATTCGCGTCATTCGGGGCATAAATATTCACTAGAATTAGATGCAACTCATCAATTAATAGGTCAAGTATAAGAAACCTGCCATTCGTGTCTTGGATGCATTTTTCGACCTTGACATCTAAGTTCGGAGTAACGAGAGTCATGACACCTTTGCTATGTGAACTGCCGTGACTAAAATAAACCTTCCCACCCCATTCAGCTTCCCAAATTTGGGCACATTCTTTAGAGCTGTAGGTTTCTTGTAAGAATGTGAAGAGGAATTTTTGATTATGTACACCGTAATTTTTAGGGAGTTATTATAACTCCAAAAATGGAGTAAAAATTTTAGGTACAGGATAACCCCTTTTTTGGGGTTATTTTAACTCCTAATTTAACTCCGAATTTGGGGTCATTTTTACTCCTGAAAAAGAGTTCTTTTTACTCCCAGTCTGGAGTTAAAATTACTCCGAAATGGGGTTACTTGTACTCCTTACATGGGTTGTTTTTACTCTTTTTAGAGTTAATTTAACTCTGAAAATGGAGTAAAAGTTTTAATGGTACAGGATGACTCCTTTTTTGGGGTTATTTTAACTCCTCAATATCTGGGGTCACTTTTACTCCTGAAAAAGAGTTCTTTAAACTCCTTTTTGGAGTTAAAGTAACTCCACGAAAAATAACTCCACTGGTAAGGAGTTAAATTAGCCCCACTAGAGGAGTTATTATAACTCCCTGAAAATTACAGTGTAACCAACGGAAGATTGATCGACGTTTGATTGACTTATTCAGTCCTCTTACGTTTAAGGACTGGAATTTAACAGGTTTTAAAGGCGTCTACGGGACAAAGGGAAAAAGTCAGAAAATTGCGCTGGCAACGGCGGACTTTGACAGCTGTCTTTTGGCCGAAGTGTGAATGTGAATGCAGTGTTTTGGTGATTAAAGTGTTCAAACTACTAGTAGAAATAAAATAAATTATCAAAGGACTTAGACAAACATTACTTAAGAAACATAAACAGAAAAATAAAAAAGGCGCTGAAAAAGGCCTTCGAACGCACCACACGAAAGTGGTTTGGCGTACTTGAGAGGGTAGCATAACAAGGGACGTAGAAAGCATCCGCAATAACAACGACTTTGAGTCTGAATGTAAAATAAACGGATTTGCCATTTTGAAAGGTGCAAGTGAAAATTTGGTTACCGCAAGGGAAGCATGAAAATAGCGAGTTCCATCTCAGGGTCGAAATTAAGTCCTCGTATTTGGAAACACAAAACTAGAGCATGATTTTAAAGGCAAGAAGCAACGGAGTAAAAATAAAACTGGTTTTCAACTAAGAGTTAATTTTAAAGTTTTGTGAAAGGATTGGACTTACGGAAAAAGCGTTACCTATTCGCTTTGACTAAGCAGTTCTTGGGATTGGACCATAACATCAGAGGATTCTTCTTGACTTTGCAGTGGTTCTTGATGTTCGGCTGTACCATTGCCATAATCCTCATGGGTATTCACTGAAGAGGTGACAGGGAGCCATTTCTTCGGCACGTCATAATGAAAATAAACTTTTCCATTAACAACTAACTTATCTCCTATGACGGAAGCTTTGTGGCTAGGTGTTTCTTGTTTTATATTCTTCATCGCAGGGATAAGGACGTTTTTCCTGATTTCTTGTATGTGCTTCGGTAGGTCTTCACCCATTGAAATACGCGAGTTTTTCAGCCTGTAGCGAGCTTTCCAGACACGATCTCTGTCAGCACGACACGTGAAGCGAGCAATAAGAGGTCGGGTTCTGTTTCTGTTTGGCTTGCCAAGACGATGTGCCCTGCAAAGATTCATATTCGAGACTTCGTCTTGTGGTAGGTTTAAATTTCGGGTTAAGACGTCACGTACCAGCGAGAAGCAATCCTCGTCTTTGGACTCATTGACTCTGTAGAAAATTAAATTCCATCGACGACTATAGATGTTTAAATGAGTCAGCTCATCCCAACAAGTTGACTGCTCGTTTTCGCAGTTCGCGACGCGTTCCACAAGGTCGTCATGCTCACCTTGGGTGAACTCAAGGGAATCTTTTGTGTTGTTCACTGTCTTATCGACCTCACGGCTTGTATTTCAACTTGGGCTTCGTCAAGTCTAGCCTCCAGATTAAGAATTCGTTCTTCGCGGATTTTAGTGTTGTCTTCGATAGCTGTAAGTCTTAATAAGAAACTTTGATATTCTGTTAGCGTCATTTGGATGTAGGCGCCATCTTGGGCTGCTTCGATGGATTCCGTGTCGGTGCCAGAGCTGCTTATCCTCGGTCGTTTTTTATCTAAATCTTTGTTTCCCATGTTGGTAGCTGTTAGTACGATGAAAAACGTACAAGAACGGCAATATTCACTGTGTTTTGTTGATTTCTCAAAGCCGGGTTTGCGGAGCTTTCAAATGTGCGTCTACTTCCAACGGCCCATGCCCAGCTCTCCCCAGCTGACAGTTTCGGTGTTTTCTGGGTTTGATAACTTCGAAGAGTGCTGCAATAGCAATTACGGGGTTTTCAACGCAAACCAGTGGCGGAAAATTAAACTTGGATCGTTTGCTAGCATATGGAAGAAAGAGCAATCGACAGATCTTTAATCCGGAAAGAAATCTTCGCATAAAGAGGGAGCGCATGGAGGAAAGCTTACAGTTCGCAAAACTGGCAGTGAATGTCCCCCAACGCTAAGTTCGTTATTTACATCGCCGGTGGTGATTTCTGCTTTTACTACTGGCGAAGTCGTCGAAGATAAATTTTTTCTTAGACCTTTCTTCGACTGGAATGCGACGACTACGAAACTTTTAGGAAACTTTCAAAAAGATTTGCCCTAAGGCAACAGATCAAAGAGAGCCCTCTAGTTTTGTAAACACTATTATTGCTCACACCTTGCTCTTGTAGTGTACTATTTTTTCTGTTACCACCATTAACATTCCTTTGAGCTTTTATAAAAAGCTTTAAAGCTCTATTTGTAAATTTTTATCATAAAATATTAAAATCTATCAGGATCATGGTTGCAATCTGAATGGCATGATGTTTTAATTAATATACAGTAAATTCCTTAGTATTTCCAACATTCTGGCCCGGGTTGCTCGAAGCATGGTTAGTGCTAACCAGCGTTAAATACCATGGAAACCTATACATTTTGATACCTCTTAACCAACGGTTAGCGCTAACCAGGCTTCGAGCAACCGGCCCCAGATACATAAGTAGATTTAGTACAGAAGACATCACTGTTCTGGTCGCCATAACCCTCACTAAACAAAAGGTATGCTTTTTTCAATTTTAGTCTTCCCAAAACTCAGAGCCTGATTTAAACTGCACAGACACATTGTCAGTTCAAACCACAAGCTAAAGCAAGAGAGCCCACACAAGTTTATTGCAAAAACTGTTTTTGCAATTTTGTAAAATACAGCAAGAATTATTACCATTTACTGATGTGGTCTTTAAAATAAAATTGTGATCCTGTCTTGAATGTTGTGTATTGTTATTCTTCTGAGTGAATAATGAAAAGTTTTGCAATCTGGCATTGAATACTTATAATAATTATAATTATAGTATATCATAATTTGAGACGTAAACTCCAACACAGGGGCACTCATGCACTGAATCACTGAAGTGATGTGACTGACAGATTGCAAGTTAAAAATGAATAATCACCAAGGCTTGGTCACTGAAATATTTACTGCAACTGAGGGTTATGTACACGTATGAGATAGTTTCATGGCCCCTGCTCATCACTGCTGCTTTATGTTTCACTACTTAAGGTTGTGCTCTACCAGCACCCAGTTGGCCCATGGTGCTTAACTATTGTTCCGGGGCAACTAGGAACGTTTTTCATAGAAATCATGTGCTGGGCACCCAGGATTTCACGGGTCCGGAGCACTGGGCTCCTTTCAATTTTTCTTAGAGCACAGCCTTGCTACTTCAAAAAACCTTGGTGTATCTTTCAATATGGGATAGACTAATGTTATTCCTATAAATGAGGAAGCTTCATGGCCCCTTACCTCATACAAAGATACTGTCCACCCTACTGTAACAATTGATCTGCACACTTGTTGATCGCAAGATAAATGTGAGGCCCCAGCTAAGAACCTGCAGGACAAGTTTAGGTCTTACGTACCGTGTGCAATATACAAATCCATTATTTTTTAGTCATACCAGTGATTACAATAAACAAGCCAAGGGCTGTAATACTGTTTAAAGGCTGCAATTTTATTGTTCTTTGTTGCCTGATTTAGCATAGTCTACTTTGGGGGTATTATATAGCCTGAGCCAAGCTAGGGCAGGGCCCACGCAGGGCAAAGGGGCTTCCCCACTTTTTGAAAAATAAATAAATAAAATTAAGTACAGTGGAACCTTGATATAACGAAGGGCCAAGGGACTGGCAAAATATGTTTATTATAACGAGGTTTGTTAACTTTTAGCGAGATTCTGTTTCATATTGCCTTATATTTTACTATCATTGGAGTAAAAAAAAAAAATAGTTTGTTAGACCGAGGACTTCGTTATAGAGGTTCCATTACAATATACATTTTCATATGAATACTATTTTTGTTGGAATAAGAATCTTCCAGCATCTAAATTTATTATTGGTCCGTTTTGATCCCATCAGCAAGCCTCAAAAAGTCAATCGTCCTAGATTTCTGCACTTTTAATCCAGCAAAGCTATGTAGCATTTGCAACAATGCGGAATAGTCTTTTTTGATGAAGGTTCTTGATTAAATCTGAAGACTACTCTATGAACTACGGTTTCTTAAAACGAATTATATCAGCTGATGATGTGGTCTCTGGCACATTTCAATGACATGCTAGACAAAATGAAGGCATTACAGGAACCTACAGTGTAATATCATGATCTGCAAACTTCAGCATGTGCAATCACGCTCAGCAGGAGAAAGGTACTTTTCAGCGGCTTGAAATTTATGAACATAACTCTGCTCAACAGTGGCTCAAGAAAGGTTCAGTAATCTGACAGTTCTAAACAGCCACAAAGAGAGAACAGCCAAATTTGCTCTCACGTCCCCCCCCACCTCAATGTAGGTGGTCACCGGCCCCCGCACGTTAAAAACTGCTTCCCAGGCCCTCTTAGGGGTTTTAACTCTTAAAAATGCTAGTTTCTAATAATATTTTACAATGGAAAAAACCAGCAAGAAAAACCCACATAGCACAATCAAGGATGGGCCTCCATGCATGATGAACATAATTTCCACTGTGTGACACTTCTTCCTAGAGGCAGTGAAGTTATGGCACACTGTGTTATCAGCAGAATCGTGCAACCTAGTGATGTACTGAACCATTTAGTTTTTCAATACATAAAGTTAGTTGCAAATAATAATTTATAAATGCAGTGATAACCCAGTACTCTATGATCTACAGACACCCACTTAATTGGACACCCATATATAACAGGCAGTTTTGTTTGTCCTGAGGAAAAGCATACATTTTTTCTTTAAAATTAACCGGCTTAGTACGCACAGTAGTTAGCACAGTAGTTAATGTGGACAACAACCACTTTTCTGTGTTTCAAGTCAGAAATTCCTATATATTCTTAATCCGGCTTTACAGACACTGGTTACCCAGGTACTTTCTATTTTTCTTGTCAAAATGATGTGCCAATAAGTAGACATGTACCAAGTTCACGGGTTCATAAGATTTTATTACCAAAACATCTGCAGCCAAATAGCAAGACACATTTGATTTTGATGCATGTTTCTTTCTTCCCCTGTTTGTAGTCCTTTGATAAATTTTCTGCCTCCTACTCAACAAGTTTCACGTCCTTGGCTTTTTGCTACAGTCATTGTTCCTACCCTTCTTCCTCCTTGTTCCTTTATGCTATATATCAAATAAATCACGTGTCTGTGACTTTTTTCCAGAGAGCTAACTTAATATGGACACCCGGATAATACGGACACCCAGATAATATATAGACATCATAGCATGTCTGTATTAACCTTTCCACTGTATATATTTTCTTGTCTAGCCAAAGCTTCAAAGCTGGTCCCAGTAAAGAGAGCATCCAAATAATGCACACCTGGGTTTGAATGATAAATAAATTAAAAAAAAAAAAACGTCACATACAACAATTTCATAAAGTTATCTATAAAAGATATGGGAATACAAGGGGATATCATTGACAATAGTTGGATGAGGTGAAATCTCTACATTTTTGTTAGCGTTGCAATTTATAAGTTGCAATAATGATCTGCAGTCGATCGATAGGGAAGGCATAGGCAGACACAGCCTTTTCAAAAAAAACATGAGCTACAAAGAATGTGACAGTCTTTAATGTCAGCACTGAAAATTATTAAATTGATATACCAAATCAAGAGCGAGGGATCTCCTTATTTATCTATTTATATTGAAAATGAGTAAATTAACTTTTCTGACAAAGAGAACTTAACAGTAGATCTAATTTTAAAATCCTCAGCTCAGATACGCAACACTAAAGTAACAATTAAATTTTCAATAATAAAGGACAGCAGTCCGTTTAAGATGGTAAAAAAAAACACATGCATATGACAACGAGCTGGCTGCTTTAGAACTGAAACTTAGCTGAACTGAAAACTGTACCCACTCTGATTCGCTGAACCTGAAGAGCTATAAAGCAAAACTTTATCTACACTTGGATAAATGAGCACTCGAAAGTGGCTAGAAGGCAGGTCAAATTGGTGCTGACTTTCGATCGTCTTGCCTGTGTATTATTATTATAGCTAGTACGTATACAAATACACCTGCCAGTAGTCCGAATCTCCGTCGGCACAAACTGCATAAAATACGACTTGGTGAAGTGTGTTTTTTTCCTTCTCTGAGGCTAGCTGCCTTCAGTATTTGACTTTCTCATATTCAGTCGGTGCTGGTTCTACCGAGTCATCGTAATCTACGATTTCCTCCTTCACAATTCCAGAATCGGGCGAAGACGAGCGAAGCTTTGAGAATCGCTCGCAGTTTTCTCACGGTTCAGCTTTGTTTTCTTGGCGTATTCAGAAAATGACCTCACAATCAGAGAACAATAGCTTTGTCACTGGAACATAAATTTGTAATGGCGGAAAAACCTACATTTTCAAGCTCAATATTTTCACTTAGAGGGCACCAAAGTTCATTTCAATGACCGAAACAGGTACAGCCACTTCTGATAAGCTGAAAAGAAAGCGTTTTTGTGACAAACTTGACATTAAATTTTGATCGTAATAGCACTTTAAGACCCTGAATGTTAGTCCGGTCTGGGGCTTGAACCCTCGACTTCCCGCACGGCAGTCCGGCGCTCTACAAACTTAGCTAACTACGCAGCGATTTTTGAAATGTTTTCGAAAAAGACCTGGTGATTTTTTTTTATATACAAAATTCCAACAGATTTTTTAAGGTACAACAGCACTTACAATAATAACAATGGTTATACTAATAATACTACTATACTTAACTTACTGCACTTAATTACATTACTTACAATGTTAGCATTCACTAATTTACAATACTTAACACATTTAAACATAACTTATGATAAATTAGCTTAAGACAAAAAGGGAAAAAAAATCATCCAAAAAAAATACATTTGCTTGAAAAAGACAACGTTCTAATCACTTTTTTCAATCAATTTATCTTACTTATTTAATGTTTTTTTGTAGGAAGTCAAGTTTTGATATTATTTACCTGTACAATATTTTCTATACGGTATTTAGAATGTAGCTTTTCTGTAAAAGCATTGAAATTAATATTTAGCTGAGTTAATTTCTAATGGTAAAGGTAATATTTTGCAAATATCATGTCATAGTTTAGTTTCCGAAGACCTGATGATGTTTGTAACGGACGTAGACTTGTGTGAAAGTGAAACATGCTTAGTATTCACAGCTTATATTCCAGCTACCAGGTCATCGTGGTTATTGCTATTTTAAAAAGCATAAATTCGATTTAAAGGTTAACATTAGACCCGTTCGACCGTAGCCCCTTCGGACACCTCACGAAATTTACACTACATAGTTTTCCTTAAAGTTGTTAAGCACTACAGATTAGGGTTGAGCACTGCCTTTTATGATTAGGGTTAAGTACTGTTTCGAAACTGGTTAGGTTCTTTTTTGGGTTGGGGTTAATGCTATATGTCTTTAAATTATTACACATCCACTCGTCAAATCCTCTGTCAGTAGTCCAGTGGTTAGCGTGGTATATTGGATCTTATGTGCCGCGGGTTCGAATCCTTTCAAAGGAACTTGCACTTTCGTGAACATTTCCTACTTGAAATATCATCTAAGTGTGATATAAAAGTAGAAAACAGTTCTACCTTGTGTAAATTTCATGAGGGGAGAAAGGGGCTACGGCTGATGGGATCTATAATGCTGACCCGATTTAAATGCATAAGGCAAGAGCCGTCTCTAACAATTTGACCTCAGATAGATAGCAGCCAGCAGGTTTTAATAATTCGGCTCTTGTAAATTTCGCTATCAAGAATGGCAAGGGCGTTAGACGATAAAACAGATGCTATGATTTTCTCTCTTATGGATGATTTGATGGCACTAAGTCTTCAAAGTAAGGATCTAGCCAAGATAACTCATTCGCGACATCTTCGAACGTCGAAGAGAGGAAAATCGTTTGCAATTTTATGACGACGTCATTGCTTCGGAGGCTCTCGAAAATCGCCGAGCACATTGACCGACAACATACAGAGCGGGGGCAGCTGTACTGTCAACTATTACTAGTAATTAAACATAAGATCGCAAGCTCGAGATTTTTATCTCGTACTGATCACGTTTTCGTTACTCATTGTCCATCAAGGAATAGCCAATGAGTAGCGTAGCCAATTAGATTGCAGCATTTGTGATAGTAAGATTAGCCATAGTATTTATAGTATGGCATAGCTTAGTAGATTTATACTAACTGGAAATAGCACCGCAGTGATATCTTCTGTACTGGTTTTAAGTTATTCGCGTTTAAGATAATTATAGTCAGTGTTAGAGGCATTTAAAGACATTGTGCCTGATATTTGCGCTTTTAGTACGCGTAGTCTAAGAAGTGGCCGGGCTGCTAATGTCACAAATGCTTGTGT
This sequence comes from Porites lobata, assembly GCA_942486035.1. Lineage (NCBI taxonomy): Eukaryota > Metazoa > Cnidaria > Anthozoa > Scleractinia > Poritidae > Porites > Porites lobata. The sequence continues at coordinate 1,308,982 of CALNXK010000024.1, read as the reverse complement.
TCCAGATCGTCTTTTTAAGCCGCATGGCCGCTGGTCTAGTGAATTTGCTAAGGATGGTTATGTCAAAGATTCTTTCCTCACGTCAATTTCTAAAGCCTTAGGTATATTAGTTTTCTCGTACGTAACGCTTCTTCATTTATTCTAATATCCTTTAGTTGGTCTTGTCCGAGGGACCGTTGTTTATGGGGTACAGCTGGCCTGGAGTTTTCCTCCTAGGAGCAAGTGGACGCACGTGGGGGTTTTTCACCCAGTTGTTGTTCCATCTTCCCATTTCAGTTGGCTTGCGATTGAAAACTTTGGAGCTGAAGGTTGCATGGATTCTTTTGCTTACTTATATATTACTTTTGTATGATAAGCCATGTATGCTTTAGTCTTTGCGCAGAATAAACCGAAGGCTTGGCTTAAAGCGAGCCGCACCCCAGGGCTGTGTATGTTTTGTGTTGGGTCAAACAGATTTAGAGGAGAGCTGAACGAATTAACTACAGACTAAATCAAATATATTATGCAGTCACCAATCGAATGAACGGCGTAAGTGACGACAAACTTTCCACTTATCATCTTCATTTTATTAAATTCGTAGGTATAAGTTCAACAGTTTATTGCACTATTTCACAACTTAGTTTGTGGAGCAAAAAGTGAGAAGATTTCAGACAACGAATCTGGATGTTTATTCTGGTTAATAAAATGCGATAGTGACACGCACATTAAAAAACTTCAACAAACATAAGTTTCTTCGTTTAGTTTCTTGTCACTGCACTAAGATGCAACCCATGGCCTTGATGTGCTTGTCACCATTATCACTCCTGTACCTAGCTTCGTTTCCACAAGTGTTAAAGTCATCATAATTTCCTCCAGTACCAAACCCGATTCTGGAGTCACATCCTCCACAGTTCCCCTCATTGTTTCCAATGATGCCGATTCTCGCTTTGGAAGAACCAGCCTCTTTGCCAACGGTGTTAAACCCCTCCTGATTACAGTTGCGTTGCAAGGAGGCCTCAGAACCAATCAGCGACTTCCACGTGTTACGACCCAATGAAGTGTCGCGGTATTGTCCATCAGCGATCACAGAATACAGGGAGCTGGCGTTCTTGCTGATTGTAATAAATTTGGCCTGGCTGTCAATCATCATACCTAGGCAGATCTTAGAGAAGGATGTGTTCCAGTAGGTGGGAAGTTTGGTCTCATTTGAGTCGAAGCCAGTCTTCCCTCCATCAAGGTTAAAAGTTTCGTTGTTGCCCCAAAGGGCGGCATCGTAGTGAAACGTTTGCTGTGATAGCAACAGAATGGGGAATATTTAAAGCACTCATTTAAAAGTTTTGATTCATAAACGGACAAGCCCAAAAAAATTTGGGCTGATGCACCGAATTATCTGTAATTGGACTTCATACTTTTAATCCAGGTAATCAATTTATACTTAGCTCGTCAGACTGCACAAACTTGTCATTTTCAAAGAAGTGTATTATTTTAAAAGCTCCTTGGCTCTTTTACTCGCCCCATGCAAGGGAATCCGGATTCCCAAATCTGGGAAATTTTCATTATTGAATCCGGAATCCCGGGCTTTGGAATCCAGAATCCCACTAACGTTTTGAATCCAGAATCCACGTCCCACTGACAATGAGTGGAAGCCATTAAACTGGAATCCGGAATCCACGGCAGAGAATCCAGAATCCAAGAGGGTCTTGATTTTCTGCATTTTTTTGCTAAAATGAGCATAATTTGCAAAAACTAACATATTAACTATTGGCATAATTTTAGAAATATAGGAGCAATGCTAGAAGCAAATTACGCTACGTCCTGTGTGAGCACACTCTTTCAAAGCCTAGCGGCGCCGTGTACAACCAACGTTGTTATAATTTATTTTCGTTTCCCGAGAAACATTTGAGATTAGAGCGGTCAACATTCGCGGGTAACAGTGCACTGGTTGTTTACCATTTACATTGGTGAACAGGTCGGTTCACGGTTTGTGTAAATGGTTCGCAAAGTTCAGGACTGGTAAATCTTGTTCCGGGACTGGAATCGCGTTTACAACTGTACAAATCAGTTCCTTTTACCGGAAAACGGCCGCAAAGTCGTGAGACTGATACCAAAGATGGCTTTGAAGAAATGGAACACGAACTTCTGTTTGGAGTATTCCTTCGGGAAAAACAAGACTACCTTTTCAGATGTCCCGTTGCTCCCGGATATTTTCCGTTGGGAAGACCTAAAAGGTCGTGTTCCATTTACTTTCGAACCGGATTTCCCGGAAATTTTTGTAAATGGTAAACAACCACTGTTACCCTTTGATGTCATAGACTTTGCAATGTTACCCGCTCGGAGATTTTGGTGGGAAACAGTTTCATTGTTAAATGTCATGTGACGTCGAAGTAACCAGTTGGGAAAACATTTCCAGCCATATAACAATATAATTTGCTATAAAACAATAAAATATTGTGTTCTTTGAGTTTTCATCATAAATGTAACGATTACTGACAAAAAGAAAAAAATCCATAGTTTCGTCAGTTTCTTGATTTAAAAGACGAAATGGGCTATGTTGGAATAGGTATACCTTTGTTCCATTGATCTTCATAACCAGCGTCCATCCCCCAACTCCGCATGCGTCATTGTCAGTAGGGGCCACGGCCATGTTGCAATAAATGTCAAATACATCGTCTCCCAAAATCAGTGGATAGGCTTTGCTCTCGTTTGATCTGCAAGGGAAACAACACCTAAATGAGCGTCATATGATATTGGTTAGCGGAGGCCTAATTTTGACATCTTTCAATAGACCATTTTCACGATGACGACACTTGACAGCAACAACCAGAATCCATTTCATTTTTTGTTTTCTTATTTAGATTTGTCATTCCTGCTCTGGTTTAAAAACCAATAGCCCTAATTTTAGGAAAACAACAAAACTGAAGTATTCTGGTGATTGTACTAAAATGACGTCATCACGCACTTGTCCCATTCACCTCAGTTAATTTGAGTGAATTCTCCTAGTCGATCACTGAATCGATCGGTTATATTTGATACCACATTTTCAAAACGAGACAATGCCGTGCGCATGCACTAGAGCCCCCGCTCATGCCCGCTATAAAAAAGTCGACAGATTTTGTGATTATAATACTTGTCTAAAAAGTAAACTTTGTACTTTTACTCACATTTTGCTGTCGAAAAGTTCTTTACACGATGAGACTGTGTTACAAAAAAAAAAAATAAGGGAGATATGAATTTTAAAAAAAGACCTTTTTTAGACACATGTGAGTTAAGAAATCCAGGTGGTAAGAAGTATAAATGATGATGATGATTGCGTGATGATCGTATGATGAAAATAATAACTCTTAATTCATCACTGACAAGGTTACATAATGAGGTGCGCTGAAGCCACAGGCTTACATGGACTAGGACTAAGACCCCACCTTTTTGACTGGCCTTGGTTCTTAAAAAAGCCCACAAATGTATTTTAGTTTTTTAATGTCTAAATGAATTAGTTCCTCCATATTTATCGGATTACTCTATTAGAAGTCGCACTATTAACACTTACAATGAAGACGAAGGAACGACATTCATCTGCCGAACCCTAAGTTAATGCTAGGAAAAACCACTTTTAGATTTTCAGGTACGGTTCCTTTTAATAATTTACCCACATAAAAAAAGAAGCTAGGTCGCTTTCCACTTTTAAGAACTTTCTTAGAGTTCATTTTAGCCATTAGTTGTTTCTTATTAATATAATTCTTAGGTAACTTCGATAACTCTCTTGTTTTTCTTGATCTTAAACAAATTATGATGATATGTAATTTCCCTTTTAGGCACTTTTTAAAATCCTTGTACACAATTTTAAAGTAATTTTTAAATTTTTATCAAGTAGTCATAATTTACGCAGGGCCCAATGGCTGATAGGGCTACCCTGCCTAAATAAAGTTGACTTGACTTGAATTCATTTGTGTCACTTAATTGTAAAAAACGTTGGTTTATTTGAACGCCCGAAAGCTTGATTCTCTCCATTCTATGTTACTGATAACTAAGTTAAATTTCAAACGGCACGAAAGAGGAGTAAGAAATACCTTCTGCGTGTGAAGTAATACAAAACAAGACACTTAATTTGTTCTGGAGAATTGCAACGAGTTTTAAAACTTTCGCTTCTGGAGACGAAAGAGAGGTTGTAGGTGAAAAGAATACGTAGAAGCCCAAATAATAGGATGATAGACGTACATTGCATTTGTAGGATTCCCAGGATTTAGTTGTGCTGTTTGCTGTGAAAGTCTCCCAAACATCTTCAAGATCGATAAAAAGACTGCTGACTCACCTGGTTTGCAATTCTTTCCATCTCCATAATATCCCGGATGACAACTGCAGTTGTATCCTCCCTTGGTATTATTGCAGTAAGCATAGGTATCGCAGTTATGTGTATTCTTTGCGCATTCGTCTATATCTGAAACATAATTGCTCTGCTGTTTTTGATCAGTTCATCTGACGGCTACATTAATCAGTGAAGACTCTATGACGAGAAATGCATGGTTACCAGAGAACGTATAATTTAGACAAACTCAGTACCCACCGCAGAAAACAAGGGATGTCACCACAAACCACTGGACTTGTCTAGCTACCCAAATTAGATTGACCTTGTTCGTTAGAGTTTTTAACACAATACAAGTAATTAAAGCGCGCTTTGATTTTTCAATAAGCTTTCTACCATCAATACAGTGGATGGTGGCCGATTTTCGCCTTGTTCGAAGGAAAAATAAATAAAAATGATTTTTGGTCTGATTCAGTTGATTGGTTCGACGCGTCCTAAGTTCGACGTCTTACCGTCAACAGACAATCTTAACGTACATTAAGTCGACCCAAAGTAGAGTTTTGTTCCTCTCATGAAAAGTTCGACCTTTGGCTTAGGCCTATAGTACACAGAAGTCATTCAGAATAACAACAAAAGGCGTTTTACAATCTACCTAAATACTGAAAACGGCTGATTCAGCAAAAGAAAAACCTTGTAAACTTATATTTAACTACACGCATTATGTAGTGGCACAAAGAAGCCAGTCAATTGATTGGTAAAAAACCACATGCTAATGGTATTGAAAAATATTGAGCTTTAAAATACTCTCCTCCGATATTAAAACTACAAGTGACATTTACAAAGCGATTGAGTTTTAATACGACATTCAAAGGACACAGCATCATAATGTATTTAAATCATGCTTAGACGTGATAAATACCCAAAAACCAGTGTCAGATCTGGATATATATTTTAAAAGACTACGTGCTGTGTACAGCTAAACATTGTTCTCTGAGATCGCGTAAACCTAAACTTTACGGAGAAATTAAAAGCAGTTACTCCTACATAACAGCAGCTATGGAAAAATTATTATATTTTTGAGTAGACATATCTCATAAACGGGCTACAAACTCAACAGGAATAAGCGCGAACTGAATAAATTGTCTGTTGAACCTTTAAAAGGTTCTGCGCCACTTACACAATTTTCCCTTGCTGAACATAAACTTTACCGAACTGTATCTTGGTCCGCTATATAGAAGCGATGTCATCGTTCAAATTTTAAACTGTAAGATCCCCTGAAAGAGGTCTCCTCAATGGAGCAATATGTAAAAGGTTTCAAAGGTTTCACGCCGGTGAAGATGTGCGGCCTGTCACCTCTTGCAAGTTTTTACTATAGCGCTTCAAATTAATAACTGGAAAAAACGGGGAGGTACTCCATCTAGTGTTTTCAATGTAGCCTTTGGGTAGACTCATTGGAAGCGTAGAGATAGGAGGAACGCGTCCCCTACCCTTTTATTCCGTTTTCCCCCTTCCCAGTCGTCTTCCACTTTTTCGCCTTCTTTTCGCAGTCTCCCTACACACAAATGAGCCTGTTCACACTGGCTACTTCCAGACTCTCTAATTGAATTAATTAAATACACTGATCAGTAGCCAACTCGTCTGATTAGACGCACTTGCCGAGCAAACCTTAAGTTTTCATGCGGGTCATGAAAGCAACATAATGCAGCTACTTGAAATCCAACAGACCCCGATTCATATCCCTGCGACGATGCCAGGTAATTTGCCTTGGGACATTTTGTCAAAAACTATTAATCACGGCTTGTCCACACATTGGAAAATATATTTATGAGTTCTAGTTTTATTCGAAGACCATTTTGTGCGTCAGCAAGTGATTTTATATAATGCCCTCAAATTCTGGCCTGATTTGTACGAACAGTTAGGAAATTTCTGGTGAAACTGCATCTTATTAGCTTTAACTTACCAATCTCACAGTACTTTCCTTCAAATCCAGAAGTGCATATACAGCGGTATCCTCTGTCTGTAAAACCTGTTTGACAGGTTGCATTGTTTTTGCACTGTTCATTTTCACAAGCATTCTGGAAAGAAAACAGACATTCCTAATGCCTCCACAACGACTGATTAATTTGAAAGTAATCTTATCATGTATAAACATATAGAGTGGTTTTCGTTTGAGTGTCGTAAAACCAAAACCAAAGTAATTACTCTGGCCAATCACATAGGACACAGACAATACATTGAACCAATCAAAACTCGAAGTAATTACATGTGGCTGACGCAAAGCGCGGGAAAATGCATGCGAGCGCGTCACAATTGGCTTTGGTTTTACTTCTGATTGGATGAAAAGGTGGCGCGAATCTTTTAAGCCAATCGCATCGCGTAGAAAGTACAAAACCAATTACTTTTCGACACTCAAATGAAAACCGCTCTAACATGAATTTGAGATTGCTAATTAAGGTAAAGTTAATAGCAAAAACTTACATTAGCTCCAAGGTATACGTAATCTGGATTTGTTTCCAACATTTCTTCTCTGTCTTTTATAGTGGAATTATTCAGCTCACATTTCCTCGTGACTTTGTTGAAGTTGTAACTGACACAGTTTGGTTCCATGTAGCACAAAGTCCGGCAGGATCTTTCACAGGTGACGTCAACAGTACGAATCACGTGATTTTTGAGGCGCTTTCCATCAACAGTGTTGTAAAACTCTAGCTGGCGACAGGTGCCTGAGAGAAACAAAAAAGAATGAGCGCTGAAAAATAGCTGTACTTTCAATAATAGACCTCTTGTATATAACAAGAGATTTGTTATATTAAATCCACTACCGGATTAAGCTTTCAACGAATTGCAAAAAAATTCTACTTATCAAATTCCTTGAGGGAAGTGGCAACGGAACAACATGATAAAAAACAGGAAATTTACCTTTAAAAGGTATACATAAATTATTATCATTAATTTTTCCCGCAACCGCATCCCAACTTCCAGAGTAACATTTCACTGCTGGTCTAGTTTTAAATCATATTAGGTCACTCCAAGTATTAAATGGTTCTTAGCTGAAGCTCCTTTTCAGTACGTTTCTTTTTAATGCATATTTTGTAAAGTATTTTTCATTTTTAAAACAACAAGTGCCGTCAAACTCAAAGAGGTCTCTAATCACAGCCCTATCAAACATCAAAGGTAAGTCTCCTATATTTATTTTTTAGAAAAATAAAAATAAAAATAAAATGATATCAGCGTTTGCAGACCTCAGTATTTTATTTTCCATATAAAGTCCCAACGGTCGCCCGACTCTCTTGTGAGAAAATTCACATAACACTCTCGTAACGTAAACTTGGGACGCCTGTGCTCCAATCAGCAAGAATTGCAGAAAACGTCAATTTGGGACTTGTCAATAGAGCGAAAACACTAGATACGTGGTGGTAATGGTGGTCACGTAATAAGCTCAAATTCAATACTGAAACCCGAATAAGGTGCAGCTGGAAAAGGTTTAGAACGACGTTACTATATTGGAAAAGAAAAAGGAGCTGACTAATACAAACATCTCCAATGATTTTAGTGACATAATAAAGTTAGATGTAGATGAATCCTCTGGAGTTTCGGTTCATAAGTTTGCTGTATAAATTAATGGTTGTATTTTAATACTGTATATATTAGCTTATATTTAAAGTTTCTGTTTTCTTTATATCCTCCTCTTAGTGACCGATTTTATTAAAACAAAAGCGGTAATTCAGGCGCAGATTTAATTACTGAGTGACCAGTTCGGGAGTATGCCAGTTTTGGAAGAAGCGATGACGTCATGATTCCATTGTTCTGCTAAAAACACGCAAAAATAGGAAAAAATAATCGCAAGAAACAAGGGAGCTTTTTTCAAAGCCTGTTCCAGGTCTCCGTGTTCAATATCTGGGACTTCCCAGCTAGCAGTACCGATGAAGAAGCCTTCTCCTTGCTTTTTGAATGTCAAGGGAAGTTTCCTACCACATTTCGGTAGTTCAAAGCGACAGTTTTCAAATGGCCTTCGACGCCGCCGCCGCCATCTTGACGGGCATCGAATGTAAGTACATGACTTTATGTTTAGTTTTCAGTATCTTGCCGAATTTTTACGAAGTCAAGACTAATTTTCCTCAAAACTACAACGTTTAAAGTGTGTTCAGGCAAAGTTTCATCGATGGCAACAACCTAGTAAAAATGGCAACCACACATTGAAAATTGCCAACGGACAGGAAGGGTTACTGATATTCATGGTTATGCCTTAGTCTGTCTATGTAGTTTTAGTTATAATCGATCAGGTCTGTTTTTGGTCGTGTTCAGCGGCAATGTATGCGACTCTCATCTAGAAATCACTTTATTGATCCAGATCATGTGTGTGGAATGAGTTATAAATCAGTGTGAGTAGGTTCTCATATTGATTTCTTTTATTTTGATCAGGATTTCCGTCAAAAATGTAGACAAACATCTGGAGATATTACAAACATGTTGTCGCGTTTGTGCCAAAAAGCTGGGAAAAGGAACCAGGAAGACAAAATGCTAAATATCTTCAGAACGACATATTTGTGCTCTGAGGGCAAAATAATTCTTTAGCTTCGCCTTATGTTCCACTGTAATGAAAAATTTAATGTCCAAATTCAACCCTACCTCAATAAAATTAAATATGTTTTTTTTTTGTTTCTTTGTAGTGTGGTCACAGGCTTACCCACCACAAAAGCCCCTCCTTTGACCCTTTCAAAAATGGGTAAGAGGGAAACAAGTTGGAAGGGGGGGCTTATATACCTTGTGAGTGGAAGCTCACACTCAATGACCATTTAACCATAGAAGAGACTGTGGCCCTTATTCAAGGGGCTTTAAAGGAGATAGATGAGGAAGGAGTCATGGACGTGGAGGCTTGTGAAGATTTTCTCTACATAATGTTCAATCCCTCGCGTCAAATATTGTTTATACTTTACAGATGCCAAATACATAATATGTTCAGTCCATGTGCTGTGCAAAAGGTCAATCTGAAACATGAAAAATGCCACACTCTCCCCCATCAATCCCTGTGCATGAGCAATAAGCCCACATTTGATGTCATAATATCGAATATGTGTGTATTTGAATAAATCCTAAATTATTGAGATTCTCTTGATGAAAAAGCATCTATGTTAATGTATCGTCTTCTACAAATCATCCTCCCTAATAAATAATACATGAGAGACATCTCACAAGATAACTATTGAAAATCGATGTCAGCTGCTACTGTCTTCATTATATCAATTAGGTGTTGGTTTTTGGTTTTCATGTCCAAGAAGGTGTTAAAAAAACAAGATTTTGCGATAAAAGAGGGTGTATAATATGCGAACCAGCGAGCCATGGCAGCGAGTCATGCAGGTCAGAATCAAAAACAGTAATATGGAAAGAATTAACTGACAGGACCTAAAATAAAAAGGTTTATTTACAAAAAACAAAATGTGACAATAAATAACTTTTATTGTACCTTTACTCTGATGTGTAAGCTTTGTTTTCTTGAAAGTGCTGTTCAATAGAAACATGAAGACCCGGCTATGAAAAAGAACTTTGGAAAACTTATGTTGTGTCCATGCCAAGTGCAGTAATCATTATTATTTTGGGCCAAACCTTGTCTAATAGAATTGTTTGAGGGTCCCCCCAGAGAAGACTTGGAGAAAAGTGCTCCTCAAAGTTGCAATGCCTTTGGTTTAAAGGCAACCCCAGAGTTAAAAACAATAATTTAGTATTATTCGGATGTAACATCAAATCCCATACAAGAGGATAATTTATAACAAACCATAACCTTGTTGATCTCTGACCTCTGGTCAAATCTGGTGGACTACAAGGCTATAGTATCCGATTTTAATCAATAGATCCAAAAGCATGTAACAAGCATAATTCTTAGTTTTCCAATATGTATATTAAATTCTTAAGAGCCTCTTGCATTTGTTAAGCTTGACCAAATAATCAGTGAACTTCAGAAAGTAGAATAATTGAAAGCAATAGGTTTTTTTGAAGCGGGACAAAAAAAAATGATCAGAGAAGATACGTAAGATTTTCACTTTGTGGGTTTTCAAGAAGAAAACGCGGGCAAAATACCCTCAGAAATCCCCTGTAAACCTGTTGTATACCTGGACGGAACCGCGTCAAGACATAAACCAACAGAACATCATATTCGAAAAAGCAGATATTTTACTCACAAATGACTCGCTTGCACCAAAACAATAACCTGAATTACAGCCGTCTTCTCCGGCCGGTCGCTCACTCGCGGCAGAGAAACAGAAGCAACGGGAAAAATTACATTAACACTTACTGTGAAAGCAAACATAAGGAAATGAATTATAGAACAACTCACTTTTTAGTTGTTTCCAAAGCATTCTTTTTTCCTTATGATATAAAAAAATAATGAAATAAATAGGCACAAACTTGTTAGCGTGCTTACCTATTTGCGATGTACTGATTACATACGCAGTGAGTACGCAGTGCCTACTAAGCGCGCGATAAGCGAAGAACTATAGCGCAAGAATGGTTACTCCCTGTCCTCAAGGTACTTCCCAATTCATAGTAACGAGACAAATAAAAAGGCAAATAAAAGGCTCGATAAAACAAGAATAAACGAGAATTTTGGTCAATACTCTTTCTTCTCCTCTCCCTTGTCCGCCATTTTGTATGTTTTGAAAATGACCACCGCCATGGTGATCATGTTATGGTTGGTGACGTAGACCATTGTTTTCGCTTCTTCCAAAACTGGCATACTCCCGAACTGGTGACGCATTCTCAGTAGTAGATCAGGTTCGTCAAAATTAACTTTGCTTGTTCAGTAACACGAATTTCCTCAAACTTTTAAGTGCAGCCAGAATAACATATCTTAAAATAGTTTGATATAGGATCCTCGACATTCTTAAGTATCACTAAACCATTTTATATCAATATTCTCTCGTGTCAAAGAATTAAATAATTTAAATATGACTGCATCTTGGCAAACAGTCCTGTAACCTTTACCTTAATCGCTAATCTACTGATTTACAAGCGTAAGCATACGAACAAATTTCATAACCTGATGAACCTCATAGCATGTTTTATAGAGGGTAAGTATTTTATCGCTGGTTTTGAGACCACTGTAATCTCAACTTTATGCTGTCTAGTCAATGCAGTTAATCCGAGGAACTCTCAGATACGTCTGGACTGGCAAAACTAACCTCCACTTGGACTGCAGAATTGCCCTTGAACTGGACGGAACAATGTGATTGTAAACCATAAAATACAAACAAAGAACATAACCAAAAAATTGGAAAAACTCTTTCGTATAAGCTTGATAGGACTATGCACACCGTGACGTTGCCCGTGTTTGAACCGGAAAAAACTGCTCAGTGCAGGGTCTTCAAACAAATTATTTACCAATGGCCATTGTCTCTCATTGTTTGAACAATAAGCTTACACCCACAGCTTATTATCAGTTTATATGAGGTATCCATGCATATTTATTTACACACGTTTAAACACATACATTTATTTTTTATATTTTGTCAAGTTAAGGGATGTATATTTTCATTTCTATTACGTGCAACGTTTTCAAGGATTTCTTTCTTGTTAAGAGAATACAACAGTTTAGTATTGCGCCAACGCTTTTGAAGTGCCCATTGAATAAACTCATCAACTACAACAAAGAAAATAGCCGAATTATTTTTCATGTGTCATTATAATTATAAAGGAAACCTAAAAATAGCCAGTGTAAAAAAAGGCATTAACATTTACATGACTATAAGAATCTAGACCGTTTTTGAACAAATTGTAAATATTTTGATACACATAATTTTTTAATTCTGTTATATTTTAAATTATTAATTAGATTTACAATATTTTATATTCTATATTTCAATGAAGTTTTTTTTCTAAAAATTTATAATAGTATTGAAAATAATTGCGAATTCAGCCTTTGGGGGCGAAGCGATTTTTTAATAAACTATATCTTATCTAAGTATCTATATCTCATATCTTAGAACGTGATGTTCCCATTTTAAGAAAGGGCTTTAAAGTCACGATTTTAACGGGAAATCTTTTGAATTTCACCGACGCATAGACACCTACGGCTCACGCAGTGGGAACCGCAGTCGCTGTAGAAACTGTAATTCCTAACTTTTTATTCTCTCGCTAACTTTTCCCGAGATGACCCCTCCTCAGATCAGTTGTCCGCTTTCTTCCTGTCTAGTTGTCGCGCAAGTCTCCCGCGAACTATGCGCGACCACCTAAAAATCAGAACCCTAACACGATACAACAACTGTAACGACAATGAAAAGGTCGCTAAAACACTGAATTTGCGCCTGTCACACCTTTCCGCGATTATTTCAAGCCGTCTGAAGAAGTCAAGTTAGAGCTCAAGAGAGAGGACCGCGTCCGACAGATACAATAAAATTTATCGCCTTTTCTTAACTAGATCGCTTAAAACTTGATCATTAATTTTACGTCCTAATTATGCAGGAACGACAAAAATTTTACAGATAAGCATGATGCAGGTGCAGAGTCCTTGTTTTCTTCACTAAGGGCCTGGTTACATGAGCAGGTTGGCCCTGGTTAAAAATCGAATATTCGCGGTCACAATCGCATAGCATAACATTGACCATGGCATTTAATTCGTCCAAACACTTGATGTTTAGCTATCCTTTATTTAAAAAAAATGCAGTTCAAGGTAGTTAGCTCGAAATAACTAATAGACCCTTTTTACCGATACGACGGCCATATTGAATTAATTGGATTTAAGTATTATTATGGGATGCCCAGGGGGCATGAGCACGATCTGATATACTCGCATCAGTAATTACGCGCGATTTGCAGACCTATTTTTCTCAAGTTTCCCTAGAAAAAGATTGTAATGGGAAAAAAAGATCGTTGTGCCGTGTTTGGATGTAATAATAATCACCTTTTTGTCGAGAAATATAATTTTTACTTTTCTTTTTGGCCGAAAAGCGCGCTTGAATACTGACCGAGTGCCCCCGGGCATCTCATAATACTCCTTAAATCTAATAAATTCAATATGGCCGCCGTATCGGTAGAAAGGTCTACAAGGAACACTGTTTTTACGCCTCCAACTGGAGAAGGGAACACCATTTTACGTGGTCATCCGAGCCACCGACCAAGGTCTAGCCGCTTGCAGTACAAAGAGAGTACCTTCATTTCTCAGTTATTTTAAGACCCTGAGTATTCGTCTGGCCCCGGGAATCGAACCCGCGACCTTCCGCTCTGCAGTCAACCGCTTTACCGACTGAGCTAATCCTGCCGCGATTATTGTTTACGGTTTCTTACATATCTGGAAGGTGTGTTAAGACATGGCTGATGGCATTAATGGTTTTTCTTTATCAATGTAGAAATCCACGAAGAAACATAAAACATGGTTGTAAGATTAAGAGAAATATTTTGCTGCTTCTAAGTCTCGTACTATATATCTTAAAGCATGTTAAAGGTCAGCAACTAATATAGATGTTTAGAGTAATTTCCCGATGTATAAAAACAAAAAACATGTGACAAGAGACAATAATCTTGTATGTGATCTTGACAAATAAACAGCTTCGACAACATATTAAGTTTCTTCCGTGTAGTTCTTTTGTCACTGCACCAAGATGTATCCCATGGCCTTGATGTGCTTCTGAATCAGTCACTTTTATCAACCCAGTACGTAGCTTCGTTTCCACAAGTGTTAGAGTCATCAAAATTTCCCCTAGTACCAAACCAGATTCTGGAGTCACATTTTATGCAATCCCCCTAATTGCTTCCAATGATGCTGATTCTTGCTTTGGAATAACCAGCGTCTTTGCTCACGGTGTTAAACCCCTCTTGGTTACATTAATTGAGCTGCAAGGAGGCCTTAGAACCAATCGGCAACTTCCACGTTTCACGATTCAATGAAGTGCTGCGGTTTTGCCCATCAGTAATCACTCAGGAATACAGGGAATTGGCATCCCTGTTAATTGCAATAAATTTGAACAGGTTCTCAATCTTCATACCGAGGCAGATCTTGGAGAATGATGTGTTCCAGTAGGAGGGAAGTTTGGTCTCCTATGAGTCAAACCTAGTCTTCCCTCGGTCAAGGTTAAAGGCTTCTTTGTTGCTTCAATAAGAGGTATAAATTGTAGTGAAACCACAGGTAGCCCAAGGTCGAAATATGAGCATCGGCGAACATCGGCATTGTTGCATAACATTCGAAATATAAGGATTTGTATGGGAAAAAACTATCGTTTCTGTTACCTAAATAAAAAAAAACCGCTTATCTTACTGAAAATGTGTGTGTTACGTCTCTCCTGTGTGGTCCACTGGCGGATTTATGGCCGTTTTGCGGGTTTTTAAGTAAACGGTTTTCTCACCATGAGGGGGGCGTAAGGAGGGTCCGAAAACCGCAAAACCGCACAGAAATACGCCAAAAAACCGCAAACCGCATCGGATTTTTTCCCGAATACGGAAACCGCGCGTACATGTAGGCCACAATATGAAAGCTGACGTCAGCAAGACTTGTGATATATTCTGATAACATTGTGCGTTAGTATTAAACATACCATCATAACGCTAACGATATATTGTACACTATTATACTCTATTTACTACTAACCAAATGCCAAGCGCAAACCGCTTAGTGTTTTGAAACCGCAATACCGCGAGTTGAAATAAAAATTACCGCAAAACCGCACCAAAAATAACGCAAAACCGCATCACCGCAAACCCTTACGCCCCCCCTCCTCCATATAAAGGTTTACCAAGGTTGGGCACTCCAGCGAAGCGGCCAGATTGACCCACCGTAGGAAAACGGCCGTAAATTCGCTCCAATTGCTCCAATCGCCTCCAAATTCCACCTAGGTAACACACGATAGTTCTCCTTTCCATTCGTCATCTTGCTTCAAGACGCCTTTGCACCAAGAGCAAATCAAAGGTCACCTGAAAGGTCGTAAATTTCTGCAATCGACAGAACCTTGGCTTGAACTCTGCGTTACCGTTGAAAGATAGCGACACGACCTGAGACTCAAATTACTCACACTCGGGGTGGGAGACAGTCACTTGCCCCCCTTGTTTTCTTTCTCGGGTATTGATGTCAACGGGAGCAAGAGACTGTCTCCCACCCCGGGTGTGAGTAATTTGAGTCTCAGGTCGTGTCGCTATCTTTGAACGGTAACGCGGAGTTCAAGCCAAGGTTCTGTCGTAGCGTAGTTCCATATGGTATTGAATGTAAGTATTGAAGTTCGCAGAACTCAAATAGAATCGGGCGAATGTTGCTAGATAAAAGCGTTGATTCAAAATGTTTATTATGTAAAACCCGCAGTCCGTGAACACACAGCATGACTCATTGTAAAGGAAAAATGGATGCCAAAGCAATTGCAATCATTGATCTCCGACGCTTTGTGTGGGCAGATTCAACGAATTTCTTTGGCGTGAACTTGCTAAACTGCAGTTTCCGCAGTGAATCACATATCACGCACGCGCTTGTGCGTTGTGTTCGTATTTTTATGGCATCTCTCTGATGGAATCTTGTACATTCAAGCACTATAGTTAAAAATTTAACCACAACAATGGAAATAATAATTGACTTTTTCTTTATAAGGAAGTAGTGTGACATTGTGATTTGACCCCTGATCGAATACATGTAAAGCCAGCATTGCACTCTTGAGATGAAAGTAAAGGACGGTGTGTGCGTCTGTAGATTTATGACATTACGTGAAGAAGACGGTCTTCCTATGCCTTCAAAATGTTTCTAAGCCTAACGATATTACGATAAACGTGTAAGTGGTAATATTCATCGGTAGTCTGGTAGGCATTTTGATGTTGAAAACGTTTCTCATCCGACTGCATTTGCTTGGTGACTATTATGCATGATCTGCTGTTAATGATGTAAAGCGTGTGCAAACGGGTCACATAAAAAATAGCCGTTACTTAATAACGACGGGTTGAGGAAATACTATTGTTAGTAGATGAAGATGTCATCATAGAGGCAGAAAACACAGAGACCAAGCGATCAAATGGATTCGGTCGTATAGTGAAATCGCCATCCCGCCAAAAAGCAAACAGAAAGAAGCAAAGCAACAGAAACACTAAGAGGCAAGCCCGTGATTCTGTGAGTTTAGACACCACGGCATTATGAAATCACCTGCGCACCAAGTAGAAATTTAAAGGTTAATATGTTTTAGCTTGAGTAAGCGAGTTTTATTGTAATGCCATGGTGTTCTAAACTTCTGAGTGCGAGTTTTATCATGCAACAGAAACACTAGGTGGCACGCCCGTGATTCTGTGAGTTAGACACCACGGTATTATGAAATCACTTGCACATAGAAGAAAATTAAGGGTTAATATGTCTAATATGTTTTAGCTTGAGTAAGCGAGTTTTATTGTAATGCCATGGTGTACTAAACTCCTAAGTGCGATTTTTAAAGCAACAGAAACACTAGGTGGCGCGCAAGTGATTCTGTGAGTTTAGACACCACGGCATTATGAAATCAGTGGCCCACCAAGTGGAAATTTAAAGCTTTATACGTTTTAGCTTGAGTAAGCGAGTTTTATTTTAATGCCATGGTGTTCTAAACTCCTAAGTGAGATTTTTAAAGCAACAGAAACACTATGTGGCGCGCACGTGATGCTGTGAGTTTAGGCACCACGGCATTATGAAATCACTTGCTCTCCAAGAGGAAATTTAAAGGTTAACTTGAGTAAGCGAGTTTTATTGAAATGCCATGGTGTTCTAAACTCCTAAGTGCGAGTTTTATCATGCAGCAGAAACACTAGGTGGCACGCCCGTGATTCTGTGATTTTAGACACCACGGTATTATGAAATCAATTGCACTCCAAGTGGAAATTTAAAGGTTAATATGTTTTAGCTTGAGTAAGCGAGTTGTATTGTAATGCCATGGTGTTCTAAACTCCTAAGTGCGATTTTTAAAACAACAAAAACACTAGGTGGCGCGTACGCGATTCTGTAAGTTTAGATACCAAGGCATTATGAAATCACTTGCGCTCCAAGTGGAAATTTTAAGGTTAACACGATTTAGCTTGAGTAAGCGAGTTTTATTGTAATTCCATGGTTTTCTAAACTCCTAAGTGCGAGTTTTATCATGCAGCAGAAACACTAGGTGGCACGCCCGTGATTCTGTGAGTTTAGACACCACGGCATTTTGAAATCAGTGGCCCACCAAGTGGAAATTTAAAGGTTAATATTTTTTAGCTTGAGTAAGCGAGTTTTATTGTAATGCCATAGTGTTCTAAACTCCTAAGTGCGAGTTTTATCATACAGCAGAAACACAAGGTGGCATGCCCGTGATTCTGCGAGTTAGAAACCAAGATATTATGAAATCACTTGCCCAATAGCTGGAAAATTAAGGGGTTTACAAGCTACAAAAGCTATATGTGTGTCTTACAGTGTTTTTAACAGGATATTTTCTTGTAAGAGACCCTCCGCCAGTTACATTTTTCGGCATTTACTAGTAAAAGATTTGTTTCCTCGTTACAAATAAAACACGAGTAGCAAAATCCCATTTCCGGCACTTTTAGTACGTCCTGGAATCTGGAAAGCGCAGTACGTAAAATTAACCGTTCATTCAGCAGAAGGCTTTTCTTTTTCTTTTGATACTGTTGCGATCCGTTCATGGAGTATCTCTTCTAATGCGGTTACATTTCAAAAACAATATTTTTGTGGTCTCGCGTTCTCCTAGCGCGAGTCCTTTTGCTTTTAATCACCTGGAAACTTTAGTTTTACGTGGTAGTTACAAAGAAACGTTTCGGCGCGGCCCACACAATGTAAATAAATTTAAGTAAAGTGGCCGAGTGTTCTGAATTTGCTCTCTTTTTCAAAAAAAATCGATGATGTCTTTACGGAGGTTCCGGTTATCGTTTTGGGACAAAAGCATATTTTGATTTGTTAATTGCTCCTGTCGGAATAAAATGTCATATGAATTAGCGAGATGACGTGCGAGTAATAAGTTCCAGGGGTTTCTCATGGTTCCCGACCTTCGGTCCTGCACTATGTTGTCGACACTTCCTTTGTTTTATATTGCGCAATCGGTCAATTCAGATGACCGTCGTGCACGTTTCTAAGGCTTGCAGGTCATCATGCAATCACAGCTGGTGGCATTTCTTACAAAAAACAATTTCTTGTCGGTGCATCAATCAGGATTCCGGAAGAAATATTCCCCCGAAACTGCCACTGTACATTTTGTTGATCACATCTTAGAACAAATGGATAAACAGAGGATTACCGGGTGCACTTTCCTAATTCTAAAAAAAGCGTTTGATCTCGTTGACGACCATTGTCTGCTGCATAAACTAGGGAACATTATGGAATTAGAGAGTCTGAAATGGTTTGAAGACTATCTTACTACTCGAACTCAGAAGGTCAAATATAACCAAAACGTGTCATCCAATCTAGGTATTGGTTATAGGGTCCCCCTAGGATCCATACTGAGCCCGATACTCTTTGTCATATACATCAATGATCTCCCGCAAAGTTTGCTCACGACATCAATAGGCATGTATTGACGCTTCGGTTATCTACTTCTCTGACTTCAGCGCAGAAATCATCAAGCAGGTTCTGCAAAACGATCTAAACAATGTTGAACAATGGTTAGCAAGCAACAGGCTCGTACTCAGTCAGAGTAAGACTAAATGGATCGTGTTTGGTACTAGGCAGAATCTAGAACACTGTTCAGACCATTGAATACAACTTCGCTGGAAAGAAATTGACGGGGTATCGAGTTTTTGTTACTTGCATGTAGGGGTTACACTCTATGGGAATCTCTCATGGAACGAGCACGTAGATTTGATTTGTAACAAAGTGAGCAAGCGTCTTGACCTACTGTCCCGCATACGACCTCACCTTACCCTAAAAGCTGCTAAATGCGTGCACAATTGTTTAGTACAGCCGATTTTTGATTACACTGTTACGGTATGGGGTGGGCTGTCAAAACAGGGCAGCATCGCACATAATACAAAGGAGGGCAACGATCGAAGAATCTTTCAAAATGTTAGGGTGGGTGGATTCGGGAAACACAAAGGAAAGCCAACAAATGTATCTTAGTTTTTAAATGTACTAAATGAATTAGTTCCTCCATATTCATTGGATTATTTTGTTAGAAATCGCACTATTTACACTTTAAAAAGACAAGACAAAGGAACGACATTCATCTACCGAAGTTTTCGTTAGGAAAAAAACCATTTAGATTTTCAGGTGTGGTTCTTATTAATAATTTACCCATATCAATAAAAGAAGATTTCTTAGGTTTCACTTCAGCCATTAGTTTTTTTTTTCTTATTAAATTCTTAGGTAACTTATCGAAAGCTCTCTTTTTTTTTCTTATTCTTAAACAAATTGTGATTTTTATGAAGATATGCAATTTCGCAATAGGGTAGGGATTTTGAGAGCGGGTACCAGTTTTGCCCTTTTTTGTTGGCGTTATGTTCCCGGTGTGATCCTGAGATAATGTGCCGTTATTATATCAGCTAAAATTCTAGTGCGTTAATGCCCAGCTAAACAAAAAAAAAATCATACATTAGAATTGAACTTTACCTTCTTCGAGTATTGGGAAAGCGACTTAGTCAAGGTTTGTTTGTTACAATTGAATTTTTAGTTTTTGTTTTCCTTTGAACCCACGACCCTCCGTGATCTAGTCGGATGCTCTAACCACTTGAGCTACTGGAGACTCTATGGTGAGCAAGGGCCAATTTGTGGGTCTCGACTGGAACCGCATCACGCGGCTACACAGCCAAGTAATGATAGGCACACAAGAAGTGAAGAACTCACTAACAGCATCGCGCTGTCACCTTAAAGCATATCCAAGATGCGGCCAACCAACCTTGGTCCTTATGATAAGGATAGGGAGTCAAGTTTCGTTTGTCTCATCTATAACTAGGGTCATGGTTTGAGTTCCTGAGTGGTACACTTCTATCCGAAATTTACGGGAGAACCTCACCCGGAAAATGAATACATTTAAATGCTAGCTTTTCAAGCTCCTTGTTATAATTCCGAAAGAGTTAGTTATATATAACGTTAAAGTTTTGTTTAGCCACAACTATGCAGAATATGAGCGCCTAAAGTAAATTGAGCAACAATATTGCTTTGTAGAGAAAAGCATCTGATATTTAACAGTTAATGAATGAGGCTGAGTAGCTTATGAAGAATTATGGAGATCGAGGAGGGTGTTAACACCCTCCGAGATCTCCATAATTCTTCATATGATACGAAAGCCGAATTCAATAACTGTTTTATTATTCATTCAAAATAATTCCAAGTTTAAAAACATAGCTAAAACATGCTTACCTCCATCGATCCATCGATGTTCAATTCATCTTCGATAGTGTACGTTTAGGTTTGTCCAGCCCCGCCAATATTCTCCAAATAGCAGATGTCGCCCTTCGAGTTGTCTTCTTGCTGTTCCTGCCGTGTTTTTAGCTATTTTTTCGCCTAGTTCTTTCTCTTGAAAAACGAGTGAAATGTCCGCCATTTTTTTAAGTTCACAACCAAAACAACTCAACCTCGTCCCCAGGTCTTCTCGGTTAACGGTGCCTTAACCTGCGAAAAACGCTGCATTTTTGACGTCATTTCCTCGTTAAAGTCAAAATTCTTCCAAATTTGGTCATCAGTAACTGGTTATGGTGAATTAAACGTGTGCTTTTAGCCAATCGGAATTGGGGAAATATTTTGAATAGCTTTAAATTTTTTAACCCCGACTGTTTACTGAACGAATTAACTATAAGATCGAAAGAAAATAGCCGTATCAGTTTTGAAGGCAATTAAGGACACCCTGACATGACGATGCTTTCAAGACCCTTCAAAGTTACAAAGTTAATGCTCTATTCTAACTTTCATATTCTCACTGTGGGACTGAGGTAGGGACTGAGTGTTAATGTGACGTCTCACCAATATAAACGTTTCTGATAACTGATTTCGCGTCATTTCAAACTTTCTCTCTATTATGCCAAAAGTCGTTCGCAAGAACTAAAATTTAGGAAATTAAGTTGGAGCTGGAAACGGGAACCACGTACGAGCTTTACAGACTGCAAAAGTTATCGCCTTGCCCTTCACGTGTTTGAGGAAACTTAAAATTTCATCATTACGTCGTAGTAAGCAGAAAGCGCGATGCAGGTGTAGTGTTGTCTTGCTTACCAAAGCTATTGTTTTGTTTTGCTTAAGTTTGTTTTAAATTTCCGTTTCTGTTGCCGTCGCCGTTTCGAAAAATAAGTAGAGACCTTACGAAGATACTACAGCGGAGGTGAAAAAACGATAGATTTAGGCTTTTCGTGGGGCCACGATCCAGTATACTTTGCCAAGTCCCAGCCAGTACGCCTTTGTCCCAGGCCTTCTCGGTCAATTCACTTCGGTGACGTATCCGAGGGCAAAGCGACGAGGGGGAGGGGAAGGAAAACGCCCTTACTTCTTCGCTAGGAACACGTGACCCAAAACGTATTGGCCACGCGTAATAATGAGGCCTATGGGCTAAGCAACGGAACTGTATGAACAGCAACGGCCCGGGTCGGCAAAAGTCGTTTACAAACATCGCGATTGAACATCGTGCCGGCGCGGTTGGCCAAGAATGTTTGTTGGCGAAATTTCAGTGCTCACTCCCTCCTGAATATTTATCTCCCTCTCAGTGGGTTCCAGGTCTCGCTCCTACTTATTTACTTCTGCGAGGGGCCGAATAGGTGATAACACAGCACCACAGTATGGCACAAAACCTATCCGATATGTGACACTCCACTTTAGAGACTGGCCCGGCGCAGCTTCCCTTCGTTACAGAAATCGCGCCGCCACACCCGTTCGTGTGTGTGGACAGAAGCCCTATACGGTCTGACAGTTTCGTCGTCTAGCAAAAGATATCCAGTATAGTCAGCCTCGTCCCCAGGGCGCTTTTCCCTCACCTCCAAAGCCAGGGAAAAGCGCCCTGGGGACGAGGTTGCAGTATAGTCAGTATCATTTAAGGAACATAGCTAAGTTCAGGAAGTACTTAAGTGAAGATACCTCTCAAATTTTAGTACATGCGTTTATTAGCTCTAAACTCGATAACTGTAACTCTTTGTCATATGGTCTTCCTAAACACCTGTTAAACAGGTTAAAACTGATACAAAACACTACTGCACGCATTGTTACATTATCTAAGCGGTTTGACCATATCACTCCTATCCTGTTCAAACTTCATTGGTTACAGCTAAATTATCGTACACATTTTAAAATTTTACTCTTAGTTTAAAAATGTCTAAATGGCTTGGCACCATCTTACCTATCCGAACTTTTACGTTACACTAATGGTCCACAATTACCTCGTTCTAGTTCCCAGAATTTTCTAGCCGTGCCTAGGACTAGGTTAAAGACGTATGGTGATAGGGCTTTTTCCGCAGCTGCTCCTAGGTTATGGAACCAATTACATCCTGAACTCAGGGGTGTTACATCTATCGACCAGTTCAGGACGCAGTTGAAGACATACTTATTTAAATTAGCCTACGATGTTTGATTTTAGTTGTTTTATTTAATTTTTATTTTATCTTATAATAGTTTTTGACTCTAGTTTCTTACCATATTATTGTACAGCCCTTTGAGAAATTAGTGGATACCGCGCTATATCAGCGTCTATTATCATTATCTATTATAGTGTGAACATAGCTTAAGCCTGCGTTCAAATGGCACCGGACGAATTTTCATCCGGCTGAAAAAAAATTGACCTCGACACTTTGTTCACAAGGAACCGTTCAATATTTTTGCTCCGTTTAGACAGAACTTGGCTTTGCTAGGCGTCAAAATTTTCGTACATTTAAGGTACCCAATTCCGTGTGAATGGAACACCTAAACGTATAAATTTTCCGGCAACGGGTCGAAAATTCATCCGGTGCCGTGTGAAAGTTGACCTTAGGACCTGGTTAAAAATCCAGTATATTAATTTCGCTGTGACAATCACGTAGTAAAACATTGACGGAGACATTTTGATTTGTCCAAACAAGTCATGTTTAGACATCTTTAATTATTATTTTAGGTTTCTTACATAAATTATCTTGAAGGTGTGTAGCCTTTGTAGCAGGCGCGGATAACTATCTTATTTAAGGCCACGCGAGGGAAACACGAAAAGAGGAGAGGAGGCCTTCTCTCCATTCTTCCCTCGAGCGTCCTAGAGATTTCTTCTTCGTCCTAAAAAAAAAATTGGCGCATGCTATAAAGTGTGTTAAGACATGGAATGACCGCACTAATGGTTGTGTCTTTTAGTTTAGAAATCCACGAAAAAAATAATATAAAACATAAGGTTGGTAAGAGAGAGACTTTTGTTCTTGGACAATCGTAGTTTTATCAGAAATAAAACACAAACAGCGGTGATAAATATTGTGAGCTTTCGCAATTTTGATATAAACTAAACGTTTCCTATACTATTCATCAAACATTTTCAAAAGTGGTCTAAAGTGACCGTTACAGATAGTCTTGTCATAATGAAAAGTTACTTCTTCTAAATAAAATGTTAAAGGTTAGTAAACAAACTGCAGCTCATATAGATTACTGAGATGTTTAGGGTAATTCCTCTATGTATATAAACACTCAAGAGGGGGGTGGGGGGCGGTTCTTAGGTCAATTATGGGCCGCTGGCCTCTCAGAGCCCCTACCCCAGTATAGTCTATTCTGTGGCCAATCATAGACCCATCTTAATCACTTTTGGGCAAATATGTAATTTTTGCGATCCTAACTTGGTCACTTCCTGTAAAATGAATTGACCCATTTTTTAAATTGAATGAAGAACACTTTACTTTTCACTTACAGTACAAACATCCTAGTACGTTTGCTTACCGTAAAAATAAAGAACTTTAGTTCCCCAAAAATCCGAAAATGTGCGACCCCATTCCAGTATCTCTATTGAAAATGTGACCCCACTATAGTCAATCCAGTCGTAAAAATGCGACCCCATCGAGCGGCACATCCCCGTTACCCTCTTTTAAGGAATCCCCCCCTCTCCCCGGTATAAACACATAGCATCTATGATCGTGACACAAAAACGTTTGACAAACGTAATTTAGTTCGGGAATGGTCATTATTTATCGCCTGTGGGGATCGGAGGTTTTGGGGCTAAACACGGTAAAATTCAGCCGACCGCCCCCCCCCCCCCCTCCCCCTTTAAATGTCACTTCACTGAAGTGATTCCCCCATAATAACTATTGATAATTTATTGGATTTCACCATCTGGATCCATTTTATATTCTTGCTTTTCAAGTTTCACAAACGTACTATAAATTAAACAATAGTTAAAACAGTCTTTTAAACTAACAAAGCTCCGGCGGTTAAGTCCTTCCAGAGACAATTACTCAAACTCTTCGACATAATTTCCCAACAGATAGGTAAAATCGTATACTCTAGCTGGAATCAAGGATCATTATGCTCAGTTACCAAGCATTATACTCAAATGGAAAACGAAGAATCAATGGTAAGGGGCCTATGTATCTGGGAAAATATCTTACATGGTATTGTGGCCTTAAATGAGGGCAAATTAGACTTACTAATAGGTATATATAGAGTACAACTGACAACAAGTTTGACGGCTAATCACCTGGGATAACGTAAATCACGGTTGGCCCTTAAACCTCAATAATAGGGAGCTTAAGCAACAACGTTTTTGAGCGACGCACGTCAACCGGAAGTGGGTTTTTTTCATTTTTTGACGGTGGTTTCGCGCAAATTTTCAGTCAAATCGCCTCTATAACAGTAAAGAAGCTAAGGAATACAAATTTTATATCATCAAGGCATGTTAAGAGGGAAAATACCTCACTTCCGGTTGACGTGCGTCGCTCAAAAACGTCGCTGCTTAAGCTCCCTATTGTGACCCTCCAAAAACTCTTAAATATTTCAGATACCAATCTTATTAGGCCTTTGATACAATCACTAAACTGTTATTAATTAAACTTTCATCTTTTTGACTACATGATCACCGACAATGTAAAAAATAGCCAGTGGGCTATGTTGGAATGGGTATACCTTTGTTCCATTGATCTTCATGACCAGCGTCCATCCTCCACCTCCGCATGCGTCATTTCCAGTATGGAACGGGGTCATTTTGCAGTAAATGTCAAAAGCGTCATCTCCCAAAACCAGTGGATAAGCTTTGCTCTCATTTGATCTGCGAGGAAAAAATAAGACGTGATATACCTTTTTCAGGGACAAAGGCTTTCTATATCAGCTGCAGTCTGCCTTCAGGAAGTATCACTCAACGGAAACGGCCCTAAGACTGCCCTAACTAACATCTTTGTTCGTATGCTCTTCAATTATGTTCTTATTAGCTTAGTTCTGGCCGACTTCCAAAAAGCATTCGATCTGGTAAGCCACGACATCCTGATTGAAGAGCTGCGTATCTATGGTCTTGATGAATGCAGCTTGGGTCTTATGCGCTCCTTCCTTCATAGCCGCAGCGCACGGTTATCCGCGGAAGTGCACAATCTTCGTCCCAGACTCTCTCTCGCGGAATACCACAGGTGTCCGTACTCTCTCCACTACTTTTCCTGGTGTTTACAAACGACCTTCCCAAGGGAGTGTCGCAACCAACCACAGTTGATATCTTCGCAGATGATACGACTTTAAGTTTGTCCTCGCCATACAAAGATACTTCTGGACTATGTTCTAAGATCTGTGAGAGCGCCGGTGAACTCGAGAACTGGTCTAGAACTGAACCGTTTCAAGTCGAATACCGAGAATGAAGACAAAGTCTATGTTTGTAACTGGAAGTAGGCTACGCACTAAAATCGGTGGTACCAGTGTCAATTTACCATTTTTTTTACTGCTTCTACTCTTTTTAATATTTGTTAATTAGGTTTATATAGTTTAGGGGAGGGCGACAAGTTTACCGTTTCACCCTCGGGTATTTACCGAGGTTGCAAAGCGGCGAGCTTAATTTTTCCACAACTAGCCACCGACACTGAGGTGAATAATTTATTTAGTATATACTAAAACAGTGAGATAATTGCACACGAAAATGATGATTTGAAACTCATTTACTGTTACCAACGATTACAATTTTGGCGCGCAATGACCGAACGGCCTCGGGGGTCGCTTTTTCTTGCCGACAAATAAAACTTTTGAAGGCATATATATTTGTTTAGTTCTTGTGGGGAAATTTCTTCAAAAGGAGTTTAGAATTCTTTTTGTATTTAAAATAATTCGGTAAAAAATAATACTATTAAATTAAGTTTTAAGCTTATTTATGAACAAGTCAAACTAAATAAAGTAACGCAAGACTTTAGCTTAATTTGCATTTGTAAACAAAAAACTTTTTCACCGGTTTCATCGATAAATTCAAGTAAAAAAGACAAAGCTTTACCTGTTAAAACTTCTAAACCGAACTTCGTCACCTCTTTGTGTATTCCGGGAACAGCTTGCATGATAGGTAGTGAAATTTCTTTGTTTGTTACGGCAGCAAACCGGCAAGGCATTTTGCTCGCAACTTACGCGAGTTTGGCGCCGCTCGCTCGGAGGAACTGGAGGTGAATCGGTGAATAGTGCAGGTAATTCACTGATTGACTAGCCAATCAGAACACTATCCACTGTTTTAGTATATACTAAATAAAGGTATTCATTCATTCATTCATTCATTCATTCATTCATTCATTCATTCAGTGTGCAGTTCAATTGCCAGTAACGATTGGTTGGTACGTCAATCTCTGCAAAGGTCTAATGTGGCTTGTCAAACAATCACCTTGACGCGTAAAGAGGGCGGACGGTTCCATACGATCAGAATACCTACCGTTACGTACTGTATGTCTTTCTAATGGAAATAAGGCCTAGTCCAAACGTCGAACTTTTCATGAGACGAACAAACTCTAATTTGGGTCGACCTAAATTAGGTTAATATCGTCTGCTGGGTCAGATCTAGACGTCGAACTTTACGCGTCGAACCAATCAACTGAATCAGACAAAAAGGCTAAATATGCATTCTCATACAATCTTTCAATTTATTAGTTTAGTTCGTCGCATGTGAAGATCGACGTTTGTCCTGGAGACGATTCTCTTTAACTCAAAACGAACCTAATTGAACCAGACGTCGACGGAACTTTCAATGTCTAGTGAACTCACTAAAAGTTTGGTTAGTCTCATGAAAAGTTCGACGTTTAACCTAGGATTAATTTTAATATGCAAATTTAGACAAACATAAAAGCGGAACTTCCCAGAACTGCAAGCAGTCTCTTCGCTTCAGAGCTAGTCGAACAACATGCAGCAACAACAACAATCTTTATTAATAAACAGATACCATTACAGAAGCACTGCTCGCAGCTAGCAAGGCTGTTCGAGGCGGAACGGTGCGTAAATAATGAAATTAAGAATAAGGCTAATTAAGGAAAGTTTACTAATAAATGAATTCAAAATCGTAATATAGATGAGGAATAGATAATACGATAAAGAAGAAAAAAATAAACAAATAACAAATTGTAAAAGTAGAAGCGAATCACGCGCAAGAATCTATTTTTTGACATTTTTGGCTAATTTAACTATTTCATTTAATTAGGGTTGGGTATATCATGATCAATATAGTCATCATCTGAGTTCAAAATATCAACAAGAATCGCCGAAGGGCGATTTTTAACTGGGCTGCAAAGGGGCTATTTTTTCTGAAGGGAGGGGGCGGCTATACAAACTTAGGCTACCATAAAACCTTGTCGGCAACCATTGCATGCGACAGAACCTCATGTGAGACTGAAACATAAACTCATTCAGAACATTGTACCCTTTTGAAAGACTTTCGTAACCAAAAAAAAAGAGTACCATTTTTAAGTGGGGGCTGTATAATAACTTTTAAATTCCACCATTATGAATAAAAATAAACAAGTTAGCCATTAATTCTGAGCAGGAAACAATTTGCATTATTTCCACGCACCCCTCCCCCAATCCCTCTGTGCCCCAAAATACAGCGTGACAGTATAACGTGACTAATTTGACGTAACTGGAAATTCCAAAAATCGTTGTCGTTCTAGGAGCATAAAATGCGACAGATTGAGCTGATTTACACTAGACAGAAATATTGTATTGTATGAAAACCAGAAGTATACTAAAACAGACAGTTAACTGCCCATTGATCCCGCCTGATCTAGGGGCCTCACTGACTGCGCGGAGACTTTACTGCGCTTTTCACAAACATGCGAACCACCTTCACAATTGTGTTTATCGCTGCCGTCAATCATAATTACGATCACAAGCAACGAACCTTGAAACAGAGAAACACACAAAACGGATCGAAATCTACAAATCACAAACCATGACCTTTTGTGGGGTCGGCCATTTGTTTCAAAATTATGACACGATATACGTGCGGTTTTTTCCCACGTATACTTGCAATCATTCCTGCTACAGGATATACGTGCGTTTTTTTTGTCACGTATTCTTGCGTTTTATTCCCAAGTATATGACCATTTTCTTACAAACGCGCATATATATGCGCACAAAAAAGTTCATATATATGCGTTACAAACAAGCATAATGGTATATGGGGTCACAGAAAGTCGTCGTATAAGAGGCACCGAATTATACCGTCAGGAAAAAACCCCTTCATGTACGATGGAGCTGAAAAGTAACTTCAGTTTGAATCAAGCATGGCCGCAATGGCCGCGTTAATTTCGAGCAAGATTTGGTTCCTAATCATTGCCCTCACAGGAGTGGTGGTCGTTGGCTCCCCGACAACGGATTTGTTGGAATCCGTGGATTGTCTCTTGAGAGACTGTGTACGCTATTTCACAAATGCTGACCGAAACAACGATCGATTCAGTTAGAAATTTTGTCCGACAGGCAAAACACGACTCATAAGCACTTGATAATGCGAAACATGACCTTGAGAGTCTGCTTGAACAGATTGGTTTTTCTTCTTTTCTCTCTCGCGTGCGAATTATCACCTTTTCGCCTCCACGAACACGTTCTAAGCCTCCCAGTCTCGAAGCTTTTTATCATTTCTCTGGTATTCTCAACAAATTTTTATACGGCGGAGGCCCACCCCTTAACCTCTTATATACCATTTTTCACGATTTCGTATACCTTCTATTGACAAATGGTATTTCTTTCACATATCTTGCTTAGAACTTTGTATCCTTTTTAACTGCTGGAAACCCACACTGTCATAAAATAGGAATCAGTCACAAATGTAGAACGCTCTCTCGAGGGGTAAGGGGTTGGACCTCGGGGCGGAGCCTCCCCGTATAGGCCATCATAGGGAGTACCCTCTCCCCTGGCATAGCAAGAAATAATCACATTCCTGGACAAAGAAACTTACATGCATGCATGTAGTTATTCCGTAGATCCAGGATTTATTGAGAAAACCATAGAAACTAAAACCTTTATTTAGCCATAATACTAAATTATAAAGCTTTAGGTTTAAACAGAGTTCAAAGAAAATTAAAACACTTTATTACAACTGCATCTGAGGTCAACTCCTATCAGGAACACCTAAAGAACCATAAACCACAGGAGATGATTACTCAGTATGCATGTAATTCTCTGTAGTGCTAGTAACTTTAACTTTAACTTAATTATTCCATCATTCATATAGTACAAAACTCAGTAAAGCCAAAGCCGGGGGCTTATACGACCTGTGGTCAAAATGACAGAAATTATTTTACGTAGAATTGAAGCCACTGAAGGCTAAATTTCAAAACTAAAACAACTGATACAAAACTTAAATTAAGTAACGCAAGCAGTCCTATAGCAGAGGTAAAAGTAGAAGTACTAATGACAAATAAACGAACAATAAACTATGATAATCCTGCAATAATTCAATCCAGGCTTAAAAAGTAAAGTTTTAGTTTCTATTTAAAGTCAGTGGTGGTAAGGCTGTTACGGACACCGTGAAGGGTATATCAGTGGGATATCCTTGGCCAAATAATCGGGGCTTGAGAACTAATAGCAAATTGATACCTGAGGGACATTTTGTGCAAGTTGAACGAGAACGAGTTAGATAAGCATGAAAATCACAATTAAAGTGGAGGAGCACTAAGGAGGCAGGTGGAAGGCTATTAAAGTCAGTGAGAATACCAGGGAAATGATAAAAAGCTTCGAGACTGGGAGGCTTAGAACGTGTTCGTGGAGGCGAAAAGGTGATAATTCGCACGCGAGAGAGAAAAGAAGAAAAACCAATCTGTTCAAGCAGACTCTCAAGGTCATGTTTCGCATTATCAAGTGCTTATGAGTCGTGTTTTGCCTGTCGGACAAAATTTCTAACTGAATCGATCGTTGTTTCGGTCAGCATTTGTGAAATAGCGTACACAGTCTCTCAAGAGACAATCCACGGATTCCAACAAATCCGTTGTCGGGGAGCCAACGACCACCACTCATGTGAGGGCAATGATTAGGAACCAAATCTTGCTCGAAATTAACGCGGCCATTGCGGCCATGCTTGATTCAAACTGAAGTTACTTTTCAGCTCCATCGTACATGAAGGGGTTTTTTCCTGACGGTATAATTCGGTGCCTCTTATACGACGACTTTCTGTGACCCCACATACCACATGCTTGTTTGTAACGCATACAAATGGGCTTTTTTGTGCGCATATATATGCGCGTTTGTAAGAAAATGGTCATATACTTGGGAATAAAACGCAAGTATACGTGACAAAAAAACGCACGTATATCGTGTAGCAGGAATGATTGCAAGTATACGTGGGAAAAAACCGCACGTATATCGTGTCATAATTTTGAAACGAATGGCCGACCATACTTTTGAACCCGTGAAGTAAAGTTTTGTTTCCTAAGAGGTCCGTTAAGATGATTGACAGCAGCGAAAAACGCAATCGTCGGTTGGCTTCCGAACTTCAGAATTCGCATGTTTGTAAAAAGTGCGATCCTAATTTGCGGTCCACAGTCTACAAGAAAAAGATGAAAAATATTCAGTTATAAGATTTTCGTCATGGTATTTTTCTCTAACTTAAAGGAATAAAATCCTTTGCATTTTGAGACCTAAAAAAGTTTAAAGATTTCTCGCTCGCATGTTGCGTTCACCAGCACGCACTTCAGACAATGTAAATAGATAAACGATCGATAACATACTTTTTACCTGATACCGATGCGAGTTAAAAATTCGCTCCAGTTCTGTTTGTCTCACCCAAGACGAACTTTTCTTCATGGAAGATAACTATGCCGCTTTATAACTCGTCCGAAGTTTTTGTGCCAGCTAAACAATACGGAAACACTATTGACAGTGACTCCTTGGATATTAGAAAGACTGAACGTGACGCACTCAGCCTTTGTTTACTTCTGATCACATCTTCAAGCGAAGTCTCTCTTTCCAAGCGATTCATCTCAGTGCACAATAATTGACCCTTATATTAGTTAAAACCCTATGGTTCATTTATATTCATGCTGTTTTTACCCCTCACATTGACTGTGTTCGTTCGTATTCAAAACACCTTTACAAAAATAAAGGTCGTATAAGTCATGTGTGTTATGTTTCGAGATAAATGGATTATACGATTTTTTAAGTTTCCATTTTGCGGGGACTTCAGTTTACATCTCCATAAAATGGTAAAAGAAATATCAAGAAACATCACGAGAGCTGAAAACTTTCAAAGGCATATTTCTG
Source organism: Porites lobata (assembly GCA_942486035.1). Taxonomy (NCBI): domain Eukaryota; kingdom Metazoa; phylum Cnidaria; class Anthozoa; order Scleractinia; family Poritidae; genus Porites; species Porites lobata. The sequence goes on along the minus strand of CALNXK010000024.1, from coordinate 1,277,204 downwards.
AAACTCGCTAATGCTGACATCAATATAGCGTGCTTGCTGAATGGGCGAAAACACAGAATTGTGATCACAAGATCATGTACAAATTTAATGATAAAAGCTTAGCAAGATACAAATATAAACAAAAGCAAAACCCCTGAAACCTCGACGTGGGCAACACTTGTATGCTCTACTCAGTCACCAAACCTTGTCAGTAATAGCTCCTATTTTCCTCAAGTCGCTCTCTGTGAAGCTCCCGGATGGGATGTCCCCGTGAAGCTTTAAACTTGTGTGCGAAATTCTCAGAGTCCCTATTTTTGTCCGTGTCTTCTTTATCGTCAGTATCCGAAATTTAGACCTCCAAAGTGGCGTGTGTTACATTAAATAGAAGGAAATATCTAAAGGAAAAGCCAGTCTTCTAACATGGCAAAGTGGTCACGTCCCTCGCTCATGGACGTGCGTAATGCCATTCATCGGCAACTGAGTTGTTCGCTTCACTGACTACGAAGGCTTACAATCAAGTCTTCAGCCATAGTGACGTCAACTGGTGAAATACCTTTCTCATAAATTAAGCTTCTTAATTGCTCATGTACTACATCGATCGATAATTCTCTCTTTGAGTTCACGAAGCGGCCACGGCGTTCCAAACTTGACGCTCACAGTCATCTTTTAGTGTGAACCTACCGTGAACGGCGTGTCGGTTTGAATGCAACGCGAGCATTTCTCTGAGTTTCCCAGCGCCAACATCATCTAACTGACTTAAACTCGAACAATAAAAAAATTATAGAGTGACTACCATGATCGAATCGCTTCGAACAACGAAAATAGCCTTCTTCAGGTTCGCAACGTTTTGTGGGTTTTTCAGGGGGAGTGCAGACGAGGTACAAAAAGTATCCGTGCCAGGGTTCGTGCAAGAGAAAATCATATGAAACCATTTGTGAGAACATCGTTTCTCGGTACCAGACCCTCGTGTCTTCCCTCCGCCGGGAGGCCGTTTTTCGCCGCAGACGACCGAAAGCCCATTTTATGACTGGGCCGCAGAGGCAGCCCAGTAAAAAGTAATTTGCGTAGTGTTTCTAGTCAGAGGCGTAGCCAGTAATTTTGGATACAGGGTTTCCTAAGGTGATATCGGCTGTGAGAGGTGTTATAGGTTAGGCTGCATGTCCTCAGATGGAGTTTTCTTTATTCTGGCCACAAATTTCAAATAATGTTAGAGGCAAATTAAGCTAGAATTTCTAAGAGGGGATTGCAAATCATGCTTCTTGAAGAGAAGTGCATGAGTCATTACATTATTAAACATGACGATTGTTGCACTAAAGTCAATTTTTCTACGACAACAGATGTTTATTTCGACGTTTTACATAGTGATAACCATAAAATAAACAATTTGTGGCTTTTACTCACATTTTCTTGTGGAAAAGGACTTTACACGATGAAACTGTGTTACAAAATAAAACAAATGATGTAATGAATAGAGATGCCTTAATAAATGAATGAATAAGCAATAAATAACGTGCGAGTCCTTGTATATCCAAATGGTCATGTACAACCCTGACATGAGACATATAGAGGCTGTTTACATGATACCAGTATGACTTTCATTGACATGATAAATTCGACTGGTTCAGCACTTAAAGGCCCGGTTCAGACGCCGCTCCAATCATGTGCCGAACCTGTCATGACCGATAAAAATTAAGTACGGCAAAAGATCAGCTCCTGAATCAATTTGGTACAGCAGTTTAAATTTGGTGCTACAAAAACGCCAAACTCGACAGAATCTGTCGCAATTTATTCGACATTTACTTTCATTTTTGTTTGGCATAAAAAAAAATTCGATTTCTGGGCAAAGATTTTCAAGTTAGGATCGCCGAGTTCACAACACGGTCTCTTCTACTCAAGTTGAATAAACAGTAGTGTAAACATTTCATGGAACAAAAAAAAAAAGGCGCCGTTTTGAATCCTTTAAGGCCTTCTCTTGTCTTAAAAAAATATCAACCCTAGGATTTTGTGGAATTTCGAGGACGACGACTACGAGGGAGAGATGATTTAAAGTTTTCCTCATATTCTCAAAAAATCGACACCCCCGAAAGTTTCGTTGTATCTTTTTTTTACCAAAAGGGTTAGCACGGTTTTTTTATTGAAGGAGGTTAAACCATAGATCTCCCGAACACAATTATGATAAAACTTCAAACAGTTGAAGTTGTTTCCGTCACTACGGCATTCTTGCTAAAACTCGTAGTATAATTACGACGGCTACCTCGCTTCCCCGCCAAAACGACCCTGGTTCGATCACGCGCGTGCACTACTTAATTAACCCTAAGAAAGTGGTCCTCTCATAGGTAACCCAGGCTCTGTGATAGTACCACAGTACGGTTCCAGTAAATTACAGTGTTTGTATGGGGTAAAAATATCATCCTAAAATTTCTAGGAAATACTAAATAAAGATCAATAAAACTTACTCTGCAGTTAATTGTTGTTGTCCTTATTGCTCCAACGCAGTTTCGTGATAATTTGCAGTAATTTGTTTAAATTCACTCTAGCTACAATAATAATATACAAGGTAGGAAACACGAGGTGCCATTTTCGCCGACATGCTCTCATTCAACACAACTTTTTTCCACGAAATTCGAACTCAAACGGAAAATAAACATGCCAGGATCGTAGAAATAGGATAGCAGCAGATATATAGAAACCAATGAAGCTTTCCCAGATAGAGAAACGAATCCCACAGACTTTGACAAACTCGAAGAATATAATCCAAACAGACCGAGAATATGCTCGCCGAAGCAGCCGGGCCAGATCAACACGCTGCCAAGAAAATGAGGCCTGGGCACTGTACAAAAAAAAATCATCCCGGGAGTCCTGAGGTGACCTTTCTGGGCACCGATACATCATTTGCCCAAAGCCACCCTACCCTGCTGAAAAAATACTTAATAGAAGGCAATTGTTCTTCCTAGCCGTACCACCCTGGCCTGTTATAAAGAGATTATGTCCCTCTCGAACTATATTCAGCGCCTGGCGCTGGTCCTCAGAAAGTTTATCAAACATCAATAGGGCAAGGTTATAAGGGCAAAGGAAAGGACAACGAAGGAGGATTTACAAAACTTAAAACGAGCAAAAGATATAAGTGAATTTTGGCTCTTACCGAGGCATTTGTACAACAGGACCAAATTCAAAGAGGGGTGTATCACGATGATTCACATATTTAACCGATAGAGCGTTCACTTGTATTGACAAGAAGTCGGCGTGTTACTGCCGCATTAATCGCCAAATATGTTAATCACGCTAGTTCTTTGTTTACTGGTGCACGTGCCTTTCACATTCGTCTCACATTCGTCTCAGTATGAATATAGTTCGAGACGGACATAATCTCTTTATAACAGGCCAGGGTGGTACGGCTAGGAAGAACAATTGCCTTCTATCAAGTGTTTTTTCAGCAGGAGAGGGTGGCTTTGGGCAAATGATGTATCGGTCCCTAGAAAGGTCACCCCAGGACTCCCGGGATGGAATTTTTTTGTACAGTGCCCAGGCCTCATTTTCTTGGCAGCGTGTTGATCTGGCCCGGCTGCTTCGGCGAGCATATTGTCGGTCTGTTTGGATTATATTCTTCGTGTTTGTCAAAGTCTGTGGGATTCGTTTCTCTATCTGGGAAAGCTTCATTGGTTTCTATATCTGCTACTATCCTATTTCTACGATCCTGGCATATTTATTTTCCGTTGGAGTTCGAATTTCGTGGAAAAAGTTGTGTTGAATGAGAGCATGTCGGCGAAAATGGCACCTCGTGTTTCCTACCTTGTATATTATTATTGTAGATAGAGTGAATTTAAACAAATTACTGCAAATTATCACGAAACTGCGTTGGAGCAATAAGGACAACAACAATTAACTGCAGAGTAAGTTTTATTGATCTTTATTCAGTATTTCCTAAAAATTTTAGGATGATATTTTTACCCCATACAAACACTGTAATTTTACTGGAACCGTACTGTGGTACTATCACAGAGCCTGGGTTACCTGTGGTCCTCTTCATAATCTAAAGGTCTCTAATAGCCAGCTCCACGCACCCAGAAGCACATGGGATCGATGCTGATGCAACTAGGGGCGTGGATTCCTCTATTCCAGGAAAAAAAAACAATAATTCCTCTCAATCAACTGAAGAGTAGCCCCGTTCTCTGCGATAGCAATTTTTTTTCGAATTATATGTTCACTTTTTTTTTGTCTTTTTTCAATTATTACTTTAAGAACTTTTTATGGATACTTATACTATTGATTCCTCGCGACAAATAAAATGCTTGCGCTGATGCTTTCCAAACACTTATTGTTTAAGGAATACGCCTACTGTCTTCGTCCATTTTCTAATTTATATAAATAATCGTCATGCAAACATATATACAGGCCATTACTTTGTGCTTTTTGGATTGGTAGGATTTAAAGGTACTGTTGGCTAAAAGAATTATTTGATGACGTTTTTGTGTAAGTCAAAATTACCAAGACTTTAGTTATTCCGGATACCACAAAACCGAATCTAGTCGGTAATTGTTTTTGAATTATATACATTGTTCGTTTTGAAAGAAATAACGACAAATACTGACCGTCGCATGCACTGAAAACAAAAACATAATTTTTTCTAAGTGGATACAAAGCCTTCCAACTCACCTGGTTCACAGTTCTTTCCATCTCCGTAATATCCCGGATGACAAGTGCAGTTGTATCCTCCCTTGGTATTAT
>CALNXK010000024.1:1242500-1260000 GCA_942486035.1 Porites lobata | reverse complement strand
TATTTAGCTCCTTGTTCGCTATCAACTACCCTGAGAGCAGAGGTCCTTCGATCTTCCTAGATAAGTCGTGAAGAGGAAGAGAAGGGTAACTATCAACTAAACAGTGATTCGATCGGACGTTCCGGTGTGAAGGCTCGAGCTGGGACATTGCGGATACTGACGTTAATACCCCTGAGCAAAAGGCAGGTATTTCTTTAAACAAAACTCGGGTCCGCTGTAAACTGAAAAACGTATTCAAGTTACTCTTTTACTGTGTGTCACCATACTGCCAGGTTAGTAAATGGTACTTATGTATATATTTCTCTTTTCAAGATGATGCTGCGTTTTGCAAGCACTCGACATGGGTGGGAGTTGGTTAGAGTAGCTCAATAGCGGTGAACAAGGAGTCTTATCTTCCATGGACAAATCCTAGTCGCAACGTCGTGAAAGGTGATTTACTCTGTTGGAGTACAGTTGAAACTCCATGTGCGACCACCTATCCAAAACAACAAAACCCACCCAGTTAAGTCTCCAACTGGAATCTCTCCTGTAGCTGGTAGCTGCCTAATTATACCTCTTTTTGTGAAAAAGTAAAGAAATTAACCAAGGGACGGGTTGTTGTTTGTAATACGTAGTAAAAAAATTAGATTTCAACATCTCTGACAAGAAAATGCTAACTTTTAGTGTGTGACTGACAGGCATGCAAAGTTAGTATCCCTTCTTTCTGAAAAGAAAATAAACTACTAAGACACAAATGATGTTGCGAACAACACATTGTCTGTTCAAAACAAAGTTTCCATAAAGTTTCATGAGGAGAAAAAAAATTAGTAAAGGAAGGCGGAGCTGCTCGAGACGTAGTTGCGTGACATTGTTACTCTAACTGTTAATGACTTCCTTTCACGCAGCGTATCCCGTTAGCAAAAACCCTCCTTCAAAATAAAATTTCAAGGAAAATGTACCTACCTATTTTAGACATACCGGAAGCGAATTTACGATGATACAGATGGATGCTAATTAAAGGAAGTTAGGAGAAGAAACGAGAGACATGGGATATAGTTTACATAATAATTCGGCGCTTTTATATAACGCTTCTTCGAGGTCGATTTTTATTATTATTATTTTGTGAACGGTTAATTACTCTGATATTTTAACATGAACTTTATCAAAAAACCGTTTTCTTGCTTCGTTATGTTTCCGAACATAACATACTGACCCTGAATTGGAACAAAACCGGCTGCCGCAACATTTCTCGACAAATTTGACTTATGCAAATTTGTGAAATTCCACTGGTGGTCACGAAACTTTTTATTTTGTAAAGGCGAATCCGGAGTACCCAGATTTTTTGCTTCATATTCTGTTAATATAAGAGCTGAACTTTGTTCTAGTATACATTTTGGCTAGGTATCACAAATACCAAGGTGAGTTTTTTGCCTCTGAAGTTGCTCCTTTTTTAGCCATTTTAAAAAGTGTATTGATGGTAGTTTTTAAAAAACCATAAAAAAATTCAGAATCAAGTTTATGATTTAAAACATACCATGGATAGAAAGAAAAGATAGAATTCTTTTAAACAAAAGTATTTCTGTTTTATAGCTTTGAATCTTGCCTCGGTACAGACGCGATAAAGTAGGTCACTTTAACTCTTATTTTTGCATAATTAATTAGGTAAAAACCGCTATTTTCGTTTTTCCTCATTTTCTCGAAAACTATAGATTCTTGGAAGTTGAAAATATTTTTTTCGAAGATAGTTCCCCAAAGGGGTTTTTCTGACAAATTATCAGAATTTTCGATTTTTTTAGCCTGGCCAGCGATTCTCGATATTTACAGTCATGGGCTCTTAAGCATTTGTACACCATCACTAGGTAGTTAAAAAGCAGTTTATCCCTTACATTAAGCCATTTAAGGGACTTCAGGGCTTCAATCTAAATACACTCCCAGGTCCTTTGCAACTGTTACAGGCTTGATTTGAGTTCCCAGCAATGTCGCACCTGTTAAGAGGGTAGGTAATGTCCTCATGAGTTGTGAGACGCCCACATATAAAAGAAGCTTTGTTTTGTCAGGTTTAATGAGCAGTGAATTTCTACAGCACCAAATCGATATTTCTTTAAGATCTTCGTTTACTGCAGAGATAACGTCGTCAAGTTCGCTGGCGGGGAACCCAAGAAAGAGCTTGGTGTCATCCACATAGCCGAGTGGTTCGCAATGTTTTGGAACTCGAAAGAGATCGTTTACATACAATGTAAACAACACCGGAAACAGATCTAATTATTCCAAAACACTTATTTATATATCCCTTATAAAACCCTTCCCGATTCAGAAGTGCTTCTTCCTTTCTCATATTTATCTCAACTTCCTCGTAAATCCTTAAGCTCAATAAGTATAATGCGTGATTCATATGTGGTTGACATCCTTTAAAGAAAACTCAGGAGACCAAAATTTCCAATTAATTATCACTTCAATGACTAAAATGAACAACGTTCCAAATAAACACTATGAGCACATTATGAGCCGCAAATTTCTTTTTCACTGTCACAAGCAATCAGGAGTTGAATATGTTTTCCTTATTTCTAAGTACATCGCATTTGACTAAAGACACATTTTTGATACTGTACGTTTCATAGTTATAACAGCGTAACACACGAGAGCCAACATTTTAATAAAATAAATTCTTCAAACGTAGGTATAATAAAATGACCTTGTTTGTTAACCTTTTAAAGTCTGTAAAGAACTGGCATAAAATCATTTATGAGACTTAAACCGGCCTATCCTAAACATTCGTAGCTGGCAATAACATGTCTTTAGTGTATTATGTTTAATGTAGGCTAGAACGTATATAGCAGGTGAGAGCTATATTATAAATAATTAAATATATTATTTTAGTGTAAACCTGCACTGTCACCTTTACTTTGAAACCTTTAATAACAGGTTAAGCCCATTAGTAAATATGAAAAAGTGATAACTCTGCAAGTTACTTTAGTAGCAATTGGTTTTTTGTTTTTTTTTTCTTTTTAATCGCTTGTATTTAATTTTTGTTTTAATTAAACAAGGTACTCTTAACTGCTTAAATTAATTGTCCCAAGTTTCTTAATGAGAGTCAGGGAACTATCAGATAGGTCTGAAAAAACTAACCTCCACTTGGACTGCAAAACTGCCCGTGAACCGGACAGAACAACTTGATTGTAAACCATAAGAAGCAAAGAAAGAACATAACGAAAAAATGAAAACACTTTCGTCTTGAAGCTTGATAGAACTGTGCACACCTCGAAACAGTTCCTGTTATTACATCAACCTGCTGAGTGGGTCTTTAAACAAATTATTTACCAGTGGGAGTTGCCTCTCAGGTTTTGGCCAATCAGCTCACACCTACAGCTCCAGGAGTAAAAGCGGAAAAAATGAATAATGAATAACGGGTTTAAAAAGAAAATGAATAAGGAATAAATTACTTGCAGTTAGAAAATTTGACATGTTGATTGCCAGCGGGAATAATAAATTACTGTTTAATGCACCTGTTGATACAATTTCATCAAAATACTTTTACCTTTGTCACACGGCGGCCATATGCATTTTGTCTCAGAGAGATTTAAAAAGCTTTGTTTATGCACGAATAGGCTGGTTCTCTCTAAGAGAACGAGGACTTACAAAGCTATTAAAATCTCCTGAGACAAAATTGCCGCCGCGTGACAAAGGTGTATACATTTCAATTCACCACTTTAAAAACGACAGGGAAACAAACTGGACAGAGTTAACTTTCGCAAATACTTGTGGGACTGTTACTAGGGACAGGGAAAACAATATTGGCCAATCGCTGACCGGTGCGTCTCCAGTAACGATCCCACAAACAACTGCGGGATGCGTTCCAGCCTCAGTTCTCTTCTCGTTTCTAAAGCGCCGTATGAACACTTGCATAGGTCAATTAGTCAAAAAATGTACTTCTCTCCACCAAAAGCAGAATGTGTATAGTGTTCTTGTACTTATTTCTACGGTGTAAGGATGTTGTAATTGTGTAGTTCTCTTCCCGCTTTAAACTTTATAAAGAATGGACCATGGGGCAGAGAAAAAAGTGGCTTGGGATCGGAGGGAAAATTCGTGAACGATATTTTGCTGGTGCAGGTCAATTCATAAATACATTGCACTTCTCTCCCCCAAAAGCAGAATGTACATGTGTCTACGGCGTAAGGATGTTGTACTTGTGTAGTTCTCTTTCCATTTTCAAACTTTGTAAAGAATGAGCCATAGAGTAAAGGAAAAGGCGGCTTGGGATATGGAGGGAGAATTTGTGAGTGATCTTTTGTTTCGTGGGGTCGTGTATTAGGCCCAAAGAAGAGCACACACTAGTGCCAAGCTCAAACTGAACTAGCGTTATTGTTACCATTATAATCGTCATCACCATCATCATCATCATCTTCATCCTCATCATCGTCGTCATGATTGCACAACCGGTTGCCCCGGGGTTGGCAAATTTGCTAATGCCCCACCCCCGGTACTTACCAGGCAGGCAAAAGCCCGGTAGTAGTCCTGGGCGGATGGGCGCAGCTGGAATTAAGAGATGCGTTATAAAGGCAAAACCACAGAAACAAACCACTGAGACCAGCCGAATCTTGCGAGTAGACCTGGATCATTGAAATCTCCAATACTGAATCATAAAAGCAAAAAACCGAACCCTACGGAAGGGAGCGTGAGCGGAAAATATGTAAAGAAAGAAAACAAAAATAGAAGGGTTTTCATCTTGTATTTTGTACTCGTTATATTTTTTAGGCTCCGTTGAAGGTTTGTGTCACAAACCGAAATATCGGGCAAATATAATTCACCGTTCTCTCACTCTTCCTGCCCCAAGGATCCAGTTTACTGTTTTATCTGATATGTTACTATAGTGATACTCACGCTGACGTCACCTATTGATATTAATGCGCCAACCAGAGACGCATTGGTTCTTGTAACAAAAGATTCTTTTGTTTCACTCGATATAAATTTGAAAAAGAAAAATGATGATTGCAAACAGTGATGTCTCCTATACCGAACAGCTAATCATGCCGACACGAAAAACTATTATTTTAGGCACAATATGAACTGGAACACTATAAAGGTTGGCCGAAAGGCTTTGGTGTACTAAATTCAAAACAATTACTTCCGTAAGGTCCAGTCCTCGCTCCGACTCGTTTACTTACGCTACGTACGGAATACCTGCATGTTTACGCTGACAGAGTGGCAGAAGCTTGTCCGGTCAAGGTCCAGCACTTGATACGGTGTTCGCTTAATACAGGTTTCACTGTATTGCAGGGTCAAACCGGCGTTAATGCGGTGGCGTTTTGCCGCGATGACGAGCTACACTCACTGACCAGGGGTACAGAAAGGTACCTAAAAAATGCGGGTCTCGGAAAATTTCGACCCGCTCTCAAAATGTTGGAAGCGCTTGTGATAGGTCTCGAAGTCTCGTTTTCGGGAGATTTTTGCGTCTCGGAGTCTCGATCTTTTTTGCCGACGGGTCTCAGAGTCTCGGATATGTGGTTTTTTCTTTCCGTTTGGTCGCAGGAGTCGGGTTTTACAGAGTTCATGGGTACAGCTTGAACTGATCGGCATGAACTAGTGGATCGAGACAGTAAAACAAGAGAAAGCGGTATATTGGTAGGCTTCCGCTAGCTTCCGTTGGCGTTTTCGATCATTTCTTTATGGTTTTATTTGTATTATTATCTCGAAAGTCTGAGTCTCGGGCTCGGAATTGATAAAAACGCTCAAGTCTCGGTCTCGAATAGTGAAACCAGTCTCGCAAAGTCTTAAATTTACCAGGGGCCCGTGTCTCGAAAGTCCCGATAATTAACGGGCCCGGTAAGCTGTCTCCATTTACATTAAATATCGAGGTTCCAATAGTTTTGAACCTAAAGTGATAAAACTATCAGCTAGTGAAACAAAATGGAGTAGTTTGCTTGCCAGGACCCGCGTTCTTATTCTTTATATTTCGATTTGAATGTTTGATTTCGGGCCCGAAAAGTTACTGGGACTTTCGAGAAACGGGCCCCTGTCTCGCAAAGTCTTGAATTTACCATTCTATACTTCTTCAGTGCTGCTTGTCTTACTCACCATGATGATCAATGTTAACGAAGGATTAATAACAACAAAAACTAACTGCAGAGAAATTTCATTGACTTTTATCCTTTTTTAAAATTTTAGATCAGAACTATACCCCAAAATGTAATTTTACAGTATTCGTACTGCGGTACTCACTGAGCCTGGGTAACCTGTTTGCGTACCGCGTCAGAAAAGAAAATAAGCGACATAAACGGGTTCTCGAGTGTTTTAGTACGCGTATGCTGCCAACGAATCCACTGTTAGCCTTCAAGGCCCTAAAGATTTTAATGTTTCCAGTCCAATAGGCCCTGTTACCCACGTTCGCAGTCACCAACATAAACAACATTCGATTTGTCCCAATACATTGTGTCCACAAATCTACAAATACTAGAAAACATACCGTGGTAAGTTAATTTAACCGCGGCAGGATAATACTCGGGGTCTCAAAATAATTGAGAGGTCTGAGAGGTAATAAAGGTAGTTACTTTGCCTTGCAAACGGCTAGACCTTCGCGAGGCTCGGATGAATATACTTAAAATGGCGGTCCTGCCGTCTTCAGTCACGGGCGACGTAAAAATGGTGTCCTCAAATAGTACTTTCGTGCTTTATACTACTACATAAGAAATTTCTGCAATTTTATTGGCTTAGAGCAGTGGTATTTCATCTTAATTTGAAATACCTACATGTGAAAATTACAAACCTTCTGTGGGTAGTAGTATAAACAAATAATAGCATGATTTGCACGTGATATTTGGCATAAATACCACTCGTGATATTTCAAAATTGTCGCACATTTCACTCGCCTAACGGCTCCTGAAATTTCGTATAACAATTTCGAAATATCACTCTTGGTATTTATGCCAAATATCACTAGAAATCATGCTGTTACCTATACAAATACATTGACCCTCAAATAAAGTACATTTTATTATTTGCGTAGTTACTTATTTATTGCTTTTTTATCATTCTAAATCTGCTATACTGGCTTTATTGCAAGAGTGCAAACTGCAGCTCATAGAGATGTACTCATCTCGTGGATTTCCCGAATGTATACAGATAGCATGTGATCGTGAAACATGAAAAACTTTAACAAGCAAAATTTTCTTCCTTGTTGTTTTCAGGACTAATGTCACTGCACCAAGATGTACCCCATGGCCTTGATATGATTGTCACCATTATCACCCCCGAACACTGCTTCATTTCCACATGCGTTGGAGTCGTCGGGATACCCACCAATACCAAACCCAATTCTGGAGTCACAAGTAAAGCAGTCGTCTTCACTGTTACCAAGTATACCGATTCTTGCTTTAGATAGGCGAGGATTACCACTAACAGCATTGAACCCTTCCTTGTTACAGTTGTGCTGCAAGGAGGCCTCAGAACCAATCAGTGACTTCCACTTGTCTCGACCCAGTGTGGTGTAGCGGTAATTCCCATCAGCGATCAGAGAGTACAAGGAGTTCGCTTCTCGTTGATGACAATAAACTTGACCGGCTGCCGGCCGATCTTCATACCGAGGTAGATCTTGGAGAAAGATGTGTTCCAGTAGGAGGGAAGCTTGGTCTCTTGCGAATCAAACCCAGTCTTTCCTCCAGCAAGATTAAAAGCCTCTTTGTTGCTCCATATCAGTCTGCATTGTAGTGAAACGTTTGCTGTGATAGAAAAAAGAAGAAGAACAGGAAAAATTTATTTAAAAAGACAAGGTTGAAGGCTTTTATTTGTCTTTTCAAGACGAGCTGGTGAGATTCCTATAAAATTTCGTACGTAGCCTTTTTTTTTCAGAATTAAATGAAATAAGCTTCCGCAGGAGCCCCAGCATGGCGTCATGAACAGACTCCAAATAAAAACTAAAACATATACTGAGAGGGCTTCATAATGAGACCCATCTTGCTAAGGTGTGAATGACTCATAAATAAAATATTCTTTTGTAATTTTTCCTCCTCCAATCTATGCTATAGCGCCTAAGAATAGATGAAAGTAAATCTTCCTCAAAGATTGATGCACATAATGATCGCTTTTTAGCTTCATCTTTTCAGCCAATTCATTAACACGTTGTTTTCAAATTGCACCGAAGTATCATTTTTAATGTAGTGCCGTCGATCGTCTGCGAAGGTAGTCTAAATTTTTAAAATACTTAGTTTAAATCCTTCAGATTCTAATGCAGAAGTCCAATGACGTGTTCCTATCCCAGTGTTATTAAGTGCTTCTTATAGAATTATGGCCTTTTTCTAATTTCCATCATTAAGTTAATGAGCACATGTTGATTTAAAAAATAGAACGGGCAATCTTGGAAGTTCGTCACTCATACTTTTGTTCCATCAATCTTCATAACCGGCGTCCATCCACCAACTTCGCATGCGTTATTTTCAGAAGGGGCCACGGCCATTCACCGGCGAAAAATGTCTGATTGGTCGACGCGTGACCACGTGACTTTGCCAAATTCAAAATGGCGGCAATACCTCCATCGTTTGTAAGAAGATTAATTGCAGCTTAATATGGGTTGCAAATGCATATGCGGATATTTTTAGAATAGCCTAGACTTTTTATTATCCTTTTTCACCTATTCCTATGGGATCCGTTCCCTGCGATGCTCGCGTTTTGACCGGTTTACAGGATTCAACTTTGGACTTGTTTAAGCGATCACTCTTCACGATCACGAAGGACAACAATATTTCTGATAAAAGCCGGATCACTAGAAAGAACTCCCTTTGTCCACAGCTCAATGCAGCGGAGAAATAAGACACTATGGGTCCTTTGAAATTGCTTAGACACCTGGAAGTTGTTTTATTTTTTTTTTTTTACCGAAAAGATAAAGCAAACTTATGTTTTCTCCAGCAAGACTTTCTAATTTATAAAAAAAAAAGCTTGAACATAAGCTAAATGAACTGTAGTGTCTGCCTTGTTCTTTTCATTGTGAACGGGTGCAATTTTCATATCAAAACTTTAAAGCCGTCTCTGACCGAGCAAGGTTTTTTTTCTTTTTTCCTTTCAATGGTTACTGTGCTTGATCTGAATAAGATAATGAATTTTTTAAAATTAGGGGAATACTATATTTGAAAGAAGAGAACGTTGATTTAAGTGTTAGTTAGAAAAAATACTGATTATATTTTATTTTTTTAGTACATAAAGGCTAAAAAAGTGATGCATATAGTCTAAAGTGCTACAAAGGAGAAAAAACCCAGATCTTTCCATTAATAAATTTTATTGACAATGTCAGGGACATAAGCTTTCCTTGAGTACACATTTGTTCGTCAAAAAAATCTTGTTTGTGAGGCTGCACTTTGTTTGATTCAGGATCAATCAATCTTTTCTAAAGAGAAATGAAAAGTACAGTATGTTAACATGTCAGACACTTCAACACTAACTAAGAAGGAACTGAACTTCATATCAAAAAAACAAAGTGAAAACTACTTCATGGTGAAACAAAAACCCCTTCAAATATATATCACATTAAATTCATGCAAAATGGAGACCTGACTAAAGTTTGTAGGAATAGAAACAAACAATAATAACAATGAAACTATGAAGGTAAAGCATTACAGTACAGTAATTTTAACTATGAGCGTTTTGATCATTCTTAGTGTACTGATGTATTAGCTAAATATGTACACTACAAAAAAAACAGTCAGTATTAAAACTATATTTCAACAAAGCATTTTGCAAAGTATTCTTAGAGTTGCTGTTTCTGGGGAATAGTGCAGGGCTGTCAACAAAGGCAGGTAGCCAGCCAAAACCGCTGGCTAGTTAGCCATCCTTCACTGGCTACTTTCATCTCCTCCTACCACAGGATCTAACAAAAAATAAGTACCATCGAATAAAATTGCAAAGCATCTGTTTCCCAGGTTTGAATCACATTGAATGCATATTTAAACAGTAATTAGATCTGTGAAACATTAGAACGGTGCAATGTCGTGGAAGGTCTGGGACATTACTGAGACTCTAACAAATGCCTTTGGTGCGAGTTCCAAAGCCGCCTACTATTATTTTATTATGAGCCTGCTACTTAAAAACTTTTTGACAGCCCTGATATTGCACAGTAAATAAACACTGTTGGATATACACACGCAAGCGGTCCATAACCATCATTTATGCTACCTATCCCTTGATCAAAAAACCTACAAATCGCCTTTTGCCGACTTTTTCACCTGATTTTACATTAGATCTAGATTTGGTTGTTTTATGCTGAAAAGCTTGGTATTTTGATTACAGCTACAGTTTACATTGTAGAGCAGTCCCCTTTTGCTATGGCCCAAAGACTGGACACAGTGAACTCGAATGCTGTATTAGCCAATGAAATAATTCTAAGATGCATTTATGCTGTAGTAGCTAATAACATAAGATGTAATAACCTGTGTTGTGTTCCTGTTTCTTTATGATTCGTTTTACAAGGGATTTGAATCAGAGATGGTTAACATTGCCAGTATCAAATGCTTGCCTGTCAAGCGAGTCGGATGCGACGGTTACACCTCAAGATAACTATCTTATAAGCTAATACATTTCAAAAGGTTGAGTTTGATCATACATGTACATCTAAATTATTATTAATACAGCGTTTGGGTTCTCTGTGGACCAAGGAAACTGTCTGTAATAATGAGCCGTCCATAAAGTGGTGCTTAATTTCATTTGCCAGCAGTTCTTTTTATCTTAATATTCCAGATGGTATATGAAACAACTTATTATTTGAAACTGGCTACAGTGTTGATGGGATGCTACAGTGTACAATAATACTTTGAAGGGTCTGCACTCTTATCAATCATAGTCAATGCCTCCTGTGAGCCAGCTCATAGATGAATTTGATACATGTACAAAAGGAAATCCAACAGTCAACAATCAGAAAGATGTAATACTATGTGACCCCATGATGGAACTTAACGAAAGGAAATGTATATTTTTTTTAAGTTACATGTATTTTCTTACCCTTTTTTAAGTTATGTAAATAGGTCTTCTGTTGAAGAAAATGAAACGATGTCAAAATGTTTTGCTGTGCATGCATAAATCATGCAAGCATGAATTTGACAAAGGTTTGGAATTGAAAACTGGACAAGTTTGTACTTGATGTACGAAATTTCTCATCGCCTGAAACTAACAAGCATCATGTGCCAATTTTTGGCTCTAGCTGACATCTTAAATAAGAAAACCCATATTTTGGAAAGCATTTTTTGGCAAAACAAGAACTGATTATCCGTATATATATTATAAAACTTAAAAGTACTCAATCACAATATTAATAAATAAACAGTACAGGTAAACCCCCAATGCTAGTAATCTTCTGTGACCCAAAGAGGGCAAGTATGTTGGTGTAAAAAAAATAATAACTCCAAGGATTGCTCTACAGAGATATAACCATCCCTTTTCAGGGCTGTCATTAAGTTTTGAAACAGCCATAGCAAATGAAGATTCACCCAACACAGGTCCCAAAAATTTAAATTTAACATCAAGTGAGCTCAGCTGTAACAGGTGTTATGGGTTACGGCCCTTAATGACAGCTCTGCCTTTCTATTTTAGACAATTCTCAGTTTATGAAAAGCCAAAACATTTTTATTTAATCATTACATGTAGATCTCATTACACTTTTATACTTCTTTGGAACATTACCTGCTATTTTTCAAGATTATTTCACAAAAAAATAAGACTTTACATAATTATCACAAATATACCTGATCAGCATCTGATATAAAATTTTATTCTAATGTTGTAGTCAATTTTTTATTGCAGTTAATTTATAATTTTCTGTTCTTTTTTCTGTATGGCAATGTATGCTAAAAATAAAAGAAAAAATAATAGATATGCTGAGATACAAAATTAACTGTGCACAACATACATGTATACATAGATTAACAGCCAAAGAATTCTCAGTGAAATACAGAGGGGCAAATTATTATGGAACAATCCACCTGAAAACATTAATGCCATGGCTGATTAAACAAGATGTCTAAGTACAAGTACAGAATAACTTCCAGCAAACATTCAGGAAATAGTTTAAATTGTAATATAAGGTGCCAAACATGATAGGGCCATTTTTGTTCTCAGTTAAAAAAACAAACTTTGTGCAAGCATAATGCATGTACGGTCTCTAGGGAAAATACTATTTTTTCACTTTCGATCGATCAAAATCGTGTCCCATTTGACACACATTCTGAAGAGAAAACGTGCTGATTTACATTTAGCGGTCTTCCTATTTATAATTACAATAATTATTATTCTGTTGCTCAAACGGCCCTCCACCAGCTGTACCTTTCAATTTTCTCTTGTGTTGGACTGTGGGACGAGAAACTTTAACCTGAGCATAAAATGCCAGCGAAGCTTAATAAATAAAAATTCGAATGTTTGAGGATACACTGAACTAGACCTCCAGAGGGTCCCTGAACTTCAAAGATGCAAGTCGATATTTGGTACAAAAACGGTCCACACGTTTAACACAACTGTCGCTTCCGTGCACAACGGTACAAGCTAATTTATATACATAACAAAGCCCAATAATTTTTCTTTCACTTCTTTACAATTTCCTGTTGTACCGATGTGCACGAAACTAACAGTAAGCATAGAAAGTCAAAATTACCCACCTTTTTGGCATGCCTTTCGCACCCACGCCGGCGATTGCAAAGCCAATATCTCCGACAAATAACCATGCACCACTGGGTTTGTCCGCCGTTTCCAAGGCGCTACATTTTCTAGAGAAAAAATTCCACTCAAAACTTTCACCAAAATGTTTTTTGATCTCTTACTATGGCAAGAAAACCACAACGCTATCACTGTCAAAAAACAGCCATTACTTTTTTCATCTCAACCGGCATTTTTGCCTCAGAGCCAATGACATTGCCCGAAATAGATCACGTGTCATTTTTAGTAGAGCATGCGCAGACATTTTTCGCCGGTGAAGCCACGGCCATGTTGCAAAAAATGTCAAAAACAGCATCTCCCAAAATCAGTGGGTAAGCTTTGCTCTCAGTTGACCTGCAAGGAATAAAATACCGTAATAAGGGAACACTTAAGAAGAGAATCTACAGTTCAATCGCCAGTAACGATCGGTTGGTGCGTCTATGCTTCCTCAGGCTTTCTGAAGACGATTTTGGAGTGTGGCTTGTCACAATCGTCTTAGCTTGAGTGTTGTGTGAAAAGCCGTGTGCGTTCTTAAGGTATCTAAAGGCTCGCTTGTGGCACCACCACCATCACAAATGCCAGTTAACAAGGGAAGCGTTTGGATGAAAAAATCTATATAATTCATTGAAAACAGCGTTCTAAATCCGCTAATGACGCCGTCGCGCTTATAAAAACTAATATGACAATAAGAATGCCGCAGACTCGAGCAAAAGAAGAAGAACTTATAAGCCACTCACAAAGTGTGGAAACTGGCATTGTGTTTGTTTTATTCTTCCACTTTTGCTCCCGACTCCGATAATCTTGTAGCACAAATCCCCGGGGAAGCATTTTTGTGACGCTGAAAAGGGTATGGTTTTTTGGGGTCTTGGGTCTTAAAAATTAAACAAGGTTTACGATTTCACTATTTAGCGTCTTGAACAGGGTGTCTTTCTTCAACAGAATTGTTTAAAAGAGTGGGAAAGTTAGCGATGAGCGATCTACATTTGTGGTATCAACATTTTATTTTTTGCAAATATATATTAAAAGTCCATGATGTTACTTTGAAAAATTACTTTATTCTTCAGTATGCAAATTGAATCGAATCAGGGTGATAAAATAAGGTCTCCTGTCTCAAACAGGGAGGTCAGATGAACAAGAGGAGTTAGGCCTTAAGCCGGTTTAAAGGCCTCGGCAGCACATATCAACCCAAAATACTATTCAATTCCCCCCACCCCGTGCACAACCCCCGCACCACATGCAAATCGTTGGCCAGCCCCAAGCCTGATTTATCCGTTTGTCAAATAAACCGAAATGCTATACTATGATATAATTTGGACTAGCACGAGGTCTTCCACTTGTCGGTCAACGAAAAATCAATATGAAAGGTAAAATTATAAGGAGAATGTAAGCAGTATCAGTTCACGGGACACTTAAGGGACATTCTCTAAGTGCTTTAAACTGCATACAGTTTACACAGCTAACTTAATCTATGGACGGTTTCTTAATAAAACGAAATTCCCCTAAAAGCCATGGAAGCGATTACTCATCAAATTTGGAGCTCACAGATTGGTCTTTACTGTGTTCGTGGACCGACCCGGTGTGTATCGTTTACTTAGCTGTGTGTCTGCTATGAAAAGCGTGTGCATTGGTCATGGTTCGCGTATTAAGAATCGCATGTATCGATGCTTGCGATCCTAAGTGGTTTCACTGAAGAGTGACGCAAGCTGGCTTTACTTGATCAAAAGTGCATTCCAAGAGGGTGCAAGCAAACGGGTATTTGCTCTGCTGAAGTCAGCTAACCTATTCTACGTTGCATCTTCTGTACGCGCAGTAAACAACGAGAGGCCATTTGTCACAGGAGAAAATACAATCCAGCATATATTAACCTGATTTGGAGGCCCGAGTAAAAAAAAAATGTCGCTTTTACTTACATTTTTCTGTCGAAAAGGTCTTTACACGATGAAACTGTGCAGCAAAATGAAAAAGGAAGTAATTAATAGAGTTGTCTGTTAGGCCGGATATAAATTTTGAAGAAAACATAAAATACCAAATTCCGATGAATGATAGTTCAAGAAAATAATGCATTATTATTTGTAATCCAAATCGAGCCTATATTTTTCACAGCTACGGGAATGAATTTCTCTTGAATTTTTCTTTCAGCACCATTTACGGATTTATACTTTAAGACGTACAGCATATAATACTTTCCAACCATTTTTTAGCCTGAGTATCAGGCCTTCCTAACCATTTTTGTTTTGAGAAATAGTCTAAGACATGTCGTCTTCACTCTTGGACACACGTAGATGACAAGTCCATATTCTTTATATAGAAATACGCTTTTAAAATATACTGGCCACTACTTTGTCCTTTTGCAGTGATTGGAACCATTTAACGTTATTGTTTGCTTACATAGTTATATGCAAAGCCTGCTAACTCACCTGGTTCACAATTCTTTCCATCTCCATAATATCCCGGATGACAAGTGCAGTTGTATCCTCCCTTGGTATTATTGCAGTAAGCATTAGCATCGCACTTATGTGTATTTTGAACACATTCGTCAGTATCTTTAAAAAGTTTATGGTCAATGCATGATTAGAAACTTTCGAGAAATGCAAACACTAAAAGTAATCCTACTCCAGAAAAAAGAAGACCCAAACTTAAAAGGCTCAAAAGTAGGTCTTAAATGTCATAAACTATGTAATAGCCAGATAACGACGTTATACGACGATTTAACTAACAAGCTTGTTATGATAATGGCCACGTGATCTTTTCCCCAATCTGTCACGCTATATGTCACGTCATGGTAAATCACATGACCAACGGATGACAACACCCACTTGACTAATGAAAGAAATTTTATCAATATTTGCTTCTTGAAACGTTGTTGCTGTAGCTTCGCCGCCGCCGCCCCCCCTCCCTCCTGGGGGGGTACTCAACGAAGTTTTATCGGGGGAGACTCCGCTCTGAGGTCCAATCCCCTTAAAAGTTCCACCCTTTCTTGTACTTTCTATTGACAAATGGTACCCCTTTCACTAGTTTAGAACTTTGCACCCCTTTCAACTGCTGAAATGCACTTACAATTTCTCTTAGAATTTGTTCAACAATAGTACAAAAATACAAATAAATCACAAGACCAGAACGTTTTCTCGACTTTTTCACAATCATAAAATGTATCTTTTAGCCATTGGGCCTATTTTACAGACCAAAATGACAAATTCCCTCACCCTTTTATATACTCCAACGAGTGAAATCCCTATCTTTCATACACTTAAAGCCTGAAAAGAGTACTCCTTTCGGGTCCCCTTCTAGGCCATTATAAGGATTCCCCCCTCAAGCCCACTAGTTTTGCAACCATATGTACCAGCTCCACTTCACTGTTTCGATAAGGAGATAGAAAGAAAGGGGAATTGTCTGATAGAAAAGTTTCAAGGAACTTAAACAAAGAAATATAGATATCGTACCCTCACGTTTCATGTAGAACCTCAGATCATCCGTCACAAAATCGTCAGGTCTTGCTTCCTTGGTCTGGCTGTTGAGCTCACAAATTTTGTTCGGAATGTAATAATTGTAACTTGCACACCTGGGGTCGTTTTCACAGCTGTTTTGGCACTCAACAATGGCCTTCACTACAAACTCTTTGAACGTGTGACCCTTGAGAGCGTTACCAGGGACTGATCTCTCTGAAGGTTTGCATTGTTGACCTTCAGCCTCAATTTGGTACATCTTGGAGATAAGGCAAATTGTGAGGAGTACAAGGGACATCTTGAAGTCGGGGAAATCTGAAATTTAAACGAATTGAACGCCTTTATCCCCAAAATCAACTTCGCCTCTACTTTATATTTTTGTTGCGCAACAGACTGGGGAGCGAAGGCACCGCGTTATTGAGAGTGCGAATCCCGAAGGCGACGCCATCTAGGTTGAGTTTGTTGATGGTGGGATCTCGCCAAAGTCAAGTGGTCTTTCCCGAGTTGTTATATTGGGTTTCCCCTCCTCTCAAAACCCAAGTTCCAATCAAATATCGGATATGGTAGAGAAAGAGGTGGTCTGTGAATCTACCAACAACGAATTGAAATCTATTATTCATTTATTTATTTATTTGTTCTTTTAACTATCTAATATTATAATTATTTATTATTATTAAATTCATTTCGTTTCAGTGCTAAGAGCTGGGTCGCTAGTTTTCGAAACAACTTTAAAATGATTCCAAATCCGATTTTGTCTATCGTTATGGTTGCATTTTTGGAAGAGAATAAAGCTTTTCTTTCTGTTGTGTTTCGAGAAGTGGCGTTCGACATCCCGATTCGGCCCAGCTATTACTTTTAAAATGCTTTTAAAATCCTTCTGTTTGTAGAATTCTATAACATTTTTTCGCTTTGAAACTGTGAAGTAAAAATAATGAAAAAATAATTTTAATTTACTTTCAAAATCGAAAACAACCAATATCATTTTCCCACACTTGCCACACTCCGCCAAGTTAAAAAGAAGAGAAATTAGACGAAGCTAGGTTGAAATGTGGATTCAGTTGAGCTAAACAGTATATCAAATACTTATGTTCAGCCAAACTTCTACACTGTACTTTGTTTCTTAAAGGCAACTGAACTGCCAAGCCTGAGCTATGTTCCAATTCTTAGCGTCAGCTTTCGAAAGAATTTCTTATAATAAGAGGGTTCACTTAAAACCCCGCTTATCTATGCCGTGGGCTGACGTAGTTTGACGCAAAAGAAGAAAAGAAGCGAATATCAGTAAAATATTAATATGGATTTCTGTGACTGGTTAGCCGCAAAAACGCCGATACGGAAGTTCTTGATATTGTCTCTTATGTTTAAAAGATGACTCTGCATACATCCCAAGCAAAAGCTGGCAATTCTTCTCTTTATACGAC
>CALNXK010000024.1:1087500-1237500 GCA_942486035.1 Porites lobata | reverse complement strand
CGAGGCAACCGAGCTAAGAAGCGAGGTTGACTCGGCGGCAGAATTATAACGCCGCGCAATGTAGGCAAAAACTCTCAAATTCTGCGTAACCCTGTAACATTTGTATTTTTGACCATATTTGGGTGTAAGTAAGACCCCATATTTGGGTAGTGACGTCATGGTCTTGTATTTACAACTCGTGGTTCAAGTTTGGGTGATTCAGTGTGTAGCTGTTCGTTGTCTGTTCAAGAGGACCTATGTGGTGAGCAAGCTTTAATACGATTTCTAGTTTGAAAGCTGGGCAATTAGTGCTCTGGTGTGCTTTATAAATTGTGTTTAAAGTAGCAGCTGATCATGGAATAGGTTTTACGCTCAAATTTTTGTCAGAACTAGCTTGTTCTTTGCAGCTCGATTTACATTGAGGTAGCGTGTTCGCTTCTCGACTCAGAACCAGGGTTTTCAGTGTTCTGTTTTCCTTTGTGAATTGAATTTTAAGCGGTAGTTGATCAACGCATAGGGTTATATTCTCTCAGAGCCAGCATGTTCTTCGCAGGTCGATTTACATTGAGCCAGTCCTCAGGCTTCCGTGAGGAATGCAACGTATTTGCAGACCTTTTTTTTAGAATTTATTTATGTCTTTCGAGAGATTTTGTCAACCAGCATGTTTTTTTGCTGCTCGATTTGCATTGAGACAGCCCAAAACTCCCGTGAGGAATGCAACGAATTTGCGGACCTTTTGTTTTGAAGACTATCATTATGCCTTTCAAGAGACTCTTTGTCCTGTGACACTCGCTCATCAGATCTTTGTATTTTATTCAAATTTATATTTTTATACCTCTGACACATTCCGCCCATTCTTGCGCTTTTCACACATTTTACTTTACACCAATTTTTTCTTATGTATATTACCACGCGAAACACTTTTCTTATCCCTGATGACGCTGGTGCTCGGAATTTAATTATTATTTTTAATTTCACCAGTCAAAGGCCTCATTTGAACTATATTTTTCTTTCTAACGTTTATAGCTTTGATACAATGGAATTTTCCATGAAACATAAGTGCTAACTTGCCCATATTTACCAACAAAGCTTCAAGCCATGTTGTTATTGTTTAAAAGCCTAGAATGTGCAAAAGTTGTTGTTTTGAAGTTGGGTGCCATCCTTTTCTATAGCGGAATCCATTTTAAACCTTTATAATTATGAAAAAAAATATCGCGAAGATCTGAATAGTCATCAATAATCATTGCTCAAAAGTAACTAGGAAAGTAAAGAAACCTTCCAAACCAGTTTAAAATCAATTATGACCATATATAACAAACCTAAAACCTGTCAAACCGGTTTAACAACCAAAAAAATAACACTTGATGTTATCTTAATGAGATTCCTCCGCACTTTTTTCACGAGATGAAGACAAAAGGCTCTGACGGCGCTTATCATCGGCGCTTATGTTTTCTGCGCAAACTAAAAAGATTCCTGGACAAAAAAGGCGTAAAACATCCTTGCTATACCACTTAACACATGGGCACCCGGCCTTCGATGTTCATCTGCGAAACTGTGTTCATTCCTATATCGGCCTTTCCTAGTCTCAACAAGACAAGACGGACGGATAATTACCGCTACGGACCTAGATATACCGTGTACTACAGTGGTCTAACTAAAATACTCGAGTCCTTCGTTCAGATTGCATTGTTATTATGCACTGTTATTATGGGCAATGTTGGAACAACGTATACCTTCTTTCCATCAATCTTCATAGCCAGAGTCCATCCACCAACTCCACATGCGTCAGTTTCCGTAGTGGCCATGTTGCAATAAATATCTAAAATGTCATCTCCCAAAATCAGTGGGTAAGCTTTGCTTTCATTTGATCTACAAGGAACAAAATACCTTAATAAGTGAGATCCTGGGACAAGAATATACTATTGTGCCCAATTGATCGCTAGTAACGATCGGCTAGTGGCTACCTAGTGACCAGCCTCCTACCCGCCGTCCTAGTGGCTTGTCACGCAACCCTTTAATTGCGTGACGAGCCAAAGAAGGTGTGCGTTTACGACTAGCTGGAGGACTAAACCGGCTCACAACGATCCTTGTCGCGGGGAGAGCAAGATTGCCGAAGGTCGAGGTTAAAAAACGTTTTTCTGACTTCTTTTATAACGCCTCCAGCTTAAATGCCAATTCTGTCCATAATATCATCAGTAGGCAATGTCTAAAACAAATAAAGATTACGCAAAAGCAATTAAGCCAAGTTCGTGGCGCGAAAGAAATGTATATAGTACGTATGGACGCAAATTAAAGTAGTAGACAATGAAAACCTAGCTAATAATAAATATAACGCAATGGTGTCGACAACACTGACCCGATGATGTTGCTCAAACTTAATTTTATCTTATTGCTGGCTTTCACATGACGTCACTAAAGTTCAAACTGTAAAACAAGCAGTACTGAGATTTTACTTTCATGGCGTATACGTACTAGAGCAACTAAAAACTAATATTCACACAAACTTTTTCTTCGAAAGGATTTTTGGTTTTGTGGTAGAGTACACATTGTATGGTTGAATTTAGAAGCTTATGCTTGACGAGGCATTTACATGACGGCCGAGAGACAACGGGAAATTTGGAGAATAGGACCTTAAAGCAACAACAAAGCATGAATAAAGGTTTCTGAATCCATTTAAAGCATTTTGGGAGATTGCTGGGGAAAATTTATCTGTTCCTCACTCCAAGCAAGACTGGTGGAAGAGTTCCCAGCCAGGAGGGTGCATCTACAACCTGCAACCTGACTTACTCGGAAATTTTAACAGCAGACGTATGTCCAAACATTACTGACCAGTTTGGGTTTGGTCATAAGGAAAAATTCCGACCTTCAGTGGGGAGGGGGAATTAGGAGAAAGGTTGAGGCCCAAGGGCTAACTTCACCCCTTTAGTGGGGGAGGGGGAGCTGGGAGGGGGAGAACTAGGTTAGCAGGATAACAGCAGACATCAAATCTCCTCAGACACTCTTATTTGTCTTTTTCCTAGCAACACTTTCCTTCCAAGGACATATTATTTCCTCTACATCTCCCAGCCAGCAGAAATTTGAGGAACAGATTGATTGGGTGCCCCTGGGGAGAGCTGTCAAGTAGGTTAAAAAGGTGACTTATTTCGGGCTATTGTGCTATCTGAACAGTTCATGTATTAGAAAAAGTATTACTTTAATGTTTATGAGTTCCTTGAGAGGTAAATGCAGACTTTCGTAGCAAAACTCAGTGACAGATGTGTCTATTGCTTTGCAGCCGCCATGTTGGTGCCAATCCGTATGGGCACCAACATGACGTCTCCATACAAAGCTCTATAAATTTGGGTAAAACATTTCTCCGGAAATCGTACATATGAAATATCGCTCTGACTTGAATCTTGGCGAGGGTCTTTGCATATTTACCTCCTTTCATTTCCAAGATTCTGGATTTTATATGCTGTATGTAACAGTTTTGACTTTTAATTCGATCTGTTTTGGTTGGAGTGACACTGAAAACCCGGCAATATGTATCTTTTGTCTGTATGTGATCATACCCAGCGTAGTCAACCAAGTGCTCTTTTCAGGTTTATGTTTATTGCTTTTTTGTTCCCACTCAGTGTAGAATACCTGTGGTCATCAGAATAGGGCTTCTCAAATATTTTTAGTAACACTTCTAATTAACTTACCTCCAGAGGTGGTGTGCATTTTGTTTATAAAACAATCGTGAAACAATTTGTTGATTCAGAAGGAAGAGTTATTCCAGTAGATTTGAAAATAGACAATAAAATCATAGTCATCGGGAAAATTTATGCGCTGAACCGTGGCATTCTTAATTTTTTTTTCTTTTTTTTTTAATGCTGTTAAATAACACCCTCCTCCATGGGGTAGTGACAATTTTAACTATCGTCTATTCAGCATGTAGCTGTACAGTATTTCCTCAGATCATTACCGATCCCAAGCCACATTACAATGCAAACAAGGGCCTATTTACGGCAGAAGAAACAGAAACTATTACAGATGTGATAACAGAAAGTGATAGTAGTCAAAGGAAGAAAGAAGAAAAAAAGAAGGCTGTGGAAACCGGAAGAGAAAAGGTGTCTCATCTTTATGTCAGTGGGGGCGATGGCTATAGACGGTGAATATGATCCTGCCGAACTATATGGCGTCTATTAAGCTGAGGACGTTGATTTGGAAACGTTTGCCATTTTTACAACCGTAGCTATAAATAAGCCAATAAAGCTTACCTGAATTAATGTGCAACTACTTTCATGGAGTAGCTGAGATAGCAGTTAACGGAGAGTTTTTATGCAATTTTTGACGCAAATTAATTTGCCAAGAATGGCATAATCAGCTGTAATGCCCTTTGTAATTTCCATATAATGTAACTTTCAAACATTTGCTATACTGATGTTACTTTTCCATACTTGAAAATTTGATAAATTGTTTTTGAAAATTAGCTAGATATCACCCCCATCGTTTCAATAAATAATTTAGATACCTTCCACACTCTCTTGGTATATTGCTGCACTCTGCCTTTACAACCTCCTTCTGTTCCGCAACTCCCCCCTTATAATTACTGCACAGTCCCCCCCAAAAAAGTTTGTGATTTTAATGGACTAAAAATTGAACTTATACTTTACTCACATTTTCTTGTTGTAAAGGTCTTTACACGATGAAACTGTGTTACAAAATAAAAGAAGGACGGTAATAAATAGAGTTTCTTTATAACCGTGCGCGTTATTATATTTTCCACGCTGAAATGATAGGCAGCTCCGAGCGCTTTAATGTAGATTTTGAGTAAAACATGCAGTATACAATAATTCAAGGGGAAATAGTTATTCTTCCCAATCAAAAATGGCAACCAGTGTCTACAGCGACGGGAATATTTAGCAATTACATAATTATATGCTATCAAATCGACGGTATATTGCTCGCATCTTCCAACGGGTAAGCGCGCCAGTTGGTTATGAAGAGGGGGAGCCAACCATCAGAAACGTCGAAATATTTTGAATGAATAATAATAAATGTTGGTATTCTCATATGAACACTACGAATATTCACGTTCGGTTTGTGAAGTTCTTAATCATTACTTTCGGCACTTTTTTTAAGGATTCTTTTACCAGTTTAAAAATAAAACCTTAAAGCTCATGTAATGGTATGTTTTTTCAACCCTCTGTTGTTTAAGAACTAGACAGTATAGACGTACTGTCTTCAGTCAGACATGGCGTTCATATTCTATCTATAACAAAAAGGCCACGCTAAAACATATGACAGGCCAATACATTGTGTTTTTTGGATTGCCAGGACTGGCAATGCATGGTATTGTCTGTTTACTCAATTTCTCTAGGACCTAGCAAGTCGATACAAAGTCTGCTAACCCACCTGGTTCACAATTCTTTCCATCTCCATAATATCCCGGATGACAAGTGCAGTTGTATCCTCCCTTGGCATTATTGCAGTAAGCATTTGCACCGCAGTTGTGAGTATTTTTTGCGCATTCGTCTATGTCTATAAAAGAAAGTTTATATAGTCAGTATGATGGTTATATTAATGGGGAGAAACTCGCGAGAAATGCATGGTGCTGAGGAAAACCCTAAGTACTTCAGTACTGCAGAAAACAAGAGAACGAATGACTCAAAATCAGGTTGTTGAAAGCAGCTACAAGCCGTTGCCAAGTTTTTTTTGAAAAAAAAATTATCAAGCGGTTTCAAAATTAACATGAAATTTGTTGGAGTAGACTAAATTACTCACAAAAATGGTATCAAAGCAGCTGAACGTAAGCTAATCAAATTCTTCTTTCTCGCAATCGGTCAAAGCAATTCCCCTTTTTTTTCGTACACAGTTTCAACTAAAATCAGACCACTATGAGATGAAACTCCATTTTCCGAGTTCATCTTTTCTTTAGATATTAGCGAGTTATGTCGATGGCATGTTTATTGCCTGTCTATGATCTTTAAATCTCATTTCGAATTAAATATTTTTTAATTTCCAAAACGGTCTCATAAAATTTGTTCACACTCTGCCATAATCGAGACAGCGAAGGGAGGTAAAAGCTCCCTTTACCGATTTCCGAAAAAAAAACTCCTGGTACCGAGAAATACATAGGCAAATAATAAACCTAATGGCCTCATTACGTTGCCATTGAAACTCTGATGTCAAGATAAAACACAAACCATAACAAATTTTCATCTTTATATAATACAGCTGTGGTAAACGTTTTCCGATATCTTTTGTTCATGGCTACGTAGTTAATTCTCAAACTTGGGAGGTATCCCCCCTAAAAAAAATCAGTCGAGCCAGGTTAAAAACCACCACTTCCAATCAATCCCATCCTAAATGTGGTTCACAAAGAGACACTTTCGTGCACGATACCGTCACAAAAGTGATATTATTTTGTCTCCGTCTTCATGTACCATACACTAGCACAGACATGAAAACTCTTTAAAATGGTTATAACTGAGGACAGGTAGAAAAGTAGTGGGGAAAAAATAAATTCTAGCTAACTACCCCCCGACCGAACAAAAACTTGAGTGGATAAGAAGAGTATTGGTTTATACTTCTTTACTGCCCTATTTGCTTCTCGTTAACTGACCAATTTGTAGACATTACGCTGTGAGACATCTCAACGAGCCAACACCAGAGAGTTCGCTGATTGACAATGAGATAGAAATTGAATTAATAGGTACTAAAAGAGACTTCCCGGAAGACCGAGTTTTCTTTTAATTACCTTTCAATGAACAGTCGAAATTCTGTTCTGGTGCATCTTCAAGTCTCTTATTATTTACAGTTTTGTTAAAAAATTCACTTACTACCTGCTGAAAATAATGAAAATTTAATGAGCGCCCAGCCTCGAACAAGCGCCCACCACATACGCGCCCACGAAAATCGGAAAATTTGATAAGCGCTCAGGGCGCCTAACAGTAAATAATACAGTAGTTTGCGCGAAAACTTGGGAAACCTCTTGTGATATTGCCCCTTATTTATTTGCTACAATTTACAATATTTGGACTAGACAAAGATTTCAATTAACTTACCGTTCTCGCAATGATCCCCTTCAAATCCCACTGGACACAAACAGTGATATCCTTTACCAGTAAAACCGGTTTGACAAGTTGCTTTGTTCTTGCAAGGCCTATTTGCACAAGCGTTCTAGGGACACGAAAAGAAATAAGACATCCCTAATTTTTATAATACTTTAGCTAATTTTTTGTTAGATAATTTTCTTTGAACGTATATGAATTTGATAATGAATTTGACATTCTGATTTCATAACTCAGCAATTAAGACGTTCTGACCCTATAGCATGGCTCTCTGAAAGTATCCTATCCTTTCGCCGCTGCACTGAGTCTACGCGACATCCTAGTCAGAGCCAAACACCGCAGACCATCCCCCAAAACACATGGAGCTTTCCGCTGTAACAGAAGTAGGTGCAAGAAGTGTCCTTTTATTACAGAAGGAACCCAGGGGCGGATCCAGGATTTTTTTTAGGAGGGCGTGCACTCGTCTCTTGCTCCACTTCAACACCAATAAACCACATAGTTTTTTGGTTTTTTTTGCAGAATACCATTTGTGTTAGAAAACCGCAGGTCATCCCAGGGGGGGTGCACAGCCACCGCACCCTCCGCTAGATCCGCCCCTGGAACCACGTCTCACACCTTCTACTCAACCAACGAAATTACGACGCATCCCACACCACAATTCCTGTTCAGCTTCCAATCTCATTTACATGATCCAGTGCAATAAATGTAACATGCAATACATCGGCGAAACTAAACGCCAGTTCAGTGACAGATTTGGAGAGCAACGACGCTCCATAGAAAAAGCCAGAAATCTATATCAATTTAATCATCCTACCACCGTTTCAGAACACTTCTCCCTTCCAGATCATTCGATCAAGGACATAGAAATCATTCCATTAGAACTAATTAATGCAGGCGGGCAAAACCTGTCTTCAAATTACATTTGTTTTGGAAAACTTTCATTAAGTTTTCTAAAAAGTTGACAGTAGCGACCCCCAAGGCTGCATTACTTCAGAAAGTGATAGAACCATAATTGCAGCACTCGCAAACAATCCTCGATCCAAACAAGTAACATTTCGTTTTTTTACAAAGTTTCATAATTTGTAAAACTTTGCATACCTTAGCTCCACAGTATACATAACCTGGATTCGACTCCATATTTTCCTCTCCTTCTCTTGAGGTGGAATTATTCAGCTCACATTTCCTTGTGACTTTGTTAAAGTTGTAACTGACGCAGTTTGGTTCCATGTAGCACAAAGTCCGACAGGATCGTTCACTCTGGACCTCAGCAGTACGAATCACGTGATTTTTCAGGCGTTTTCCATCAAAAGAGTGATCAAACTCTATCTGGCGACATATGTCTGAGACAAATAGGAAATAAATGAGCTCACCGAAAATGGCTTGACGTTTAATGCAAGACCTCATATTCAATTCAAGACTGATTGTTGATTGAGGCTTTCTGCGAATCGCCGGAGACTCCCACGCCAACGATAACTCACTTGAAGAAAATTAATTTTTGCAAAAACTTAAGCATGATGTAAAAAAAGAAGCAAATAAAAATTTGAATGATTTGAAGAAGAAATTCAACAAAATAAGTTGATAACATTAATTTTCTTACACCATGTTCTGTGGCACTTTGTGATAATCGTCGCACTTTGTTATACCTGACGCACCTAGTAATAACACTTGGTGCACTTTGCAATAAAAAATCTGTCGCACTTTGTCGTAAAATAAGCTGTCGCACTTAATGTAATGAACTTGAAATGGATGGTCGGGGGACAAGTAAACCCAATAATAAGCATCATCATCGACAACAATAACAACAATAATAACAGTAATAATAGCTTTATTGCTAGTATTATCGAGGATGTTTTAAGATGATGACGCTGGTGATTATTAGGGACTTTAAGATCCAACGACGCGGACGACAACGAGAACGTCAAAAATACATTAAGTTTAATAAGCAAAACAACAACTTCGCACGTGCATCACACTATTTTGTACATTTCTTTCCCGTTTTTGCACGGCTACGACGTGAAAATGCCTAATTTCGCGTTTTATAGAGGACGTAAACAAGCAACGACGAAATTTTATTTCTCTTTCGGAGCTTGAATATGGTCCCTTGAAATTCAGTTTCAGGAGCGTTCGCCTACATTTGACCAAGTAAGTGGTTAGGAATAATCGCTATTAAGACTGAAAGAAGGCAAATTCACTTTTTTAGCAACATTCTTGTCGCCGTCGCGTCGTTGGATCTTAAAGTCCCTATCTTATATCAAAGCCGCTCATGATATAAAATTAGAATTAGTAGTCATTGTGGCAAATGAATGCCGCGTGGGCAAATATGGTAAAGAACTTTTTAGTCAGATAATATAGTAACTATAGAATAACGATGATGATGATGATGATGATGATGATGATGATGATTATGATAATGATCGTAGCACCGCATTGTACACGAAGTTTGTGGTTTTTATACTAATTTGGTCTTATGTAAGACTAGTATAGTGGTTTTTCATGGCGATAACCTCTAAAATCTCGATATATCTGGTCATATCCTCGCAGGTAATCTTGCCCATGCTACGAGTAAAACTTTCAAAATATTTTGCTTATACAATCACCTTTCGCCAGAGGGACACCTTACTTTTATGGACAACCCGATAATACGGATAGCAGCTAAATTCTAATTCAAACTCCCATTATTACGGACTCTCGCTGTTACTGGGACACAATCTCATGGTCTCGAGGTCGTCCACATAGAAAAAGCTCTACTTCCCTACAAAGCTCTTGAAGCCGGAAGGCTGCAGTTGATGTGAACACTTTTCTCCACCCTCACTTGAGAAAAGGGTGCTGAAAACCGTTCAGTGGAATGTTTACTTATTTTTATTATTGTTATTGTTATTGTTGTTATTGTTATGGTTATTTTATTATTGTTGTTGTTATCGATGATGATACAGTCGACTCCCGATAACTCGAACCTTCAAGGGAAATCGAAAAAAGTTCGAGTTATCGGGAGTTCAAGTTAACGAGAGCTCGGAGAAAATAGCCGAGAGTAAGGTAAAAAACAGTTTGTAGAGCACCGTGAACATTTTAATCACATTTAATTGTAGAAATGTCAAGTGAAAATTAAAAGATACTTCTAGATTATAAATCAGAACGTAACGTAACAAAACATAGCCTAAATGGAGCATGCGTTTTACTGTTTTGAGAAGTAAAGCTGCTTCACGTTAGCCTGTGACAATCAACATCAGCCTCCACTAGTAAACTATACTCCTACAAAACGTCAATAGGAAATCCAAAATTCAATGTTTCGGACGCCAGTAGACGGCTTTTTTTCGCGACTTTTTAAGGGCTCAGAACATGGTTCGAGTTATCGAGGGCAAAATTATATAGAAAATGACCTGAGGGGAAACGAAAATTGGTTCGAGTTAGCGGGAGTTCGAGTTATCGAGGGTTCGAGTTAGCGAGGGTAAAATTACAGGGAATGTATGACGGAAAACTAGGGCAAATCGATTTTGGTTCGAGTTAGCGCGAGGTTCGAGTTAGCGCGAGGTTCGAGTTAGCGAGGGTTCGAGTTATCGGGAGTCGACTGTACTTATTAGTGGGTTTAGGTCTGTTACTACAAATTTCTACATATTTTTAAGTAAAAAGTGCGACAGGTATTTCAAAGTTCGACGATTATTACAAGGTGCTACAGAACACACCGCGCCAAAAGCAAAAAGCGAAAGCAACAATTAGACGACAACAGGTTCACAATAATGACTCCAGATAGCGTTTTTGATGCCCCAAGATGATAAATTCCTACCCCGATGAACTATACCCGAGTCGCTTAAAAAATAATTGTTACACCCAAATAAATTGTTCAAAATTTTTTTTTTTGGCACTGAACATATTTTACTATTTAACTCGATAGAGCTGCCAATTAACTTTCAGATAAGAATCGCCTTAATGTTTTCAAATGGATCTTTAGGCAATAAAAATGTCTTCCCTTGAACAAGTTCGAATATTTCCGCTTTGTTCCATCCTTTTCCTATGTGCTGCTTTCCTACATTGCCTGTCAAGAGGTTGTAAAGAATATTTTTAAAAGGATAAACCAGTGAGCAGCACTGAGTTGTAAAACTGTTTTATTGTCCCCTACGCTTTTCGTGTGACTAGCGCACACTTCATCAGGGCGTTTTACGGTACAACTAAGAGTACCTGACTGTGTATATATACCTAAAAACGATCTGAATTTTAAATTGAACACAAAACACAGTATACCTACGGATTTGCGTATAGGAACTGCAAAACTCGTGGTTATAAGCCTAGGAAACGGGGCGGACAAATATTTTGCAAGGTGTGACGTAATCGCAATCATTTTAGGCCCACAGTTTTAGCTAAGTACTCCTAGCAGACAGAAAACTTAAAATAAGTAAAGGTTTTTATATGGGTCACTAAATTTGGCGGCTTTAATTTTCGTGGCACCTTTTCTTTAAGGTACAACAGACGTTCGAGTAGATATACTAATAGAAGATAGAAATTCCATCCTGAACGTTAATAAAATACATAACTTTCAATTAAGTCTTGTTTGTTAGCCCTTTCTTTGTTTAAACTTGTTCGTCTAGTTGAAATAATATCATAAACACTTACTAGAGACAACTCGTGATAATTTTTTTTTGTTTGTTTTTTCGATAAACGAGAGTAATTATTCCGAAAGCCAACCTGTAATCTTTAAGCCAGGTGGATATTGAAATGATTTCACGATTTATTTTTTACCTTGTATGTGATATGATCCTCGATCGAGGCCACGGTTTTGCAGCGACACAAAAAACAAGGTAAGGGCGCACAGTCGAGCCAAAGGCTCAGCTAAGCTGTCAATAAATTCCGTTTTGGCCTGTTATGTTTTGTTCTCAGATGATCAAATTCGGGAAAAAATATCAGACGGTTTTCTTTAATTTTCGACTTCTTACACTGGAGACACACGACATCTTAATAATTTTAAGTTTAATAAATGCAGTTAGCTTTTCTTAGATTCGGCTTGAACGCAACACGATCTTATTCAGTAGGCTAATTTCCCCTTGCTAAAGGCTTACATGAAATTGCAAATTAAGCATTAACCGACCGAGCCATATTAGTCCAAAAAGAGGTCTCTTCATTTATTTGCAAGTTCCATATGTCTTAAGAATTTATTAAACTGCTAAGAAAGCCAAATACTCCGTTTTCTACAGAAAGCTGTGTATTAGTGAACACCTGTTAATTTCCATGCTTTATGCAAAACCAAATAGACTGAGTATTTGCCCCGGGGTATTTGCAGTCGCCTATTGTTTCAAATCTTTGGTCTAAAAAAGGATCCGTTTTCTACACAAAGCTTTGTATTTAGTGAACAGTCACCTGTTAAATTCGACAGTTTAATTACTGCAACACCAGACAGAGAGAATATTACGTGGTCGCCTATTGTTTCAAATCTTTGGTCTAAGAAAGGATCCATGCCTATAAACACACTAAAACAAACAGTTCAAGGTAAAATATTCATATCAAGAAGGTATCCTTTTTCGCTCTTAGACCATTAAGACAAATATTTCTGTAACTTCAATAGTTAGTGAAACAATAAACAACGCCTTAAAACCAATAAAGTTGCCTAGTTTGAAAGTAATTTGTGGAAGACTAACGAAGACATATAGCTTTGAAAAGTCGTCGAATTTTACAGACGTTAATGTATGATGGGGGCAAGTTCGGGCCCCCTACCATACAAAAGTTTGTAAAATTTCGCGACTTTGTCGTACATTTAAACTTGGTAAGTTTCCTAATTTTACGCCGCTCTTTCCAGAAGTATCAATGGATATTTGCTAACTGGTCTTTACAAAAACTTGGAAAAAACTAAACCGTGGCAGGGTCTATTTAAAACAATGAACTTGGCGAACTAAGCGAAGTTAATGTAAATCATCAACTAAATTGAGTTCTATTAATGTTGTCTTTTACTTTATCACTGAGATGAAAACAGTTTTTGCGCATATAAGATGTTCCCTGTCTAGCTATATAGTGCACCGCACAAACAAGGCTTACCTCCACTGCAGAATTGCCCTTGAATTAGACAGAACGACGTCATTGAAGTCCACAGGACAATAAGAACGAAAAACATAACGACTAAAGCACTTTGAACGCTTGAATAAAATGTCCTTTAGTACTACTGTGGCAGAAATCTTCACTCCACTCTGTTATGCCAACTTGGCGGATGTTAACGACATGGGGCCCCAAACAACAAGCGTAGCTGCTTCTGTATATCGATAATTATTTGCGTCTCTGAGGTTGTTGACCAATGAAAAGCCATAAGGAAATAGAAATAATAGACACGGCGATATTTTCTTTCACCACTGGCTTTGCTCCAGGAGAATTAACAAGCATTTTTGTTTTGTTTTTTGTTTTTTCCCCAAAGGCCCATTGGGAAATGAAAAAGGGGAAATGAAAACTAGCTTGCCTAAATTACCAAAGAACTTCCGCCTCGGCTGTGTTCTCGCAACGGCTGAGAAAATGATTGGATCTGAACAAACCTTTCTAAATCCATTTGTATACAGCTTTTTAAAAGTTCAACAGAAAGCCTACGCGACGAGACGGCATAGCAATATGGGTAAACTTTCGCCTTTCTTTGATTAGCCCTCTTCGTTTGCCTAGATCAGATGTTGAAAACGTAACCATATTAGTCCAGAAAAAAGTCTCTTTTAGACTTCATTTTTTTGCAAGTTCCATATACAAGAATTTATTGAAACTGTTAAGAAAGCCAAATACTCCGTTTTCTACACAAAGCTTTGTATTTAGTGAACAGTCACCTGTTAAATTCGACAGTTTAATTACTGCAACACCAGACAGAGGGTGTATTACGTGGTCGCCTATTGTTTCAAATCTTTGGTATAAAAAAGGATCCATGTCTATACACACTCTAAAACATAAAGTTCAAGGTAAAATATTCATATCAAGGAGGTACTCTTTTTCGGTCTTAGTCCATTAAGACAAATGTTTCTGCATCTTCAATAGTTAGCGCAAATACGTCAACACTACTAGAAAGAACGTCTTGAAATCAATACTGAAAGTTGCCTTAAGTTTGAAGGTGACTTGTCCAAAACTAACGAAGATATAACTCTGTAAAGTCGCCGAATTTTACAGACGTTAATGTATGATGGGGGCAAGTTCGGGCCCCCCACCATACAAAAGTCTGTAAAATTTCGCGTAGTAGGGTCTATTTAAGACAATGAACTTGGCGAACTACCCGAAATTAATGTAAATCAAAATATTATAGTTGATTTCTATTAATGTCATCTTTTTATTTTATCACTAGATGAAAACAGTTTTCGCGAAAATAAGATGTTCCCTGTCTAGCCAGTCAGACATCCCACAAACAGGCTTACCTCCACTGCAGAATTGCCCTTGAATTAGACAGAACGACGTCATTGAAGTCCACAGGACAATAAGAACGAAAAACATAACGAATAAAGCACTTTGAACGTTTGAATAAAATCCTTTCCTACTTCCGTGGAAGAAATCTTCACTCCACTCTGTTATGCCAACTTGGGTGTTGAAGGCATAGGGCCGCAAACAACAGGCAGCCGCTTTTGTATATCGATAATTATTTGCGTCTCTGAGGTTTCTGACCAATGAAAAGCCATAAGGAAATAGAAATTGACACGAGGATATTTTCTTCCACCTATGGCTTTGTTCCAGGAGAAATAACAAGCTGTGAGCACAGAGAAATGAAAAAGGCGAAATGAAAAATTTAGCTTAATACGTAAAATACCAAAGAATATCACTTTATACTCTATAAACTCAGCAACTTCAAGGGCAGCGAACCGACCACGATGGCGCAGAATAATTGGTGCATACTTAGAAGAATGCCAAAAATCGAAACAGCCGGAGGTGCATAATTATTCATTCGTTTACTTTTATTTATTTATCATGCATTTGTAAAATGAGTAATTGTCGCATTTAGTTGGTAAACAAGCTCATTTTCCCTTTTTTTTTAACTGTTATTCTCAGTTTAGATCTTGAGAAGAACGGTATGCAGTGGACAAAGGACACAACTGAGGACAGCTTAATTTCCGGAAGTTGAATGCATCAGTTCAGTGCGTGCCACTTTTCCGCCTCGGCCGTGTTCTTACAACGGCTGAGAAAATGATTGGATCGAAAAAAACTTTTCTAAATTCATTTGTATACAGCTTTTTAAACGTTATCGAAAGCCTACGCGTCGAGACCGCGTAAAAGTATGGGTAATCTTATTTAAAGATATATATATACATGCAATAATTAAGCATGGATTATTTCCAAGAGAGTTCTTGGTATTTCTAGATCTTCTGTCATAAAGTCACAAAGGTAAATGTTTATGGAGTTTTATTATAACATTCTATTCCAAAAGGAGGGCAACATTACATTTCTTTAATATTTATGTAAATCAGTTATCCCTCTTTGTTCGCCTTGATCAGCTGTTGAAAATTTAACCATATTAGTCCAAAAAGACGTCCCTTCATTTATTTGCAAGTTCCATATAGCTTACGAATTTATCAAAACTGTTAAGAAAGCGAAATTCTCCGTTTTCTACACAAAGCTTCGTATTAGTGAATACCTGTTAAATTCAATACTTTAATTACTGCAACACCAGAGAATTACGTGGTCGCCTATTGTTTCAATCTTTGGTCTTAATATGGATCCATTTCAGCTATACACACTAAAACATTGTGTTCAAGGTAAAACATTCATATCAAAGAGTTATCCTTTTTCGGTCTTAGTCCATTAAGACAAACGTTTCTGCAACTTTAATAGACCCTTTCACGGTAACATTCTATTCCAAAATGGTGGCAGTATTACTTTTCTTTAACATAAATTTTATGTCAATTAGCCCTCTTTTTTCGCTTTCATCTGTTGAAAATATAAGTATTCACAGTCATGTAATATTCATTAGTAAAATCCAACCAGTGGTCTATTATCAATGCTGCGTTCTGATTGGTTGAGCTACTACTAGGCAGATATGTTATAGCACACCAGTAGCGAAAAGCGCCGGCTTTGAAAACCAAAACAATGGCGGCTCAATCGCGTTTTGCTAGCTAAACCTGTTTTGTCTCGATATTTTTGACCAACTAGTTGGATTTTACTAAAAAACAATTATTCCTCTCGCCCTCATGGCCTCTGAGTCAATAGCCCATTCGGGCTCGAGGAATAATTGTTAATTGCCCCGTGCGATGACGTATTAAGCATTATATAAACCCGAATAATATATGCAAAGTTGTCAGTTCTCAAAGAGTGTCAGTGAAAAGCGGGCCAGGAAAGTTCTCCGCAGCACGGCCTGCTGCCGTTTCGTCGGCAGAGTTACCGTACAGTCGCAGTAGGCCGTGCTTCCGTAATCACCGCGAGATGTTGGCAATGGTTTTCAGTCGGGCGCGTCTGCGAAAGAGGCTGTCCTGGAGGACGCTAATTCTGTTGCGCCACGTGCTAAGTATCCATCGTCACTTCTGTGAGGATGGATAATTGTGCAAAGATGTAACTCGAGTACATAAGCCTAGTCATTATCACACGTTAGTCAGTCATACGCTCGCTGCTATAAACAAGATGAACTTGACCGTGATAGCAGCGTGCATATGACTGACTAACGGGTGACAATCTTGACTAGGCTTATGTACTCGAGTTACGTCATTGCACAATTATCCATCCTCACAGAAGTGACGATGGATACCATGAATTTCGCTGAGAGGAATGTTTTCTTATCGATTATGCGTAAAGAACTTTCTGAAGAGGAACGAAATGAATTTAAAATAAGAACCCTCTCTGAAGATGTAATAACAAAAAAAGAGCAGATAAAAAGAACTTTAAAAAGAAGTGAAACGGGAGATAAAGTTTTGACAGATTGAATAAATAATGATAGATTTGAACTTCCTTAACTTAATGATAAGTAACTTAAGAGCAATTCTCTGTAACAGTCAAACAAAGTGGGAAATGAAAAATCCCCCCCCCCTCCCTCAAATTTTGCATGCAATTAGATATTGTGGTGGGATGTCTAAAAGTTCACTTTGTTTGGGTTGCTACTTTATTGTTGTCATGGAGACACCAATTGTTTGTTGGTGGCAAAAAACCTAATTTTTAACTGATCATGGCATTCATTACTTATTCACACCTGTGATCATCGTCCTTAAAGGAACAGTATCCCGTTACTGCGCATGCACCAAACTTTGATTTTTGGACAGGATGTCGAGAAATCAAAAGATGCGAGGAGAGTAAGAGAACCTTGAAAAATCCGTTTGCATCGCTCTTGACCGGGTTCAATACGACACTAAAACTTCTCAGGATTACAGATCAATGATATATTGTTCCTGTTAAGTTTCGATTTGGGCAAAATCTGGATTTTTTGGCGTTACTTTTATTGCCGTTGGCCGGAGGACCAAAAGATTGGAGGCACTTTGATGCTGATTGAAGGTTTATTTCTTCTGCTAGCTTCCATACAAGCTCAGATAATTGTGAAAGGAATACGCAGAAATGAAACGGCAACAATAAAGACTGTAAGAAAGAAACCATTGAGACATTGATGTGACTGTGGAGATCTTGTGGAGGGGAGCTTCGTGAAGCAGAATGTTTTGCAACGACGCGTTTGTAAACTTTTTAAAATGAATCTCCCTAACGGCCGACAAAATCAAACAAAGAGGC
Organism: Porites lobata; assembly: GCA_942486035.1. Lineage (NCBI taxonomy): Eukaryota > Metazoa > Cnidaria > Anthozoa > Scleractinia > Poritidae > Porites > Porites lobata. The sequence goes on along the minus strand of CALNXK010000024.1, from coordinate 1,219,852 downwards.
GCTACATGTTTAGAAAAACTAGTGTCATGAAATCATAATGTAATTTTTGACTAACCTTTCTGATGATTCATAGCGTTGAGATTGCATTTTTATTTATGTCTTTCAAACGTTTGAGGCTAGAACGCGAGCAAATCAGGCAGATATTACTAGACTTGGAACAACTGACCTCTGACACGAGTTTCAAGTTAGGAAATCTGTATTTAAAGCGAGCGGAACGAGATTTTCGGGTCGCGAGGCGGCCCAGCTAGCGATAAAATCGCGATAGGTCTTCGAACCGCGAGCCAAATTTTTATATAAGACGAAAGACTTCTTTGAAATTCTAAATTCTAAAATATTACTTGAGAATATAAACAACAAATCTCCGTCGGCGGTGCGGTCCGGAAGGAAATCTTGTCAAGTCAATATGACAGTTCTATTGTCTTTTGAAGAAAAAACAGATGACGCTCGCGCGTGCGCATAATCGGGACACTGTCCCTTTAAATTAGAACAGGCAACCATGCGTTGGGCGAAGTAACCTAGCACTTTCTAGATTTCTATTACCTCGCCTTTGCTTGTGATCATTTCTAGTGCTGGATAGTGCAATTTAATACTGTAAAGCTTATACTTTACAGAGTTATTCCCTATAGACGCACACATCAACATAGTAGAAAAACAGCAAACCAAACAAATTGGTACCGCTGTGACACCGAGGCCAAAGTATCTTTGCGATTGAAGCGTACGAGCGCAAAGTATACTACTGTAGATTGTTCGCTAATGAACAGATATTACCTTGAGACCCCTTGCATTGATACGAAACAATGAACATCTGTTTTGTTAGACTTGTAGTCTTCCCCGGGGGGTATTCCCATAAATTTCGGATAGGTGGGCCGCCCAGAGTCTTAAAACCTGGCCCTGTTTACGGATATGACGAACGAAAACTGATACCCTACAGTATTTAAGAACCAAACCTGAAAAATGAGTCTCGATTCAAAGGGAAAAGCAAAAACTAAGAAATCAGTGGAAACACAAAAATCTTCTTTATTTTAATCTCTTTCCAATATTCTAAGGTAAAGTCCACTGTTAACAGATGATTTGTTTCTAGTCTAGCTGAGCATTTACGCACTTGAATCTTAGCTGATATAGAAATGGTACCCTATAACTCTCTAAGAATCACAAAGGGAGCACAACGCAAACAAGGGCAAGAATGATACCCTGTTTTTAGGATGGAGACCCTCAAAAACGCTACCCTACCCTATCGAGCGGAACATAACTCTCTAGCCCATATACAGGAGTACCTCCCCCCGGGAAAAACATAAAAGACAACGAAGCAGGGAACTTAATTTGAAACACCCGTTTGTCTAAATAAAATCGTCTACGCGAGCGTGGGGACCGTGGGGATGGTGAAGGGTTTGGATAATTGTTTGTCGAAAAGGTTCCTCACTGACCTGACCATCGTGTAGAGGAACTAATTCAAATTAAAACTCTTTTTAAGGCCCAGAAATGAAACTGACACCTGATAACAATTATTGAAAATGGTTTCAACGGGTCTTCTTAATACATGTTTCTTTTACACCAAGTACATATATAGATATACCAATTTCAGCACTAAAGCACACTACCAAGTCCGCCGTATAGCCGGTACCTTATGCATGCGTACAGCCATATCACTCGGACAGTGGAAGGACAGTGGCAGCCATGGACTGTGATAGTTGAATATTTATTTTTGGGTACCCTATCCCGATTTATGACTAACCGCCTCCATCCCCCAGTACTTAAGGCATCATCAATCCACAGGTACAATCTTAAGTGATTTGCACGAAATTTGGTTGGAAAACGTGATCGCTAGCCGTCGTCATTCTAACTCAACTTCGAGGCAAGAGAGAGGGAGGGAGAGGGGGAGAGAGAGGGGGAGGGAGAGGAAGGGGGGGAGAGGGAGAGAGAGAGAGGGAGAGAGAGAGAGAGAGAGAGTACCCATCTACTTTGAGTTTAATCAAAAACAGTCGCAGTGAGGAAAAGCTAGAAGTTTTCAACAGTTTGAAGCTCATTCATTATTTTGGGATCGGGAAAAGGTTTAGCCTCCTTTGATAAACTGAATAACAGTGCTGACTTGCAGCGTCTGTATTGTCTGGGGTGTATATTTTTTGAGATTATACGGCAAAACTTTAAGTTGAATCTCGTCCTTAACTTGTATTCCTCCTCGTCCTCAAATCTAAAGATCTCTATCACGTGATAAGTGAACTGGTGTGATATCTCCTGCGCAGCCGTTTTAAGTGTCGTCACACAACGCTCCTGTGGGAAGAGCGTTGGGTACGTGACGACCCAAGGAAGGACTGCAAAGGAGACTACCATTGTCAGGGAAACGGTCTACTTTTTCGATTCCTATCGATTTTAGGCATTCTTACCCAGTCCTCTTCACAAATAAAAAAACCGAAATCCGTTCTTAAATTAAGAAGGTGGATTTCAATTAAGAATTACAACCCTCTATTTTTTTGGATTTCCTTCTTCTTTGTTTTATTAGGAAACTAGAAAAAAAGGATTTGCATACCCCTTATCTGTTTTCTTTCTGTTAATTAAGCCTGCGCGTGGAGGACCGCTGTTCACAACAACACTCGGATTTTCCCCTCGCCTACATCCCCAACAGCCTCACACTCACAAAAAAAAAAAAAAAAAAAGAAAGAAAGGAACGAAGGAAGGAAGGGAAATTCAAGGACAGATATCTCGGTCTTGATATCCGTTATTGGATTTCATGTGTTTTATTCCTAATCGAAAATCAGGATTTCGAAATCTAAATCCAGATTTCCCAATGGAACGCATCCTTAAAGTTATGTTATAGTCAGTGGTGTACTAATACTGTACACGGAATGGAATTTCAATCAAAGTTTTGTCCATAGGTGATAATAAGAAAAAAATTGGCAAGTTCTTAAAAAGCTAATTAAACCCAACATATTTCAGTAAAACAAAGGTAGATGACAGTGAGTCGTCGAGTGCTTTTCACTGCACTAAAATGTACCCCATGGCTCTTATCTGTTTGTTGTCGTTGTCTCCTTCATGTTTAGCCTCATTTCCACACGTGTTCCTGGTCTCGGGATATCCTCCAGTACCGAACCCGATTCTAGAGTCTGCTGAATCACAGTTTCCTTGTTCATTACCGATGATACCAATTCTCGCTTTGGAATAGTCAATATTACCCTCTACGTTGAACCCTCCTTGTTACAATTGCGCTGTAAGGAGCCCTGAGAACCAATCAGTGACTTCCACGTGTCACGACCCAGTGAGGTAGCGTGGTATACTCCGTCGGCAATTAGAGAGTGCAATGAATTCGCCTGCTGGTTGATGACAATAAACTTGATATGCTGGCCGATCTTCATACCAAGGCAGATCTTGGAGAAGGATGTGTTCCAGTAGGAGGGAAGTTTGGTTTCTTGTGAGTCAAATCCAGTCTTCCCACCGTCGAGATTAAAGTTTTTTTTGTTACTCCAGAGGTCAGAATTGAAGTGAAAGGTTTGCTTCAAAGTAGAAAAATGGAGATCAACAGAGGAACTATAATGTTGAGTTTTTGTGCAAATAAAGCTTCATGTACTTCAATACTTTTTTCTAATATCAATTTGCACCTTTCTTTGAGTAGATAATTATTGTTCTCTCATCGACAATCACGATACCTCGCAATCTTTTTCACTTACTATACTTTGAATGTTCAATCCCCATAGCATTTATAACAAGAATGTTATCCGGAGTAGTTATAAAGCAATTGAAATTCAGCGAGGTTAAGATGAAGGAGATGGAGACTACGGCGTTTGAAGCATATCTGGGTTTCAGCATCATGAAGTATTAGGTTTTGAGTAATATGAATAAACCAATTGATTTTTGACGTTTTCATTGCCATCGAAGTTTATTTAACAATTAATGAATGAGGCTGAGTATCTTATGAAGAATTATGGAGATCAAGGAAGGTGTTATCCGTCGAGGCCGTAGGCCGAGGCGGATAACACCCTCCAAGATCTCCATAATTCTTCATATGATACGAAAGCCGAATTCAATAATTGTTTTATTATTCATTCAATTCAAAATAATTCCTAGTTTAAAAATAAAGCTAAAACATGCTTATACCTCCATCAATGTTAAGTTCACCTTCGATAGTGCACGCTTAGGGTTTTTCAGCTCTGCAAATATTCTTCAAATAGCAGCTGTCGCCCTTCGAGTTGTGTTCTTGCTGTTCTTGCCATGTTTTTAGCTATAATTTCGCCTAGTTCTTACTCTTGAAACGAGTGAAATGTCCACCATTTTTTTCTTGTCACGACCAAAACAACTCAACCTCCTCCCCAGGTCTTCTCGGTTAACGGTTCCTTTAACCTGCCAAAACGCTGCATTTTTGTCGTCATTTCCTCGTTAAACACAAAATTCTTCCAAATTTGGTCATCCGTAACTGGTTATGGTGAATTATGGGTGTGCTTTTAGCCAATCAGAATGTGGGAAATTTTTTGAATGAATAATAATATGCTTTATTCTGACCGAGTGCATTATTTACCAGCACAGTGATCCGAACGATCCAATAACTTACACAAAATAAATAAAATAAGCTTAACTAAATAAATATAACAAGTCAAAGTTGAAAAAAAAAACTAACAATTTTATTTCGCAAAATGCTGGGAAACAAAATAGAACTATCCAAAAAAATTGTAAATACACTCTTTCATTGGTAGTACTTTCTTACAAAAATTGTTAGGACCGCCAGGTAAGATCCCAACATATGCACTCTGAGAGTAAAAAGGATGAAATAGTACCTCGTTACCGTTCATCTTCATGACTGGTGTCCATCCTCCATCTCCGCATCCAAAATCTCCCATGTGACAGAGAACGGAAGTTTGATGGGAGCCAAGTATCAGAGTGGCAAGTTGGCTTTCACTACTCTTCCTGATTAACATAACAATTATCAGCCGTAAGCTTTTGAATTCCTGAGCCATCCCTGCTTGTAATTACCGCAGTTTACAGCACTAAGACTATATCCCAGGAGAGTTGCTTAAAGGGAGATGGGCTTCTGCGCATGTGCGGCAACTTGATTTCTATTCCAGCGAACAGTTTTTCAAGATTGGCGTTTGGTGAACGAATTCTTTCCATCGAGCCTGAGACGCCCGAGAAAGCCATAATATCAGTATTCAAGAGCTATTTGCTCCATTTGGGAAGTTTTAAACGCCATATTTTGTATTTTTGTGCAAGTTAATTATCGAGAAAATTCAAAGTCATTGAGGAGAACCGTACGAAGCCAAGTTCGTTGTTGTCAGTGATCCTACAAACGTATGAAATGTGGCCTTTAATGTGGTCATCTGGCTTTCATTTCTGTCTATTAAGGTTCTCCAGTCAACGATCTACCTTTGACGGATATTTTTTAAACGATAAATATATCTGTTGAATCGATAACGTTTGTTTTGCGGAACACCCGACGCAACCACTCGGAAGGAATTATTTTATTTGCTGATAAGCAGTTGAAATTTATGCCATAGTGGTGGGCTCCTGTTTTGATCACCGGTCAGGAGCTATTTGCAGGTATTTCCAAGTTTATATAGAGTAAACCATAGGCGTACGGACCGGGGGGGCGAGGGGGGCGAGGGGCGAGGGGGGCGAGGGGGGGCGAGGGGGGCGGGGGGGCGAGGGGGGCGGGGGGCGAGGGGAGCGAGGGGGCTGCAGCCCCCCCAAATTTTGGGCAACTCAGATTTTTTGGGCAGCAAGAGAAAATTTGGGCAAAGCCTGTTTTTAAAGACGTCTCCATGTTTATTTAATTATTTTGAAGACCTGAATATTAACCTGAAGTCGGCGTAATAATACAGTTACATTCACACGAGACAGTAATCGCCTAACATGTGATGAGTAATTTTCACATTTATTTTTTTGTTATTGTTGGGCACCGTGCTGCACTGCACTAGCTGGAATGGGCTATCCAGTCATGAATTGATTAGAATAAACTTTCGCATAACTTTCTAGAATCATCTCCACTTGAAGAACAGGGTAGGTCTGAAAACGGAGGAGTGGCTGACTAATTCTCAGTTTGAATTACGAGAAGAATCTTAATTGTTAAAGTAGACCGAAATGTTTACAAAACCGCTAACAAGAGCGCCGCGATATATACTAATCAAATCCTTCTTTCTAGCAATCGGGCAGAGCTATCTCCCCGATCTTTCACACACGTTTTTAAAAAGATTAAAACTACTATGAGGTGAAATTGCATGTCAAAAGCGCTTCGTTTTCTACAGATACCGTATTTCTAACGGTAAAGACTTCATCCCTAACTATCTCAGTAAAGCTCTTATAGATTTTGCTTAAACTTTGCAAACATCGTGAAGACCGTATTGGCGAAATAAGCTCCTGTGAAAGATTTTGTAAGGTTCCCAGTGCCGAGAATTTTTAATTTTGCTGAAGTAAAATAGGTAACGGCGTGATTTCGATGCTATGACAACTCCGATGTCATTGCAACCCTGATCATGACAAATTTTCATCTACTGTGGTGGCAATTTTTCCTAATGTTTGTTTATGGCGACGTAGTTTATTACAGCTTGACTTGCACCTTTGCTTTGCTAGTTTCAATTTGTATTTATTTTTAAGGATAGACAAAAAAGCGTCGAAAAAATAATCTTCCTCATTTTTAGACGCGGTGTAAATATAGTATTTTGCAATTATCAAGCAGAGGTTTAAACCAAGACACTGAGGCACGGTGTCTGTAATGCCATAAAGTGTTTGTGCTTCAGAAAGCGAGATCTCAATGTTGTTTTTTTCGCGCCACCAAACTGAAAAATGAGTCCAAAACAGCTGAGCATTGGGGCAAGTCACAAATAGGTGTGTGATTGTTTGCTTTTCAGCGCATAAATGACAGCGGTCATGTTCCTTAATTCCGAATTTATATAATGTAGCGTTGGTGGGTAAGATGTGGTGTAAGATCTTGAACTGAAACATTGAGAGTTGTATGTCTTTCGTAGCACTGAAAATCATCTTGTAAATTTGAGAAATTTGCTGTTCGTTTAAACTAGCTTTTCTCAGTCTTTTTTTGGCGGTGGCAGGAACAAATTTTCTTTCAACAAAAAAGTTGGTAGCAAGTTTAGAAGAAAGCTTCTCAACGGGAATTCTATCCATACTTATGGATTTATTCGAAGGCGGTTGTAATTTACCTTTCATTATTTTAATCCAGTTAGGAGGAATTGCTTTGCATAAACCGTAGTAGGTAAGAAAATTAGTTTTAAGACCAAAATAAGAGCAGAAGTCTTGGTGAGATAGAAAGGTATTGCCGTTGAAGAGATCTCCAATTTTTTCAACACCCGCTACATGCCATGCTTTATAGTATACTGAATAATTGTTGATCCTAATAAAGCGGTTGTTCCATAAGATTTCATTCAGTATTTCTTCTTTTGAGGAGGGAGTGAACGAATTTATGGATTGCCAGGCCAACAAGGCTTTCTCGTAAAAGATCAATGGAATGTGGATGTTAAGATGTTTAAGTTCAAAGTTACATTTAAGGAGAAAGAGACCACCAACTCGCTCTAGCAGGGAAACAGTCCAACTCGCGGAGGGATGACAGCTGTCAAGTCTTCTGATCCAAGTTGCTTTGAGAGCATTGTTAATTATGTCAAAATCAGGCAATGAGAGACCACCTTTTTCTTTAGGGCCAATCAGGGTAGTTTGTTTTATTTTTGGTTTTTTCTTTTGCCAGACGAATTGAGTAATAGCTTTATTAACTTTTTGAATAAATGTGGGGGTGACAGTGAGGACAGCAGTGTTATAAATAAGTTTGGAGAGGGCTAATGCTTTTAAAATGACAATTCGACCATGTAAAGTTAAGTTCCTAGGGTACCACAAGTTTAGCAAGGAAGCCATCGAGGACAGTTTCTGTTCAAAGTTCCTTTTGAAAGCAGCTTCGTCATCATAAGAGAAGTGAATACCAAGTGCAAATACAGGATCTTTTGGCCATGCAATATCAAGAGGTTCTTCCGGGTTGTTTTTTGTTCGCGCCTAGCCACAAGCCCTCTGTCTTGCTTCTGTTTACTTCAAGACCAGAGCATTTTTTGAAAAGCGTGGAGCAGTTGGAAGAGGTTTTGGGCAGATGTTATATCAGAGACAAAAACAGTGGTATCATCTGCGTATTGTGAAATTTTGAATTCCTTTCCATATATGTTGATTCCTTGAATATTTGCATTAGACCTTATTGCATTAGCAAGAATTTCAGCGCACAGCACAAATAGGGAGCCGGAAAGAGGGCACCCTTGGCGAACACCTCTTTGTAGTTTAAAGAAGACAGAGGCGTAACCATTATTTACTACACAGCTAGAACAGTCAGTGTAAAAGGTTCGGATCCACTGTAGTAACTGAGGACCGAAATTTAATGCCTCCAAGGTCTTAAAAAGAAAGTTCCAGTCGACGGTGTCAAAAGCTTTTTTAAAGTCCACAAAAATCGCCATGCCGGGAATGTTTTCTAGCTCAGTAATCTTCATGATATCGTTAATGAGTCTAATGTTCTGTCCTATATAGCGGCCCTTGACATAGCCAGTTTGGTCGTCGTTTTTTAATTTGGGGAGGACTTTAGCGATTCTATGGGCTATAGATTTGGTTGCTATTTTATAGTCGACGTTAAGTAACGTTAGCGGTCTCCAATGTTCCAAATACAACCTGTTCTTGCGTTTTTTCGGTATGACCTTTATTATACCTTGTCTTTGTGTTATGTTGAGTTGTTCTACTTTATGAGCATAGTTAAAGCTTTGGACCATCTCATCACCAAGTAGATGCCAGAAGTGCAAATAGAACTCAACTGAGAGACCGTCGCTGCCCGGACATTTGTTTTTAGCACACTGTTTAAGAACGGTGAAACATTCGGTTTTCGACAAAGGCTCTTCAAGTTCATTTAGCTCGTCTTCGTCGAGTTTGACGAGGTTAGGGTCTCCCAGGAAAGCATCGCGTGCAATAATATCACAGGGAGCGCTCGTATATAAATTTTCATAAAATGCTCTCTGCATTTCCAAAATCTCTTTTTCGCAAGAAGTTTCCGAGCCAGTACTTGTTTTAAGCCTAGTTATATGAGTTTTTGCAAACCTCCTTTTCTCAAGATTTAAGAAGTATTTAGTATTCTTTTCTCCTTTTTCGTGCCAGCGTATCCTACTTCTAATCATTGCACCCTCGGTTTTATATTCAGCAATCTGATTGAGTTGAGCTCTTAATTGGTAGAGTTTAGTGATATTTTCTTTCGATCTGTTGGATTGCAGCAAGGCCATTAGGTGATCAATTTCTTTCTGAAGGTCTCGTTCCTTATTTCTTTTTATTCTGTTTTTCCTTTTTGAGTATTGTACACAGAAACCTCTAATCTCCATCTTGAGCATGTCCCAGTACAGGCCTTCATTAGTAAGGTAACAGTGTTTGCTTTTGTATTCGGGTATTTTGCTTACGAGCTCGTCCATGAAATTTGCGTCTTTCAGCAAAGCGTTATTAATTTTCCAAAACCCAGGTCCACGTTTAGCGTATTCTGTCGATTGAAGAGTGAAAGTGATAGCGCTATGATCAGATATTGTGGGGTTGGTGATGTTAGTATCAATGACAGACATCAACAATTCTTTCGACACAAGCCAATAATCTAAGCGGCATTGCACTTTCAAGGAATTGTTTCGCCATTTAAATTGTGTTTTGTTGGTATGTTGATTTCTCCAAATGTCATGAAGTTTAAAACGCTGGGTTAAGCCTTCAATCTCGTCAATGACTTTTTGTTTTTTCTGAACAGTAGCACCACCCATTTTATCTGTAGGTGTTAATGGGCAATTCATGTCACCTCCCAAGATGATTTGTGCATCTGCAAATGGTAGGAGAATGTTATCAAGATTGCGAAAGAAAGCTATCTTGCTAAACAAGAAGGAAGATTCTAGCACGTTGGCTTTTAATAGCAAGTATCGTCCATTCTTATCAGCGAAGATGCTTTCTGTTTCGAAATCCAGACTCGGTTTAAATAATATCATCACACCTTTTGAATGTGTTGTTCCATGACTGTAATAAATTTTCCCTCCCCATTCTGCTTTCCATATTTCTTCGACACTTTTGGAAGAGTAAGTTTCTTGTAAATAAACAACGTCGAATTTTTGATTGTGGAGCCATCTAAACACCCGCCGTCTCTTTCTAGCTTGATTTAAACCTCTTACGTTTAAAGAACAAAAGGAGAGTCTAAACGGAGCAGCTGTGAATTAGCAGCATAGAATATTCTATCGGTTTCGTTGAGGAAGGTATTGAAAAACTTTTCGAATGTGAGCAATTTCGAATTGAAAGTGTACTTAATGTAAATTAAATAATAAACATTAGTAATCAGCCTTAACGCAAGCTGAAGGAGTACAAGACTAAGCTGTAGGGAGATAAATCTAAGTATATCAAAATGGATTCTAAACATGTAAATAGAAACGGCTATACAGAAACGCTAAGACACAAAACGCACAGTTACTAGAGCACAAATTGCTCAAAGCAGGGAAACCTCTTCTTACACCTGAACGGGTTCCCTATGAACAGTTTAATGCTAAATAAGTAGGCGCTATGAGCGAAGCAACTCTTGGGAGCGCGAAAGGAATCAATTATTTACAACAACTGACTAATCATGTACCATAACTTTACCGTACAGAGGAAGATCTTTAGTTTCTTTTCCACGATAAACTTGCCCATCAATAATAAGTTTATGCTCAAACTTGGCATTGACCCTGAAAAACTGTATCGAGCCACCTTTATACGCCAGTACGGCCTATGTTGTTGCAATATGGCCCTCGTTTCGTTTCAACTCTTCTGTAAAAATTTGGGACACTTGCGAGAATTTTTTTGGGCAAATGGTTTACCGCCCCCCCTGGCAAAAAATTTCCCGTACGCCTATGGGGTAAACAGAGAGATCAGTAAGGTTTGTTTACAAATTATTTTTGTTTGCGGATCGGAGGCTTGTTTTTTAGCGTGTGCACGTAAAAATACACGTAGGTAAATGTTTGTTTCAAAGCAGGACAGGGTTGTTAATCTTATTCTTATCAGCTGCAACATTTATCTGAGGAATACCAGAGAATAAATATGAATTATGGGGATATAATATATAGATTTAGCCAGGGCTAAAAGCGAAGCTCCCATTAATAAATTTATATTTTAAATCAAACAATAAACTTGTAATCCACAAATCAGTTAACTTAAGGGCACATTCATGTGAATTTTGACGGAAAGGATAAGTTATTTTAGATTGAAACATCTTACATCGAGTTGATAGCCTAAATATATGTACACCAAAAAAATAGCAAACATCTTCTATCACATTCAAGAGCCATAATGGCTCTTGATCACAGTAGATTAGGCCTCGAAAACAAATTCTTGGAAAACAAATCAGGCCGCATTTTTTTGCGTTCGACAGGTTTACTTTACAAATTCTTGCCAACAAATCTGAGGGTGTGTAAACCGACTTTTTATACATCATATCTGAGGTGAAATAGTACTTTTTATCATACAGACCTCGGACAGAATACGGCATTTCACAATTTTTCAATGTTCAGGACAATCAATCGTGGGCTTTTAGCGAAACCGTTCAAAAAATTTCCAAAATCACTCATACGGCCAGCCGGTTCTCATTTTTAGTGCGAGCTGTCAGTGTGGTCAACTGTTTGAATGAACTTTAATGGAGATACGCTTCAACATAATAACGAATTTATTATCATTATTTTTTGTTATTTAATGGTTCCAGTTATAACGATGTGTAATCTTATAAAGCGTTTGATACGCGCGACATTTCTAAGTACTCCTGCAAGCGATGTTCATGAACGATGAAAACAAACACACAGACAAGCGATTAAAATTGCAAGAGAGACTACTAACAATCAATAAGAGGAATGTAATTCGGTAAAACATTTACAGAGACAACAATTTTCATTCACGAAGACAAGTATTAAAGTGTCTCTAAAAATCCTGAGTGTTTAAGCTTAAAGCTTAAGCTTAAGTTTATTTTGTTTTACTTTCAGGCGGCCTTCCGCTGTTTGTTTTTTTCAAAGATGAACTCTTCGAAACAAGAAAATCACTCAAAGTTTTCTTTCTACAGCCAAATTTATAATGAAATATTCTTCGGAACGTTTTTTTTTTCTATTTGCCGTGAGAAAATATATCTGAAGGCCATTTAAAGTTCTGTAAGCTTATATCAAACCTGATACTATATCAGATCATTGACTCAAATCTCAACAAACGTGCAAAAACTTGTCAGCGTGAACTGTGCTCGACTTCATGAAATTAGATATAACAAAAACAAACATCAAATACAATAATTACTCAGGCTTACCATTCGAGATTCAGTTCCTGAAAGATATCAAGGAAGGCCATAGTTGCTTGAGACTTTTAAACCCTCTTACGCATTGAGCAAGGTGAAAGACGAAAACGATGCCATCCGAAATCGGATTACTCAATTTTGACAAGCGACGCATTTCTAAACCAAAACCCCAATAGGGACTTTAAGATAGGTCACTACGGTAGGCTGGGACGGTTGGATGCGTATACGGGCGGCCTGGGGACATGACGGTAAGAAGCCGCGTGTAGGTTTCAAAACGTTCTTCTTGTATCTGTTAAGTTTTTCCCGTCTTTAGCCCGCGCGGGACTGGTAGAAGAACTACGTCATTTATATGTCGTTGTAATATTATGGTCTGGGGCATGTGCTCGCTCGAAAATCTTGAGGTAAAGTTCTAGTCGAGTTCTGTTCGTTTACACGGCCTAAAGTCTTTTCACGTTTCCTTCGAGCCTTCAAATCCTGTAAGTATGTTGTCGCTTAGTATTTTCATCTTTCTTCCTTTTATTCACACTCGTTTTGTTTTTCGTAGTCTAACCAGATCCTTGTAACGAATCTTTGGTCCGAATCTCCTTGGAATAAATTCATGTGAACATTTAAGTCTACATTTGCGTTAGAAGGATACGCTGGTTTCGCTGTGGATCGTCTTGGATTTTCATCGATTGTGCCATGAATTTATCCGTTCTTTGATTGATTGGTGTTATCGATAATTTGTTTCTTCGCTTGTGGATCGATTGTAGAGTAAGATGGACTTACGTGGGTTGAAAACCAAAACTGTCGACGTCGATGGAGCCGTTCACGAGAGAATTCTTCGCTTAAAGCGCAGTAGGTCCGGTTCAAAGGCGGCCGTCACCAGAAGACAGCGCGAATTACTTGAGCTAATGAAGAGCTCTGACAATGTTGATCAGGTTAGAGCGAAGTTTCTTGATTTAGAAGTAGCTATGAGACATTTTAACGAAGCACATGATAAGTATCACGCTGAGTTGACTGATGAAAGTGCAATTCGGGACTCGATCGAGTATTTTGAATCAGTGAAACGTATGGGAACTGCGGTGTTTCAGTCATTTGAGGTCTGGTTGCAATCTGCTCAGTTTAAGCTCCAAGAAGAATTAGATCTTGCCATCAGTCTTCATCCGGAAGACTCTATCAGTAATATTAGTTCTACGAAATCGAAGTCTGCTGCAAGTTCTAGGAGGCGCAAGTCTAAATCTAGCGCTAGTTCCAGTCTCTCACAGTCAAGCACCGCTTCAAGTGCAGGGCTGAGAGCCTCTGCTAAGAAAGCTGCCTTGTCAGTGGAAGTAGCTGCATTGAAGACACGGCAGGACATTCAGTTAGAAGAACTCTTGTTGAAGCAGAAGAAAGAGAATTTTGAGTTGGAAACTAAGTTAGCAAAGGCCGACGCTGAAGAAAAAGGTGTACAGTTATTGTGAGGAGCGACGTCTGTCAACACTGTCAAGTCAGTTACCGACTTTACATGCAACCAAGAAGGAGAGCACCGTGGATATGCCTGAAGGCCAAGAAAGTCATACACTGACACTAGCAGGTCAATTTGCAACCTCCACTCCAGGTCAAGTCGAAGAGAAGGAAACTGTGGAAGCTCCAGTTCATCAGACAGAGGAAAATCAAGAGGTTAAATGCAGTCCACTAAACCCAGACGCCCCTGTATGGAAAGGTTACGGATGCTCACCCTCTGCGATTAATGGTGAAAGTGCTGAAGGTGGATTATTGGAACAACACCTAGATCTAAGTGACAAGAATGTCAGTCACGTGATTGAAGTCCAGAAGATGCAACAACAACAAAATCAACAGCTTCAGGAATTGCTGAAACAGCACCAGCTTCAAACATTAGCCATGACATTGCCACAGCCTGAAATCTCTGTGTTTTCGGGTGATCCTGTTGAGTACTCTGACTTCGTGCGAGCCTTTGAAAATTTAATAGAGTCAAAGACAAGCAGCCCGAACTCACGTTTGTACTATCTCGTTCAATATACATCAGGAGAAGTGAAGGAGTTAATGCAAAGCTGTTTATCGATGGATCCCAAAGAAGGCTACAAGACTGCAAGAGCACTCCTTAAGGATAGATATGGTCAAAGCTACAAAATAGCAACTGCCCTCATTGATCGAGTAACGAAAACTCCTCAGATTAAGTCAGATGATGGTCCTGCTTTGCAAAGGTACTCGGTTGTACTTACAAGTTGTAAGAACTCTCTCAAGGAAATTGGATACCTAAACAAAATTGAAAACCCAGACACTCTCCAAAGGATCATTGGAAGGTTGCCACTTTGGCTAAGGCAGAGATGGAGAGAAAAGGCTGATTACATCAATGAAGAGCTGAAAAGAGAGGTCACTATCGGAGATGTTGCAGAATTTGTTGAAGCAAAAGCTAGAATAGCCAACCATCCAGTGTTTGGGGACATCCACTCGAATGATGACAAGAACAACGCTGTAGGCATTGGTTCCAAAAGAAGGTACAGAACACCATCAAAGGAGCACAAAGGTTCTGCTTTCACGACACAAGGAACCACCCCGGAAAGTACTACTGACCCACCTAAGGACAACACTGAACGTGCGCCTGACAAGTCGAACGTCAAGTGCCCATTGTGTAAGGAGAGTCATTGGCTATCACGCTGCCAGCTTTTCAGAGGAAAGTCGGTTGATGAGCGAATTAGTTTTGTGCGTAGTAGAGGACTGTGTGATAATTGTCTTGTTGCGGGACACATGGCGATGTCGTGCCCCAAGAAAAGCTTCTGCCAGATTGTCGGATGTAAGATAGGTCATCGGAAACATTCTACGTTCTTACACCCAAAGAATGACAAACCAGTCAAAGCACCAACTCCATCAGTATCTGAGACCCAGTCGAGCAACACGGAGAATGAGAATCAGAATGGCCAAGCCCGAAGCTGTTTCACTGAAATGGTAGCATGTGAAGGAGTGTGTAGTGCGACTGGGGCCGGAGCATCAGCTACAGGACTTGCCATAGTTCCAGTTAATGTCAGAGCCGAGGGAAGGGAGAAGATGGTTCAAACCTACGCGTTTCTGGATCCAGGGTCGAACACTACATTTTGCACTGACAAGTTGATAGAACGTCTAGGTGCAACAGGTAGAAAAGCGATGCTGTCTTTAACTACCATGGATAGTGATAATGTTAAGAGTGAAAGTCTAGTGGTCAATTTGGAAGTTTCTGATCTGCAAGGACGTAATGTCGTTGAACTGTCAAATGTTTTCTCACGAGTCAAGCTTCCAGTCACCGTTGATGATGTGCCGGTTCAAAGTGATGTGGAAAGGTGGTTCTACCTGAAAGATATCGACTTACCTTGCATTGATGCCGACATCGAATTGCTCATAGGTAATGATGTGCCCGAACTTCTTGAACCTCATGAAGTGCAGAGAAGTGAAGATGGTGGTCCTTATGCCGTGCGAACACTGCTAGGATGGACCATCAATGGCCCACTCGGTAGGGCAAGTAAGGCAGCCCGTACTTCAAACCGTATCCAGTCTCATGTTGTCTTGGACCAGCAGTTTGTACGTTTCTGTGAAATAGAATTTAATGATTCGCAGTTCAGCATTGAGAAAGGATTGTCTCAAGATGACAAGAGAGCCCTTGCCATAATGGAGGATTCTGCTGAGCTCCGCGGTGGTCATTACGAAGTTGCGCTTCCTTGGAAGGTCTTCCCTCCAGATCTGCCCAACAACAAGATCGTCGCTGAACATCGTCTTGGGTTGCTGAAGAAGAGGCTGCTGAAGGATCCCCAACTACACCGGAAGAATTCTTTATTTATGGATGACTTGTTTGATAAAGGACATGCACAGAAAGTTCCTGAAGGTCAGCGAGAGGATTCACCCTCATGGTATCTACCTCATCACCCCGTCATTCACCCACAAAAGCCCGACAAGGTCCGAGTGGTCTTTGACTGTGCCGCAAAATTCCAGAATGTCTCGCTCAATCAACAGATTTTGCAAGGACCTGATTTAACCAACTCGCTCATTGGAGTCCTAACAAGATTTAGAGAACAGCCCATAGCCATCATGGCTGACATTGAGAAGATGTTTTATCAAGTGCGCGTACCAATAGAGGATAGCAGGTACCTCCGTTTCCTGTGGTGGCCGAGTGGTGAAATGGACAAGGAACCAGAAGAATTTCAAATGCTAGTTCACCTTTTCGGGGGAGTTTCATCTCCCAGTTGTGCGAATTATGCACTGCAGAAAACGGCTGAAGACAATGCGGAACATTTTGATAAAGACACCATTCAGACGGTGAGAAGAAATTTCTATGTTGATGACTGCTTGAAGTCTGTGGAAGATAACCAACAAGCAAGTCGACTGGTCGATCAGCTACGTCAGTTGCTGGCCAAAGGAGGTTTCCGCTTAACGAAATGGGTTTCAAATGCCTACGATGTCATCCAGTTAGTCCCAGTATCCGAGAGAGCCAGTTCCGTCAAGGAGCTCGATCTCGAGAACTTGCCTGTTGAGCGTGCCCTCGGCATTCTGTGGGATGTCCAGTCAGATACCTTACGTTTTAAGATTGCAGTGAAGGACCGACCCCCAACGAGGAGGGATATTCTTTCCGTCATAAGCTCAATTTATGACCCTCTAGGGTTTGTTGTTAAAATTCCCCTTGAAGATTTAAAGCGTTGGCAAGATTGGTTGCAGGAACTTCCAAAACTCGAACAGTTCGCCGTTCAACGTTGTTTAAGGCCCAAGAACTTTGGCCGCATAGTGTCTAGCCAACTTCACAATTTCTCAGACGCATCAGGTGAAGGTTATGGTGCTGTTACTTATCTTCGAGTCGTCAATGAAGCTGGAAATGTCCATTGTGCCTTTTTGATGGGGAAGTCGAGACAAACACCCCAGAAGTCAGTTACTATTCCTCGTCTGGAGCTTTCAGCTGCTGTGGTTGCCACCAGATTGAACAAGATGATGCAACATGAGTTGGATGTAGCACTAGAAGAAGAGTTCTTTTGGACGGACAGCACGTGCGTGTTGAGCTATATTACGAACAAAGAGAAGAGATTTCAGACGTTCGTCGCGAACAGAATTACAACAATCCATGAAGGATCGCGACCAGATCAGTGGAACTATGTTGACACAGATTCCAACCCAGCTGACGATGCGTCCAGAGGGCTTTTGGCTGAAGACATCATCCACCAGAGCCGCTGGATTAATGGCCCTCCTTTTTTGTGGGAAGCAGAGGACCGCTGGCCTAAGCGACCTGAAATTTCTGTGGAAATAAAGGAAGATGATCCTGAGGTGAAACGGGAAAGGAAAACTTTCTCAGTAGCGTCTACAGTTGAAGCTGACTTCTTAAACCGAGTAGTGCAGTCCTGTTCCTCGTGGTATAAGCTTAAGAAATTGATGGCATGGATCTTGCGTTATCGTTCTAATCTTCTGCGCGAGTGTCGCAGGCGGAAGGAAGGCACAGCTAAAGTACTCGTCTCCGAAATACCCAGTCCCATCAGTGTAGAAGAAATGCACTCTGCTGAGATAGAAGTCTTGAAGTATGTACAAAGGCAATGCTTTAGAGAAGAGTTGGTGTGTCTGCAAGGTAAAGAATCAAAAGTTGAGCTCAAGAAATCAGTCCGAGCCAGAAGAACAGGTTCCGTCAAGAAATCAAGTTCAATCGCCAAGTTGGATCCTGAGCTGCGCGATGACCTGCTGTGTGTGGGAGGAAGATTGAGGCATGCACCAATTGAACAGGAGCAAAGACACCCTGTAATACTGCCTAAGAAACATCATGTTGTAGATTTGATCGTCAGGCATTATCACTTGCTTTCTGGGCATTCTGGTCAAGAATATGTGCTCTCTTTGATCAGAAAGAGTTACTGGATTATCAAAGGAAGAGTCGCGGTGAGAAGAGTTGTAAACCGTTGTTTTAGCTGTAGGCGAAGACAGGCTCCGTTTAAAACTCAGAAGATGGCCGATCTTCCTGCTGACAGAGTCACACCTAACAAACCCCCGTTCAGTTTTGTAGGCGTTGATTGTTTCGGTCCGTTTTGGGTCAAGAGGGCTAGAAGTCAAGTTAAGCGTTATGGAGTCTTGTACACGTGTTTGGCGACCAGAGCCATACACTTGAAGTCGCCCAGAGTATGGACACTGATTCGTTCTTGAACTCCATGCGCCGCTTTATCGCAAGGCGAGGTGTTCCTGAAGTAATGAGGTCGGACAACGGCTCAAATTTTGTTGGCGGGTGCAAGGAACTCCGAGAAGCTATCTCTGGTTGGAACAAGAGTCAGATCCATGAGTTCCTCTTGCAAAGAAATGTCAAGTGGCTGTTTAACCCACCATCGGGGTCCCATTTCGGTGGCGTGTGGGAACGTTGTATTAGAACTGTCAGAAAGATTCTTGTTGCACTTATGAAGGAACAGCCGCTGGATGATGAAGGGTTGACTACCCTCATGTGTGAAGTGGAGTCAATTGTTAATGGGCGTCCCATAACGAAGTCATCTGATGACCCGTCAGATTCTGAAGCTCTCACGCCGAGTCATTTGCTGTTGCTACGGTCAGGCCCAAGACTTCCCCCAGGTGTGTTCAGGAAAGAGGATGGCTATTCCCGAAGAAGATGGCGCCAAGTTCAATATTTAGCCGACGTGTTTTGGCGGAGATGGATTAGAGAGTACTTGCCACAGTTGCAAGAGAGGCAGAAATGGACTTATCCGTCAAGGAACTTCGCCGTTGATGACATAGTACTTGTGGTCGACGATAGAGTACCGAGATCATCTTGGCCTCTTGGTCGGATTACCAGTGTGCGCAAGAACAGCAGTGATGAACATGTGAGGAGTGTAACGGTGAAGACCAGAACCTCGCAATACGATCGCCCTGTCGATAAGATCGTTCTCCTGGAGTCAGTGGAGATGTCAGAGAGAATGAAGCAGTGCTGAACTGAACTATGATCCGAACTTTGTATATGTTTGGAGAACTGTTAGATTTAACGTTTTGTTTCGGTCAAGTTTCCTTTAAAATCCTTTGCTATTGCCTACGATTTTAGGGGCCGGAATGTAGGTTTCAAAACGTTCTTCTTGTATCTGTTAAGTTTTTCCCGTCTTTAGCCCGCGCGGGACTGGTAGAAGAACTACGTCATTTATATGTCGTTGTAATATTATGGTCTGGGGCATGTGCTCGCTCGAAAATCTTGAGGTAAAGTTCTAGTCGAGTTCTGTTCGTTTACACGGCCTAAAGTCTTTTCACGTTTCCTTCGAGCCTTCAAATCCTGTAAGTATGTTGTCGCTTAGTATTTTCATCTTTCTTCCTTTTATTCACACTCGTTTTGTTTTTCGTAGTCTAACCAGATCCTTGTAACGAATCTTTGGTCCGAATCTCCTTGGAATAAATTCATGTGAACATTTAAGTCTACACCGCGAAAATTTTTAATTTAAGATCGGACAACAAAACAGAGGACGGTGAAGTCATCTGCGAAACTCGCTTGTCATTTCTTTCGCAGAAGGCTCAATTACTGAAGAAGAGTTTCTTATTTTATACGAAGAATACCAATCAGAAGAATAAGGGAACAAATTAAAGCTAGCTAGTTTTCAAAACTGTAGTCGATGTTTTTATTTGAACTTTCCTTTCCTAAGCCAACACCGTTTGAGTTAAAGAAATCTTTTCTTGATAAAAATACAGTTTTAAGTTATAAAAAAGACGGCTACAATCATCACCGTTAGGCCCAGTTGAAACGTCGAACTTCTCATGTGCCGAAACTAAAGCACAAATTACTAAAATTTATTTTCACTTGTTTAAAGCATTCTAGGCCATTGAACATCGTGAAAATGAATCGAGTTCGACTACACTTTAAGTTTGACGCCTGAATCAACCTCGAACCATTTGGGTCGACCTAAATAGGTATTAGGTTCGGTGCATGAAAAGATCAACGTTTGAACTGGGCCTTACCTTTCATTTCGGCAATTTTCCTCTGCCATGGCGAACGACACTAGGTAGAAAACAAGCAGTAGCAATGCGGCCGCGAGATAAGTTATGAATGAACTCAGACATTTTCGCTTTTTTTTTTTTCATTTCACCGATAGGTTAATCAATGTGAACACAAGCCAATGCATATTTAAGCCATTGGCTACCCACTTTTAGAAGAAAAGTGACAATAAGTATGCATGAACTCTTATCGGTTTCACCGTTGTCTTCACGACGAGAAACCCGGCGAAAACATACCGTCCCAGAAGGACGACGGTAAAAGGTCACGCGTGTTTTGCGTGACGTGACATCTATCTAACCGTCCCAGGCAACCATAGTGTCGTATCTTAAAGTCCCTAATAAACAAACCAAGACGACTCTTGATAGCAGCTGTATTTCATTTTGTACATCCAGTGGAAAAGGATTTAGACAGTTAAAAACATCACAAGTTGACACAAAACTCTGTCAGCTTTTGCTGTCAAAGTAAACAACTTTCAAGATGCTGCATAAATTTTCCGCATGAACTCACCTGTCACCTGACCAATCAGAGTACAAAAATTGGACGTAGAGCGTGACCAACGCGTGACCATGGTAAGAAAAGGTCTTCTCCGCCTTTATTTTTAAAAAAGTGGCTGAATTTTCGCGTCCGAGGTCAGTTTGAAATCAAAAATCTTGACACTGCGGGGCCATAGTGACATAAACACAACATATTTCATATGAATCATTGGAAAAAAATAGACTTGAGCCTGCGATCATTTGAAACTGTTAATTTGTCAGCGGATAACTTCAAAAAAGTACTCGACCTCGATGGGTCGACACTTGAGCCCGCGGTACGGTCAGGTGATACTGGTCAGCGGATATCCTGTTTTGACAGCTGTCAATTGATCACAATATTGATGTGCAATTAGTTTTCTATTGGGCTCCCAAAATAGCTAGAAAGTGTGAGAGTAAACATTGGTTCGCCTGTGGTGCGGACGGACGGTCGGGCGTACTGTCACGTGATTACCAAATTTTCTCGGATGGGTAGATTACCACATTTCCTTAGCTATGGGGCTCCGTCCACGCGCGCGGGTGGAGCTCCGCTATAAAATCGAACATAAACGTCCGAAAGACTCCCACTTCGCGAACAATGTAAATTTCCTCGCGTGCATCTTACTCGCTTCCGATTGGTTCAAAGACAATCAGCTACTACCACAGCTCACACATGCGCCCTATCGTGACACAGTCCCTTCAAGGCAATGTGGTAAGAAGGTCGCCGGGTGATGATGAATTGAAATATCTACCAGTGAGAGGAGACTGAGTCTCCTCAAGTCAAAACTCAACAGATATCCATCTTCTTTTCCGTCTAGTCAGTTATATAAAGTTTAGAGAGGGATTAACTGTCTCAGACGAATTGTCTGTCCGGTTAGTACGCCTATAAGACGTGCTGACAGACGAATAAGTCGAAGACTATTTTTGGCGATTTATATCGAGGCGAATTATTCGTCTTACGGATATATTTCGTCGCAAACGGATAATTGTCATAATTCGTCTTTAGCATAAATTCCGCCAATGAAATAACTATCTTGGACACGAAAATTACTTTAAATAAAAAATTATCCGAACCTGGTCAGCCGATGCCTTGAAAAATACCTGTGACCTGTATGAATTGCGCATCGTTAGGTTACCAGATTTTTATACCAGGCGGTTGACACATTTCGACGTTTTACATAGTGATAACCATAAAATAAACAATTTGTAGCTTTTACTCACATTTTCTTGTCGAAAAGGACTTTACACGATGAAACTGTGTTACAAAATAAAACAAATGAGGTAATGAATAGAGATGCCTTAATAAATAAATGAATAAGCAATAAAAAATGTGCGAGTCCTTGTATATCCAAATGGTCATGTATAACCCTGACATGAGACCTTTAGAGGCTGTTGACTTTCATTGACATGATAAATTCGGCTGGCTCAGCACTTAAAGGCCCGGTTCAGACGCCGCTCCAATCATGTGCCGAACCTGTCGTGACTGATAAAAATTAAGAGCGTGTCTCCGTAAAAACCGACCAGTGATTTCGGATCAAAAAATTAATTTCCCTTATGTTCTGGGATATTAAAGCCTTCACCTTAGTAGTTACAAAAATACATTTCGTTTGACCGAAAGTGATAAATATATATTTTATGGGGAATTTTTGAATTTCCGGACGATTAGCGCTGGCGTCATAGCCTTTCAAACTGCAAAAATCGCTAATATTGACCGCGCTCTAGAAAACGAACAACTCGCTCAAAAAGCATGATTTTCTTTTCCGTATACAGATACACCATTGTAGATTTCCTAGCCATATCACAGTTTCGAAGTATTTGTTTATTTCAACGGCAATGATTTTTTCCCCAGCACGTGTTTTCGGCTTTCCATCAAAACACGAAAGTAGCTCAACTTTGAGGGTAATTTTAAAAAGTGTGGCACCTGTCTGAACTTCGCTATCTGTATGAATACAATCTAGGAATGATAGAAAAACACAAAAAGGAATAACATTTTTGTGCTCTCCACGTTTTCAGAAGAGACCGCCGTTTGAATTTCCACAAATTTCGTAAACTTGATAATTAACGAACACTCGCCTTTTCCGGATCTGCTTGTCAAGGTCGAACTTCATTTGATGGTGTGATATATCTTATCCAAGTTCTTTCACATTTTAAGGTTATTTCTCAATCATCTGAAACTATATTGGCCGTTGATTCCATGTCCTTTGTCCGTTTAAAGAAGTTATCTGGTTTATAAAATGGCAGCCATTCGCGAGCGTGACTGGTCGGTGACACCGTCCTGAAAGGTCTTTTGCTAAAATTAGTTGGGTGCAATCTTGTTCATTGAGATTATACTCTTCAAGACATCGCAGTGAAATTTGTAGGGCAAATAAAACACGTTCCTTTGCAAATACGACGCGATGAGTCGCTGACAAAGCGTTTTAACCAAGTCTTCTGACAAACTTGAAAAATGCGTGACTTTATATTTCATCCCCAGTTCTCCTGCATTGGGTGATGACCTGAACAAATACTAGCTCGTTCACTTGTTTATTAACTTCTTAGGTTGTAATGTCCCTCTTGGTTTTTGTAGAGGATATTTTTGCTCCTGAAGTAGCCGCTTTAACTCTAAAAACATAGAATTTTTTGTTTAAAACCTGTCCTTCAACGGCATCTTTTATCTAGTTTGTATAAAAGTAATAGAGATCGTCATCAGTTGCGAGCGTGACACGGTTGTTTCCTAACATTTTCTGTCAAGTTCGATGTAATTAACATTGAATCGCCATACTTCGATACATTTTCTTCTTCAGCTTAACATAAGCGCACTGACAAAAATGGTTCAACACATTTCAGCTAAGAGAATTGAGAAACCATGGCCACGCTACTACAGTTTCCACGTCCTTCCCAGGACCCCACGCTGCGCGGAAATTCATTGAACTGGACCCTGGCATTCACATTCCGTGCTGTTCTCATATCCTTTTCAACCTGAACAGGGTCCGCCTTGCGGCCAGTCCGCTCACCAATTTCAAACTTGGCTGTAAGATATTCTTTAACCTCACGAGAAAACCGGATGGAACCTGCGTGGGCCTTGCTTAGTGCCCATCCCATCTGCAGGGTTTCTACGTCAGTTGATGATTCGGACGCCAACATAAATGGTGTAGATTTTTTCACAGCCACATCCACTGATGTAAATTTTGTTGCCCAGTCCTTTCTGATCTTGTTTACTCAAGTCTGGGCTTAGAGAAGATAATGTCACAGTTTTTCAAATTTCAATGACCATGAAAGTCAGAGTCCGGGTAGTTAGTTAATCAATTGTGGCTCTGAAAAAATTTGAAGGAAAAAAAACTACGAATTTTTAAGAAAATGCTGTTTTCGTGAGAAGGCTCTTAAACGCTGACAAAAGTCAACAAATAGCGAAAACTATAATTTCTATATGTTTGCTTTGCTCGAAATCGCGCGCATTTACAAGGCCCTAAAGCTCTTTGCTGACTTGCAAGGACCCATCTGTTATAACGATGCCCAAAATAAAGGGATGAATCTCATAGTTTATTAGATATAATCGTGTAAAGTTTGCTTATCATTTTCGCATAAATTATCACCTAAATTTGGAAACCGCTGAATTTCTCGAATTGGGTCTTTGCGATTTTGGTTGGGCAAGGCACTAATGCGCACTATGTGTAGCCGAGAAATTTTCACGAAAAAATACCGGCAACAGCAGATTTTTGACTCAGACCTCAAAGGGGCGTGGCATTATAACCACATGACATTTACTCCGATCGCCAAAAATTTTTATATGTTATATTGCAGATTGATCTATACGTTATACATTCTATGTGTTAGACTTACGATAAAAGTAAAGGTGGGGATACCAGAGAGCTTCAAAGTAGGATGGCACCCCAAAAAAAACTGGGTCGAGTCACCTTAAACACACCTTGTCTCTTCATATTCCCCTAATTTCTCACTCTCAGTGTTTTCCCCCAGCCAACGTTTATTTTCCTCATATTTTTGTCTTTGCTTCTTGACACAAGTAGTGCAAATTGCTGTGCATTAAAAAGTATCACAATGATGAATTTAACTTTTAGTCAAAGTCGATTCGTAGCGTAAAACTTACTTTTAGAACCAACACTGAATTGATATTTGACAACTGGCAAAATAAACTCAAAACAGTTTTTAATCTCGCGGTTAGGTCTTGAGGTGTCGGAAAAATAGTTTTCAGGATATAGCATATAGCAGGGTTAAAAAACGTTTCAAATACAAAATCCCCGATACTCACAAAATAGGGTTTTTAAAGAAGGGGAACATTGCCAAGTGTTTCGCATAATTTCGTGGGTCACGTGCATGTAGGCTACTTTACCGAAATTATCTCTTACTTTGAAAAATAGAACGCTATGAATCAACGTAAAAAATAGACAGTC
The DNA here is from genome assembly GCA_942486035.1 of Porites lobata. Taxonomy (NCBI): domain Eukaryota; kingdom Metazoa; phylum Cnidaria; class Anthozoa; order Scleractinia; family Poritidae; genus Porites; species Porites lobata. The sequence goes on along the minus strand of CALNXK010000024.1, from coordinate 1,194,763 downwards.
CTGTAAAGACATTCTAAGCACCTTTTAAATCTCGCAAAAATCCAGGAATACTTGTGTATTTTTGAACGTCTGTGTTGTAACAAATATACTTGTCCTAATTATACTAACGCGCTTGACCAAACAATGTAAAACAAGAATGTTCATTTCATACTTGTTATTTACTCAATCCAAGATTTCTACACTTACATCGTGGCACTGTTGCCAAAAAATATAACTGGTTATGATATAAATAGCCGGAAAAATAAACACCTTATGGAACGATTCCCTTTCAAGGTTTTACAACAACGTTAAATGGTTATTCCCTCGACCTTCTCTTTTGGTCTTTATTTATAATTAGATTTAAAGTTTGTTACACAATTCGGAATACTTGACCATGACATTTACCTTGGTTTTAAGAGTTCTTTTATTCTATTGAAAGTTAAAAAGTAAAGGCGCCTCACATACGTCGGTACTTCGAAATGATCATTTCATCATTATCTGAAAGACAAACCTTTTTAAACGCCCTCTTCATCAGTACTCCGTTTTACGGGTATTTAAGCTACTTGAAGCTACGCGGAAAGAATTTCTCACACCTGGCCATGGACATCAATCTCAAGACCTCTCACACAGAAGACTCCAAGGGCTACGCAATAACCAACTGTGTCAATCGTTGCTCCTCAAAAAAGGGAAAACGTAAAATATTGTGTAGTAGAATGCTTACCTAATGGGAATTGTGATTCCAAAAATTGCGTGAATATTCTTGGACATCTCCAAGTTGATAACATGATTATTTTTTAGCTTTTTCCTTGCTCCTGAATGAAGAGGATATCGACATGTCCTCAACAGACGCCAGTTGCGACCCAAATTATGTCTGTGTTTTGGACACACGAACATTTCTTCTTGCCGGTGTTTTGGCACATCGAATAGCCCCGCCCTGACTAGTATCAGTTCGTACTCCATCATTCCAGATAGTTTTGAAAGATGGCATGTCTTCAAGTGGATCGTTATATCTTCCTGGCATTCTCGCAACCTACATACTGTATCCGAACCTCGAAAACCTCCAAAACTAGATTTTCCGAAGCCCCAGAAAGAACACTTCACTGTATCAGTAGCCATGTTACCCCTTGTTTGATTTGTGTCCAGTCCAGAAGGACTGGGGATGAAATACAAAAAGTCACGCAAATTTCAACTTTAATCTGAACTGGGTTAAATTGCCTTGTTAGCGACTCATCGCGTTTTATTTGCAAAGAAAAGTGTTTTATTTGCTCTACAAATTTCCCCGCGATGTCTTGAAGAGCAATCTCAATGAACAAGATTGCATCCAACTAATTTTAGCAAAAGACCTTTCAGGACGGTGTCACGAACCAGTCACGCTGGCGGATACTGCTATTTTATAAACAAGATAACTTCTTAAAACGGACCAAGGACATGGAATCAACGGCCAATATAGTTTCAGATGATTAAGAAATAACCTTAAAATGTGAAAGAACTTGGATAAGACCCATCAAGCCATCAAATGAAGTTGGACTTTGACAAGCAGATCGACAAGGCGAGTGTTCGTTAATTATCTGGTTTACGAAACTTCTGGAAATTCAAACGGCGGCCTATTCTGAAAACGTGGAGAGCACAAAAATGTTATTCCTTGTTGAGTTTTATTATCATTCCTAGATTGTATTCATACAGATAGCGAAGTTTAGACAGGTGCCACACTTTTTAAAATTACCCTCAAAGTTGAGCTACTTTCGTGTTTTGATGGAAAGCCGAAAACACGTGCTGGGGAAAAAATCATTGCCGTTGGAAATAAACAAATAATTCGGAACTGTGATACGGCTAGGAAATCTACAGTGGTGTATCTGTATACGGAAAAGAAAATCAGTCTTTTTAAGCCAGGTGTTTGTTTTCTAGAGCGCGGTCAATATTAGCGATTTTCGCACTTTGAGCGGCTATGGCGCCGGCGCTGACCGCCCGGAAATTCAAAAATTCGTAAAAAAATATATTTATCACTTTCGGTCAAACGAAATGCATTTTTGCAACTACTAAGCTGGAGGCTTTAATATCCCAGAATATAAGGAAAATTAATTTTTTGATCCAAAATCACTGGTCGGTTTTTACGGAGACACGCTCTTAAGTACGGCAAAAGATCGGCGCCTGAATCAATTTGGTACAGCAGTTTAAATTTGGTGCTACAAAACGCCAAACTCGAAAGAATCTATCGCAATTTATTCGACGTTTACTTTCATTTTCGTTTGGCATAAAAAAAAATGCGATTTCTGGGCAAAAATTTTCATGTTAGGAACGCCGAGTTCACAACACGGTCTCTTCTACTCAAGTTGAATAAACAGTAGTGTAAACACTTCATGGAGCAAAAAAAAATGCGCCGTTTTGAATCCTTTAAGGCCTTCTCTTTTCCTAAAAAAATATCAACCCTAGGATTTTGTGGAATTTCGAGGACGACGACTACGAGGAAGAGATGATTTAAAGTTTTTTCTCATATTCTCAAAAAATCGACACCCCGGAAAGTTTCGTTGTATCTTTTTTTTTACCAGAAAGGTTAGCACGGTTTTTTTTATTGAAGGAGGTTAAACCATAGATCTCCCGAACACAATTATGATAAAACTTCAAACAGTTGAAGTTGTTTCCGTCACTACGGCATTCTTGCTAAAAGTCGTAGTAGAATTACGACGGCTACCTCGTTTCCCCGCCAAAACGACCCTGGTTCGATTACGCACGTGCAGTACTTAATTAACCTTAAGAAAGTGGTCCTCTTCATAATCTAAAGGTCTCTAATAGCCAGCTCTATGCACCCAGAAGCACATGGGATCGAATCTGATGCAACCAAAGGCGTGGATTCCTCTATTCCAGGAAAAAACAATCAACTGAAGATAACTAGCCCCGTTCGCTGCGATAGCAATTTTTTTCTAATTATATGTTCACTTTTTTTTGTCTTTTTTCAATTATTACTTTAAGAACTTTTTATGGATACTTATACTATTGATGCCTAGCGACAAATAAAATGCTTGCGCTGATGCTTTCCAAAAACTTATTGTTTAAGGAATACGCCTACCGTCTTCGTCCATTTTCTAATTTATATAAATAGTCGTAATGCAAACATATATACAGGCCATTACTTTGTACTTTTTGGATTGGTAGGATTTAAAGGTACTGTTGGCTAAAATAATTATTTGATTAGGTTTTTGTGTAAGTCAAAATTACCAAGACTTTGATTTTTCCGGATACCACAAAACCGAATCTCGTCGGTAATTGTTTTTGAATTATATACATTGTTCGTTTTGACAGAAATAACGACAAATACTGACCGTCGCATGCACTGAAAACAATAACATAATTTTTTCTAAGTGGATACAAAGCCTTCCAACTCACCTGGTTCACAATTCTTTCCATCTCCGTAATATCCCGGATGACAAGTGCAGTTGTATCCTCCCTTGGTATTATTGCAGTAAGCGTTAGCATCACACGTGTGGGTACTTTTTGCACATTCGTCAATGTCTATAAAAACAGTCTATGATTAATGCGTGGTTATATTAATAAGACGAAAAAATGGTTGGCTGAAGCCTTCTTGATGTAAGACAAAATCTCAAAACCTATTCCAAACAAAAAACAAAACAAACAAAAAAAACAGAGGACTCAGGTTGAAAATGGCCATATACCAACACTTCTCAATTCCAATAGCCTATGGTAGACGAAGAACCACTTTGTGGATATGATACCATGAAAGTTCGAAACATTTATTTTATTAATATGTTATCAGTCTACTTATTTTAATTTTTTTTAACTCATTCAACTACCGTAAATCCGCTATTAAACCCCCCGGGGGGCTTTTTTTTTTCCAAGCACTTTTGAGTGGGTGGGGGCTTAAAAGAGACGGGTGGGCTTATCTAATTTAGCTAAACGTATCAACGGCAGCAGGGTTTCTCGAGGACGGACTTGTGGCTCCCGGGCGTTATATGCTGCTTTTTCTAACAATAAGAAAGTGGTAACAATTCTCCACAGAGAACCAGAGCGTAAAGCTGAAAAAGTTAAGATGTTGGAGGTCACGGCCAAAGACCAAAAACAATATGAATTTCCAGCCTGAATAAACCATAACTGATCAGGCCACGTTAATTGCTTGTGAAGAATGGAAGGGAGGGGGAAGGGGGGAGGGGACTTAATAGTGAGGGGGGGCTTACTGACTTTCTTCCTCTCATAAGGGTGGGCTTATTAGAGGGGGGCGTATTTGAGAGGGGGGCTTAATAGTTGATTTACGGTAATACTGACATGAAAACTCAAAAAAATATTCCGAGTAACCATGAACGAGGAGAAACTGAACTAAAACTTGAAATCGTGGGGGATATTTGAGAAAAATCGGTTAAAAAAGGCAATAATTAAAGTTATGCCTTTCAGTCTTAATTTTCGTAGATTGTTTTGGGCGAAAATTGTACCGTCCAACGTATTTTGTAAGAAAAGTGAAATCTGCTAAATCAAAGTTGCCCCAGCTTTAACTTACCATTCTCACAGTGATCCCCGTCAAATCCCATAGGACACAAACAGCGGTAGTCTTTGCCTGTAAAGCCTGTTTGACAGGTTGCTTCGTTGTTGCAGGGTTTATTCTCACAGTCGTTCTGGGACATGAAAAGAAAACAGATATCCATCAATAGTTCTAGCCTGCGAGCAAGCTCTCCTATTTGGGCGAGCGAGCGGCGAAGCCGCGAGGGGCCGCTTTTGGGTATTCTCTCGAGTGCCTCTTGTGGGTCTATTTTTCACGATATCCTCAAATGGAGAACTTGGTCGCAGGCTACAATACTTCCTTAATGGGTGACTTGACTCACAGCTTATTTCCCACAAGTAAACAGATAATTTGTACCTTAGCTCCAAAGTATATATAATCAGGATTGGTCTCCATATTTTTCTTTCCGTCTCTTGAAGTGGAATTATTCAGCTCACATTTCCTTGCGTCTCTGTTAAAGTTGTAACTGACGCAGTTTGGTTCCATGTAGCACAAAGTCCGACAGGATCTTTCCCCGGTGACGTCAACAATACGAATCACGTGATTTTTGAGGCGCTTTCCATTAACAGTGTGGTAGAACTGTAGCTGGCGACAGGTGCCTGAAAGGAACGAAAATTAATGAGTACTGATCTGAGACAAGACCTACTGTAAATATAAGGAGAGATTTCTCCAGGTTTTATTCAATCTACAACGTACTGTTTCAGCTTTTAACCAATCTCAAAATAACCCCTAGCAAGAAACCACTCAAAGGAAATTTTGCTCAGTCGCAACTAAACAACCTAATGTCAAACAGGAAATTTAACTTCAAAGAGAAAAACAACCAATATCGCGAGTTTTGCCACAGCACTCCAAGTTGCATGCCAGCAATATCAAAAAGGATTCCACTGCCAATTTTTAACTGATAACTGGCCACAAATTTGAGACTAGCTAAACTTTGAATGGTAATTAAGGATAAAAAGATAGCGACTTTTAACTGGGAGTACTATCATTGGAGTTCCCTCTTATTTTTATTACGCCTTTTTTTGGCTTCTGTATAAGGCGTTTTTATTTGTCGGTCTATGTCAGTGTTGTTGGCCTCTTCCAACAACTATATTTTTTATGGCTGTAAATACGCATTGTTTGAGTTTAAATATCGACTGACTCAATTCTCCATTGATTGTGACCCATTCCAGGTCAGGACTGAATCGAGCGAAAGCAAATAGCATTACACGCTGGTCACCGACCTGAAACTGATCTTATTCCAAAACACTCATTTATATCCCTTATAAAACCCTTCCCGATTCAGAAGGGCTTCTTCGTTTCTCATATTTATCTCAACTTCCTCGTAAATCCTTAAGCTCAGTAAGTATAAGCGTGATTCATATGTGGTTGATATCCTTTGAAGAAAACTCAGGAGACCAAAATTGCCATCACTTCAATGACTCGAAAATGAACAACGTTCCGAATAAACACTATGAGCACTATAAACCACAATTTTTTTTTTCCATGTGTCTGCACAAGCATTCAGGAGTTGAATATGTTTCCCTAAATACATCGGATTTGACTAAAGACACATTTTTAATACTGTTTAATAGTTATAACAGCGTAGCACACGAGAGCCAACATTTTAAATAAGTTCTTCAAACGTAGGTATAATAAAATGACCTTGTTTGTTAACCTTTTTACGTCTGTAAAGAATTGGTATAAAATCATTTATAAGACTTAAACCGGCCCATCCTAAGCATTCTAAGCTGGCTTTAACATGTCTTTAGTGTATTGTTTAATGCAGGCTAGAACGTAATATAGGGAAGTAAATATAAATATTTAAATATATTATTTTAGTAAAAACCTGTCCTGTCACCTTTACTTTGAAACCTTTCACAACAGGTTAAGCCAACAGATTAGTGAATATAAAAAAGTGATAAATCAGCAATTTACTTAGTGGCAATTTGTTTTTCTATCGCTTTAAACAAGCTACTCTTAGCTGCTTAAATTGTCCCAAGTTTCTTAATGAGAGTCAGGGAACCATCAGATAGGTCTGACAAAACTAACCTCCACTTGGACTGCAAAATTGCCCGTGAACCGGACAGAACAACTTGATTGTAAACCATAAGAAGCAAAGAAAGAACATAACGAAAAAATGAAAACACTTTCGTGTGGAAGCTTGATAGAACTGTGCACAACTCGAAACAGCTCCTGTTATTACATCAACCTGCTGAGTGGGTCTTTAAACAAATTATTTACCAATGGGAGTTGCCTCTCAGGTTTTGACCAATCAGCTCACACCTACAGCTCCAGGAGTAAAAGCGGAAAAAATGAATCATGAATAACGGGTTTAAAATGAAAATGAATAATGAATAAATTACTTGCAGTTAGAAAATTTGACATTTTGATTGCCAACGGGAATAATCAATTGCTGTTTAACGCACCCGTTGATGCGGTTCCATCAAAATACTTTTACCTTTGTCACCCGGCGGCCATCAGTTGCCCCAAGAGATTTAAAAAGCTTTGTTTATGCACGGTTAGCCTCGTTCTCTCTAACAGAACGAGGACTTACAAAGCTATTAAAATCTCCTGAGACAAAATTGCTGCCGCGTGACAAAGGTCTATACATTTCAATTAACCACTTTAAAAACGACAGGGAAACAAACTGGACAGAGTTAACTTTCGCAAAGACTTCTGGGTCTGTTACCATAGGGACAGGGGAAAAAAATTGGCCAATAGCTGACAGTGGCGTCTCCAGTACGATCCCAGAAACAACTGCGGGATGCGTTTCGGCCTCAGTTCTCTTCTCGTTTCTAAAGCGCCGTATGAACACTTGCATAGGTCAATTAGTAAATACACGTACTTCTCTCCCCCAAAAGCAGAATGTGTAGTGTCCTTGTACTTATTTCTACGGTGTAAGGATGTGTAGTTCTCTTTCCGTCTGAAACTTTATAAAGAATGGACCATGGGGTAGAGAAAAAAGTGGCTTGGGATCTGGGGGAAAATTCGTGAACGATATTTTGTTTCATGGGGCCGTATATTAACTAGGCCCACAGAAGAGCACACACTTTTGCCAAGCTCAAACTGAACAAGCGTTTTTGTTACCATTATAATCGCGGCATCATCATAAACAGCATCTGATCGTCATTATTACACAACCGGTTACTTCGGGGTTCAAGGCAAATGCCTGGCCCCCAGGGCAGCACAAAATTTGCTAATGCCCGACCCCCGGGACTAACAAGGCAGCTAGGCAAATGCTCCGCAGTAGCCCGGGGGGGGGGGGCACAGCTGGAATTAAGAGATGCATTAAAAGGCAAAACCACAGAAACAATTGCGGGATGCATTTCGGCCTCAGTTCTCTTCTCGTTTCTAAAGTGCCGTATAAAAACTGACGTAGGTCGATTAGTAAAAACATTTACAAAGCAGAATGTACATGTGTCTAAGGCGTAAGGATGTTGTACTTGTGAAGTTCTCTTTCCGTTCTGAAACTTTGTAAAGAATGAGCCATAGAGTAAAGGAATAGGCGGCTAAGGATCTAGAGGGTTAATTCGTGAGTGATATTTGTTTCATGGGGTCTTATATTGGGTCCAAAGAGGAGCACACACTAGTGCCAAGCTTAAACTGAACTAGCGTTATTGTTACCATTACAATCGTCATCACAATCATCACCCTAATCATCGTCGTCATGATTGCACAACAGGTTGCCACAACCCCGGCACTTACTAGGCAGGCAAATGCCCCGCAGTATCCTGAGGGGGATGGACGCAGCTGGAATTGACTGACACATTATAAAGGCAAAACCACAGCAACAAACTAGTTAGATCAGCCGAATCTTGAGTAGACCTGGAACATTGAAATCTCCAATGCTAAATCATAAAAACAGTAAACTGAACCCCACAGAAGGAAAAGTGCGAGAGAAAACAAAAATAGAGGGGCTTTCATCTTATATTTGTACTCGTTTTGTTTTAGTCCCCGTTGAAGGTTTGTGTTGCAAACCGAAATATCCGGCAAATATAATTCACCGTTCGATTTTGTTTCGATTTTTGTTTCCTTTGCTTATATATCTTTCTCTCACTCTTCCTTCCGCAAGGATCCAGTTTACTGTTTTATCTGATATGTTACTATAGCGATACTCACGCTGACGTCACCTATTGATATTAATGCGCCAACAAGAGACCCATTGGTTCTTGTAACAAAAGATTCTTTTGTTTCACTCGTTACAAATTTGAATAAGAAAAGCAATGTCTGCACGGTGGCTAATCGTACCGACATGAAAAAGTATTGGGCACAGTATGAACTGGAACCTAACCAGAAAGGTTGGTTGAGAGGGTTTGGTGTAATGAAAAATAATACTCACTTCTGAATACACCGTCTCAGTAAGTTCCAGTCCTTGCTCCGACTCATTTACCTACGCTACGGGCCGAATACCTGTTCACAGAGACGAAGAGGTGGCAGAAGCTAATGTCCGTTCAAGGTCCAGGGCTTTATACGGTGTTCACTTAATACAGGTAGGTTTCACTGAATTGCATGCATATGGTCAACCCGGCGTTAATGCATGGGCGAAGTGTTTGCTGCAAGGGGACGAGCTGTATTTGTTTGTTTTTTTGTTTGGTCTTCAGGAGAGGAATTGTTCAGAGTTCATGGATACAGCTTTTTGAACTGAACTAGTGGATAAAACAGGACAAAGCAGTTGAATATTGGTGGGCTTCCTCCAGCTTTCGTTGGCGTTTTCGGCCATTTTTGTAACTATAGTTTTATTTGATCACTACATACTACATTATCTCAAAATTTTCGGAGCTTAGGGTCTCAGTCTCAGGTATCGAATTTTGAAACCAGAGTCTCGAAGTCTCGCAAAGTCTTGAATGCACCATTCTATACCTCTCCACTGCTGCAGTTGCCTTACTCACCACGATGATGAATGTTAACGAAGGACAACAGCAACGAACTGCAGAGTAATTTTCAGAGACTTTTATCCATTTTTTCAACTTTTATATCAGAACTATACCCCATACAAACGCTGTAAATTTACAGTATTCGTTATACTGACCTTGAGCAGCCCGGCAGTGTGCGTAACTCGAAAGCGATGGAAATAAACGGGTTCTCGAGTGTTTTAGTATTACACGCGATATGCTACAAATGAATCCACTGTTCAAGGCCGTAAAGATTTTTTGTTAATGTTTCCAGTCCAATACGGCTCTAGTTTTCCCCGTTCGCAGTTATGTAAAACAGCATTGTTTAGTTCACAAATCTACAAGTACTAGAAAACATAAGCTTGTACTGAAGTTTTAAAATACTTTTTATTCACCACTTCTTATAAGCTACTACTGGCTTTAACGTTAGTAACTATGCAAACTGCAACTCATAGAGATGCACTGTCAGATCGCCTGCTATATACACACACAGAATGTGATCGTAATAAAAGAAGAAGTTCAACAAATTTTCTACCGTGGTGTTTTCTTGTCACTGCACTAAGATGTATCCGACGGCCTTGATGTGCTTGTCTCTGTTATCAGCCTGCTGTATATAATTATAGAGTGTGATCGTGATGCAAGAAAAACTTCAACAAGTTTTCTTCCGTGGTGTTTTCTTGTCACTGCACCAAGATGTAGCCCATAGCCTTGATGTGCTTGCTACCATTATCACCCCCGGGCCTAGCTTCGTTTCCACATGTGTTGTTGTTGTCAGGTTTTCCTCCAGTACCAAACCCAATTCTGGAGTCACAAAGATTGCAGTCGTCTTCATTGTTACCAAGTATACCGATTCTTGCTTTAGATAGGTTAGGATTACCACTAACAGCATTGAACCCTTCCTTGTTACAGTTGTGCTGCAAGGAGGCCTCAGAACCAATCAGTGACTTCCACTTGTCACGACCCAGTGAGGTGTTGCGGTATTGCCCATCAGCGATCAATGAAAACAGGGAACTGGCGCTCTCAGTGATTTCAATAAAATTGATCTGGTTGTTGATCTTCATACCGAGGCAGATCTTGGAGAAGGATGTGTTCCAGTAGGTGGGAAGCTTCGTTTCATGGTCGTCAAACCCAGTCTTCCCTCCAAAAAGGTTAAAGGTTTCCTTGTTGCTCCAAAAGGCGTTATCGTAGTGAAACGTAGCCTGTAATAGAAAAAATGGAAGAAAAAGAGCAATTGTAATTTTTTAAAAAAGAAAAGGTCGTAGGTTTCAATTACAAACGACAGCGGTGTCCTCGTTTTTTCAGAATTAATTCAAAATAAGTCTCAGCAATTAAGCGTTTTGAATGGTCAACAAATAATTAGTGATAAAAAACAAATACCGCATTCATTTACAATTAATATAATTGAAAACTGTTACATAATTATCCTTAACCCTTAGCTTGCTTAACCCCCGTGACCCTTAATAATTTGTATGAAAATCTTTTTGGTAATTTTTCCTATGCTTCATTTGGATTGAATTGTAACCTTTGTTTTGTAAAATAGATGAAAGAAAATTTTTCTTTAAGACCTAAATATTTAGTGATGCTCCAATTGCCAACTGATCACTTTGTACTTCATCCTTTTTATCAACTGCCAGTTTTAGCTGGCACGCCATCAAAAATAAGTCCAGAATTTGGGAAATATGCAAGGGCTATCGCCAAGATTCAGATCGATGCATGTAACTGCTGGTATTCTGACCAGCGGGCTTACCCCCTTGTTTATTAGGAGCATACGCACGGGGCCTCGGCATTGGCGGGCACGAGGCCACCATGAAATAACCTGAAGTTTCACTAAGATTTTCTTCACGTTTCCCAAGTGTTTTCTAAGTCGTTTGTTTCAGCTTTTCTTTCTCGGGCTATGGATTTCTAACGGATATGTGTGATGACACTTGTGAGTTGATTCAGCCTCGTGTATGATTAAACGTTTTGTTGTTGTTTTCATCGTCACGGATATCATGTGCCGCTATTCGCTGCTACAGTGCAATTTTTCATCTTCGAGATATTAGGAGAAATGTCGGTGTCCATCTGAGAGGCACCAACATGGCGGCCGGATGCCGGATGTCCCTGAGTTTTGTTATGAAAACAGGAAATGGAACTCATAAACATTAAAGTTATACTTTTTCTAATACAGGGACTGTTCAGATAGCAAAATCCCCCCCCCCCCTCCCCAAAAAAATCGATTTGTCACCTACATGACAGCTTCCTCGACTGCTATGTAAATGTCGCGTCATCACATAAAAGCTTAAAAATTCAAGCGTAATCTATCACTCAAAGAAGAACCCTTCCAAAGGGAGAGTTTGTAAAAATATAAGTTTTTAGCTGCCCTAACACTTCATTAAAGTGAAAACTAAAAAGGTTAGTTTGAATTTTGATGACATCATGTGAAAAACTTCAAATTGCTCAAACGTGGCATTTAAGACCGCGGGGAACACCCGCAATTCATTAATACATCCATGAGGAAAGTTTTGTTTCTGCAACATCTTTTAAAACGCTTATATCCAGCCTGTTTTAGAGGCAATTTAGATAATCTTTAACAGAGACATTAAAGAATGATGGAAGTTTAGGAGGGTGGTTTTTTTTTTGACGATCGCGTTTTACGGCAATGCTTTAAGCCACATTTAGGCTTAGGCCAAACGTCGAACTTTTCTTGAGAAGAACCAAACTTAGCAAGTTAAGTTCATGAAAAGTTCGACGATCGTCCCTACACGTACGTTCTATACTTCAGAAGGATAGAACGTCTGAAGATCGTCTCCAGGACAAACGTCGATCTTCACATGCGACGAACTAAACTAAACTGATTTGTACGATAATGTATATATCAGAGGCTCGTTCCGGAGGATACTTATTACTGATCTGATTCCGCTGATTGGTTCGACGCGTCCTAAGTTCAACGTCTGACCCAACAGACGATCTTAATTTAATTTACGTATCCAAGTTTGTGGATCGAATAGAAGACAGCACTCTCTGATTTAATAAATAAAGGATTGATCCAACCCTCCAGTGCGTCATGACAAAAGTGGATTCTCTATGTCACGCGTGCACACGTGAACACCTTAAATCAAGTGCGCATATTATATTCAAGTCATGATTATCTCGTGAACTTGTCAATGTCAGTCGTTGTACGTCGTGCATTCTCGTTAAATAAATGCATAACAATGGGCATTAGGTGCCCCCCGAAACCTTAAAAGCCTCAGGGGTAGGCTCCGCTTTGAGGTATAACCTCTAACTCTTTTACAAACCATTTTTGACAGGGCAGGTGCCTTTCGTATACCTTCTATTGGCAAATGGCACCCCTTTCATATGCCTAGTTCTTTACATTCCTTTTGAATGCTGTAAACGCACCTTGTTCTAAACATGATTGCATTACAAAACCAGACAGTTCTCTCCTTTTTTTTGCCACAGACATGAAATGCATTTGTTAGCTCTCTTTGTTCCTTTTACACCAAATAGCAGATTTCCCTACCCTTTCATATACCTCAACTAGCGATAACCAGAAGCCTAAAAAAGGGTACATGTACCTCTCTAGCTAGTGATTCACGTGGTACAAAACCACCATGCTGTAGAGCAAGAGAAACACTGGGACAAGAAAAAGCAAAAAGACTGAATTAGTTATTCATAATTTCAAATGGTTGGCCAGCATGGCAGTTTCATACCACGTCATGAGCGTGAATGACTAGCTGCAATGGTTTGATTGTGCCATTATATATTACGCGCCAAGAATCAGTGAACCGGAACCAGGAAGAAAAGTTGTCTTCAATGGTATGGATAATGAAAACGGCATGAAATACAACTTGCATAATTCAGTTGCGGTGCATTATTTTTAAATGACAGAGCGGTTGCCGCCTATTCCTTCTTGAAAATCAATAAAACATTTAACATTTTTCTAATATTTAGTCCACCAATCAAAGTGCGTCATAACCAAAGAAGGATATGACGCACATTATGTGAAATAAACAGTGACATCATCGTAACCAAATAAGGACATGATCCCTACAGGTTAATTATTGCTCAAAAGTAACTAGGAAAGTAAGAAAACCTTCCAAACCAGTTTAAAATCAATTATGACCATACATAACAAACCTAAAACCTGTCAAACCGGTTTAACAATCAAAAAATAACTCTTGACGCTATCTTAATGAGATTCCTCCGCATTTCTCTCACGAGATAAAGACATTTAAAGGCTCTGACGGCGCTTATCATCGGTGCTTATGTTTTCTGCGCAAACTAATAAGAGTCCTGGGCAAAAAAGGCGTAAAACATCCTTGCTATACTACTTAACACATGGGCACCAAGCCTTCGATCTTCATCTGCGAAACTGTGTTCATTCCTACATCATCGGTCTTTCCCAGTCTTAGCGAGGCAAGAAGGACGGATAATTACTGCTACTGACCTAGATATACCGTGTACTACGGTGGTCTAAATAAAATACTCAAGTCCTTCGTTCAGATTACAATGTTATTATACACTGTTATTATGGGCAATGTTGGAACAGCGTATACCTTGTTTCCATCAATCTTCATAGCCAGAGTCCATCCACCAACTCCACAAGCGTCAGTTTCCATAGTGGACATGTTGCAATAAATATCCAAAATATCATCTCCCAAAATCAGTGGGTAAGCTTTGCTTTCATTTGATCTACAAGGAACAAAATAACTTAATAAGGGAGATCCTAGGACAAAAATATACAGTTGAGCACAATTGATCGCTAGTAATGATCGGCTAGTGGTTACCTGGTGATCAGCCTCCTAACCGCCGTCCTAGTGACTCATCACGCAACCCTTTAATTGCGTGACGAGCCAAAGACTAGCTGGAGGACTAAAACGGCTCACAACGATCCTTGTCGAGGGGAGAGCAAGATTGCGAAAGGTCGAAGTTAAAAACCGCTTTTCTGACTTCTTTAGTGAAGGCCTCCAGCTTAAATGCAAACTCTGTCCATAATATCATCAGTAAGCAATGCCTAAAAAAGTGAAGACTACGCAAAAGCAATTAAGCCAAGTTCGTGGCGCGAAAGAAATGTATAGACACAAATTAAAGTAGAAGACAATGAAAACCTAGCTAATAATGAATATAACGCAATGGTGTCGACAACACTGACCAGATGATCTTGCTCAAACTTAATTTTATCTTATTGTTGGTTTTCACATGACGTCACTAAAGTTCAAACTGTAAAACAAGCGATCTTACTGAGACTTTACTTTCATGACGTATTAGAGCAGCTATAAACTAATATTCATACAAACTTTTGTTTCGAAAGGATTTTTGGTTTTGTGGTAGAGTACACACTGTATGCTTGAATTTAGAAGCTTTTGTTTGACGAGGCATTTACATGACGGCCGAGAGACAGGGGCACCCAACGGGAAATTTTGAGAAAAAGACCTTAAAACAACAACAAAGCATGAATAAAGGTTTCTGAGGCCATTTAAAGCATTTTGGGAGATTGCTGGGGAAAATTTATCTGTTCCTCACTCCCAGCAAGACTAATGCAAGAGTTCTCAGCCATCAAGGTTCACATACAACCTGCAACCTGACTTACTCGGAAGTTTCCCAACAGACGTATGTCCAGACATTAGAGACTGGTTTGGGTGTGGTCCTAGGGAAAATTCGGACCTTCAGTGGGGAGGGGGGGTTAGAAAAAAGGGTGTCGCCCAAGGGCGAAATTCACCCCTTTAGTCGGGAAAGGGGGTTGGGAGGGAGAGAAAAGGTTAACATCATAGCAGCAGGAGCCTATCACCCTGATGGCAGCTATTCTAGACATCAAATCCCCTTCAGACACTGATTTGTCTTTTTTCCCAGCGACACTTTCCTTCCAAGGACATATTATTTCCTCCACATCTCCCAGCCAGCAGAAATTTGCCGAACTGATCGATTGGATGCCCCTGGAGAGAGCTGTCATGTGACTTATTTCGGGCTATTGTGCTATCGGAACAGTTCATGCCAAAAGTATTACTATAATGTTTATGAGTTCCTCGAGAATTAAATGCACGCTTTCGTAGCAAAACTCAGTGACAGATGTTTCTATTGCTTTCCGGCCGCCATGTTGGTGCCAATCCGTATGGGCACCAACATGACGTCTCCATACAAAGCTCTATAAATTTGGGTAAAACATTTCTCCTGATATCTCGCATATGAAATATCGCTCTGACTTGAATCTTGGCGAGGATCTTTGCATATTTACCTCCTTTCATTTCCAAGATTCTGGACTTTATCTGCTGTATGTAACGGTTTTGACTTTTAATTCGATCTATTTTTGTTGGAGTGACACTGAAACCGGGCAATATGTATCTTTTGTCTGTATGTGATCATACCCAGCGTAGTCAACCAAGTGCCCTTTTCAGGATTGTGTTTGTTGCTTTTTTGTTCCCACTCAGTGTAGAATACCTGTGGTCATCAGAATGGGCTTCTCAAATATTTTTAGTAGCGCTTCTAGCTTACGTGCGGAGGTGGTGTGTATTTTGTTTAACAACAATCATGAAACAATTTGTTGATTCTGAAGGAAGATTTATTCCAGTAGATTTGAAAATAGACAATAAGATCGAATAGCCACGGGGAAAATTTATGCGCTGAACAGTGTCATTCTTAATTTTTTTTTTTCCTTTAAGACTGTTAAATAACACCCTCCTCCATGGGGTAGTGACAATTTTAACTATCGTCTATTCAGCATGTGCTGTACAGTTTTTCTCACACCGATACCAAGCCACATTACAATGCAAACAAGGGCCTATTTACGGCAGAAGCCTAAAAATCAGAAACTATTACAAATGTGATAACAGAAATTGGTAGTCAAAGGAAGAAAGAAGAAAAAAGAAGGCTGTAGAAAAACGGAAGAAAAATGGTGTCCCATCTTTTTGTCATGGGGGGCGATGGATATAGACGGTGAATATGATCCTGCCGGACTATATGGCGTCTATTAAGCTGAGGAAGTTGATTTGGAAACGCTTGCCAATTTTTACAACCCTAGCTATAAATAAGCCAGTAAAGCTTACCTGAATTAATGTTCAACTACTTTCAAGGAGCACCTGAGGTAGCAGTTTACGGAGAGTTTTTATGCAAATTAATTTGCCAAGAATGACATAATCAGCTGTAATGCCCTTTGTTATTTCCATATAATATAGTTTTCCATACTTGAAAATTTGGTACTTGAAATTGTTGTTGAAAATTAGGGAGATATCACACCCATCGTTTCAATGAATAATTTAGATACCTTCCCCACTCTCTTGGTGTATTGCTGCACTCTGCCTTTCCAACGTCCTTCTGTTCCGCAATTCCCCCCTTATAATTACCGCACAGTCCCCGAAACAAAACGTTTGTGATTTTAATGGACTAAAAATTGAACTTGTACTTTTACTCACATTTTCTTGTTGTAAAGGTCTTTACACGATGAAACTGTGTTACAAAATAAAAGAAGGACAGTAATAAATAGAGTTGTTTATAACCGTGCGCGTTATTATATTTTCCATGCTGAAATGATAGGCAGTTCCGTGCGCTTTAATGTAGATTTTGAATAAATCATGCAGTATACAATAATTCAAGGGGAAAAAGTTATTCTTCCCAATCAAAAATGGCAACCAGTGTCCACAGCGACGGGAATATTTAGCAATTACATAATTATATACAATAAATCGAATCGACGGAATATTGCTCGCATCTTCCAACCGGTAAGCGCGCCAGTTGGTTATGAAGAAGGGGGGCCAATCATCAGAAACGGCGAAATACTTTTGAATGAATAAAAATAAATGTTGGTATTCTCATATGAACTCTATGAATATTCACGCGCGGTTTGTGAAGTTCTTGATCATTACTTTCGTCACTTTTTTAAGGATTCTTTTACCAGTTTAAAAATAAAACCTTAAAACTCTTGTAATGGCATGCTTTTTCAACCATCTGTTGCTTAAGACCTAGACAGTATAGACTTTAGTTACTGTCTTCAGTCAGACAGGCCAATACATTGTGTTTTTTGCCAGGACTGGCAATGCATGGTATTGTCTGTTTACGTAATTTCTCTAGGACCTAGCAAGTCGATACAAAGCCTGCTAACCCACCTGGTTCACAATTCTTTCCATCTCCATAATATCCCTGATGACAAGTGCAGTTGTATCCTCCCTTGGTATTATTGCAGTAAGCATTTGCACTACAGTTGTGAGTATTTTTTGCGCATTCGTCTATGTCGGTAAAAGAAAGTTTATATAGTCAGTATGATGGTTGTATTAATGGGGAGAAACTCGGGAGAAATGCATGATTGGCGGAGGAAAATCCTAAGTACTTCAGTACTGCAGAAAACAAGAGGACGAATGACTCAAAATCAGGTTGTTGAAAGCAGCTACAGGCCCTTGCCAAGTTTTTTTGGAAAAAATTATCAAGTGGTTTCAAAATTAACATGAAATTTGTGGGAGTAGACTAAATTACTCACAAAAATGGTATCAAAAGCAGCTGAACGTAAGCTAATCAAATTCTTCTTTCTCGTAATCGGTCAAAGCAATTCGCCTTTTTTTTCGTACACAGTTTCAACTGAAATCATACCACTATGAGATGAAACTGCATTTTCCGAGTTCACCTTTTCTTTAGATATTAGCGAGTTATGTTGATGGCATGTTTATTGACTGTCTATGACCCTTTAAATTTCATTCCGAAATATTTCCAAAACGCTCTCATAAAATTTGTTCACACTTTGCCATAATCGAGACAGCGAAGGGAGGTAAAAGCTCCCTTTACCGATTTCCGAAAAAAAAATCCTGGTACCGAGATATACAAAGACAAATAATAAGCCTAATGCCCTCATTACGTTGCCATTGAAACTCTGATGTCAAAATAAAACACAAACCATAACAAATTTTCATCTTTATATAATACAGCTGTGGTAAACTTTTTTCGACATCTTTTGTTCATGGCTACGTAGTTAATTCTCAAACTTGGAAGGTACCCCCGCCCCCTAAAAGAAATTCAGTCGAGCCAGCTTAAAAACCACCACTTCTAAGTTTCAATCCCACCCTAAATGTGGCAGAGAGACACTTTCGTGCACGATACCGTCACAAAAGTGATATTATTTTGTCTCCGTCTTCATGTACCATACACTAGCACTGACATGAAAACTCTTTAAAATGGTTATAACCGCAGCTATTCGAAAAGGGTGGCAATATCACCTTTCTTTAACATTTATGTAAATTAGCCCTCTTTGTTCGCCTCGATCAGCTGATGAGAACGTAACCATATTAGTCCAAAAAAAGTCTCTTTTAGACTTCATTTATTTGCAAGTTTCATATATCTTAATATAACTGTTGAGAAAGCCAAATTCTCCGTTTTCTTCACAAAGCTTTGTATTTAGTGAACAGTCACCTGTTAAATTCGACAGTTTAATTACTGCAACACCAGACAGAGTGAGAATTATGTGGTCGCTTATTGTTTGAAATCTTTAACCTTAATATGGATCCATCTCTATACACGCACTAAACCATAAAGTTCAAGGTCTGAATATTCATATCAAGAAGGTATCCTTTTTCTGTCTTAGTCCATTAAGACAAATGTTTCTGCAACTTCAATAGACCCTTCCACGGTAACATTCAGTACTCCAAAATGTTGCAGCATTACTTTTCTTTAATCATCATTATCATTAATTTTATGTCAAATAGCCCTCTTCGTTCGCTTTCATCATCTGTTTTGAATTTAAAAGAACTTTAAATTACCTTGAATCGAGGCATGCGCATTGAGGACCATTATCATGATGATATAAGAATTATAACTCGGAAATTTCCCATCGTTTTGCGTGAATGAGGTGTAGGACACTAAGTTTTGACCAAAGTATACAGGATTTACAAACTGCTCATGCCACATGACTTAAGACTACGACATCGTCAGTATTAAAATACATCTTACTCAGTCTTTGATCGACCTCTAGAGATATATAAGCGATTTCATCAGCTAAGAAATGAATAACTTGATATGTATATTTATCCATAGTTTAACTATTTAAATACATTTGATTTTTAGATCTTTAAGCTACTTAAGGGTTTTAAACCTTTCTTGTATGCAATTTGATCAAGGTTTTTTTCCTTTCCAAATAGAACAGTTACGCTGCGCGCGACCGTTTTGTTTAACCGCCTGTCCAGAGTATGATGGCCTGTAGAAAGCACAAGTGTAATAAAGTTTCCGTGTCTGTAATAACGTTTTAAACCTAAGCGTAACAAAGTTTCTGCCTGTGAAAACATTTAGACCCAACTGTAATAAAGGCCGTATTGTTATAATTAGCTTTATACTCAAACCGGTAATATGCCAACGACAAATTGTGCGCAAAAAGAGATAAAAACTGGAAAGCCACGTGACCATGCGGAAACCAACCCCTGCCATTTAATGTTATCTTCATGGGTTTAACGTTACTGTCAAACTACACATACACACACAGTAGTGTGCCTATAAAAGTATTAGGTAAACGGCAAAGGCCATTGAAACTAAAAATGAGGCCGTTGCCACTTAGAAATATTGATAAAGAACACGTGTGCTCAGTACTGCTGTGGGGGTGTGTTCGAGCAACTCGCTCGCTACACGATGAGGTACCAGGAATCTGATTTACATCTTGGCCTTTATTGTTCTTAATCTTCTTACAACTTCTACTTACTCAGCAACCTTCTCAGTTCTACCAACTTCTCTACTTCTACTCTACTTCTCCCAACTTACTAGTTCAAGTATAGTAGCGGTTTTAATAGCCAAAGCTGGACATGTTTGGGTTAACTGACCGAAAGAGTTTCTATTGTATACCTTATCGCTAACATTGCAACCGCTTTGCTATTGTGAGGAAATAGATTAGCTTACGCACAGCCGCAACTGAATAGTACCAAATAACGAAAGTCAGCTCTAATACCACAAGCACGATCACCTGTAAAAAAAACTGACATTGCCAAGCGAATAACATTCCTAATGTGGCAATAAGTAAATCCGCGAGCTAAGCATAAATTCAAGTACAAGTAAAAACAAAAGATCAAAACAGGAAAACAGTACGTGGAAGAAAACAAGACTTAATGAAAAAAAAACTAAACTTCAAAGTTAAGATAGATCCGTCTTCAAAATAACTTTTAAAGTAGTTCACAACATTCCTCCCCGCTTAGAAAAAGCATCGTCCTCGATGCAAAAGGACGTAATACATATAAATTAGAAATAAGTGCGTTAAATATATCAAAACAAAACTACCACACTACACAATATTAATTAAAACAATGTCAACAGTTCAGTGTCAATAGTTTAGTGTTCAATACATTGTCCTTGAATCTTGAGACCTGAAAACTTGAGCTAAATAAATTGATGACAGTGCTAGTGTTCTTGTGAAGGACTTGACTAGAAAACCACTTGAAAACGTTGAGAATTAACAGCATCAATCATCCTGTAGTAACATACAGGACGGTTGCTAGAAATGCCATTTCAACTTGAATGTAACAGAGAACGCATACTTGGAAGACAAGGCTATCTTGTTTGTAAATGTTATGAAACACAGCTCCAAATGAAGCGAACTCGTCTGATGAAGACAGAAAGTACTGACCAGTGATAAGTATCAACAAGCACAGGTCTGCTTAACAGTAACAAAGAAGGGGTAAAACTCGGCCAAACAGAGTAGCTAATGCTATGCGGAGCGATCAAAGTGTGTTTAGACTTCTCGGAGACAAACAATCGAGTAATATCACCCACAAGCCATCGAAGAACAACAGAAGAATCGGTGATTGAATACATGACGAAATACCAATGCAAGCAACTTCGCAAAATAACTATTACAAAGTAATGTCTAATTATCTAATTTCCGACGTCTAAGGTTATAATAACTATATTAAACAAACAACTTAATCAAAATAGCCAGAGAAACAAAACATAAATATAGAAGCTAATAGATCAAAAGATTTTAAAAAGACATTAGATGCAATAATTTCACGTGCACATAACTCGATACTGAAGACAACTACTCAACTTGCTCAATGAAGAACTTAACATTAACTGTGTTTATAATAACACTTCAGACAGTAATGGAAAACTGACTGATAACAGATGCTGAACTCCTGCCTTCAAAAACTTATCAAATTCATGATATTGTAAACACTCACAAAAAGATTATAGACAGACTAGAAAAACGGAGAGAAGGCGTTCATAAATTCATGGACAAAAATATCTTGGGGATTACCGAACTCAATTCATGGGTAAGAAAAAATCAATGAAATATAAGCCAAGCAGCAAGGCAGAGTAAAAAAACTAGAATTATTTTTGTGATTGAAGATAATTATCAATGAGACGTCTATCCAAAATATGGTGTTCCGGCTCCCACGTTGATTGGTTCTTAGGAAAGGAGAGCCACTTGACCAAGTACTCAACCTTTTCATTCTCTTTCGGTGTTTTAGAATTTTTTTCTGCACTAAACACAACTTCATTGTCGATAACAATTGCGTCCGGAGTTGATTCTTTTGCATTTTGAAGTTGATTCCTTGCCTTTTCTTGGTCTGATTCTTTGTTTGACTCTTTCTCTTTTTGAGGCTGTAGGGACAGTGGCATCTCAATACTAACTGGATTTAAGTCAGTGTCTTTAGGATCTGCTTCAGCAGAAACTGGCTCAAAACAAACTTTTGGAATATCAGATTCATAAATGTACGGCTGGTCAGCGCCGGTCATCAAAAGGCGGAGGGTCAATTGGTCTCAAATTAGGATCAACAAATGGCTTCATACGATTACGTGACACGGAAAAGCAACTTTTTATTGGTGATTGTGCGCAGCTTAAAATGAACCGGTGACAATTTCTCAACGATTCTGTATGGACCCAACCAATTATGCATTAACTTTTTAGATAACCCTTTTCTAGTTCTCGGGGTATAAACCCAAACACGTTGTCCAACTTCAAAAACAGGTTCTTTTTTCTTTTGATCGTAATAATCCTTCATTTTTTGTTGTGCACGTTGTAAATTTTCTCTCGCTAAATTTTGAGCCAATTCGACTTTCTCGACAACACGTTTTCGATAGTCAAGGATCGTACTCAAATCATCAGACTCAGGAGGCAAATACTTAACTTTAATTGGCAAACGTGGCTCTCGGCCATAAAGAACGTAAAAAGGAGAATCCCCAATTGCATCTAAAACAGAAGTCCTAATGCGCAAACAAAATAAGCGGTATGAACTCGTCCCAATCTTGCTGGTTTCTGGAAACGTACAGTGACAATGACTGACACAAGGTAGAATAAAACGTTTTCCTTGAATTATATTCAAAGGTTTGATTTCGATTTAAGGAAATTGTCAAACGCTTTTTCTTTTTTAAACTATATACAGTTGAACCTCCATTTAGCGGCCACCCTCTATTAAGCGGCCAGTAAGTCCAGATATGACTGTAGAAAAGAATAATGGGAACTCGAACCTCTATTAAGCGACTGCGGTCACCGTTTGGTTATCCCAGCGAGGGTTCTCCCATTGTTGTCACCTATTTGTTAAGCGGCCATCAAGCGCTTGATACACTACTTAGTTTGACTTTATTTCAAGAATACAATGGAGGAAAATACAGTCCAGGATTAGAAGGTGACGACCGATTGTAGAACACTGATGCTGCTCCCATCGAGTGTTTCTTTCAAAATAAAGTGGTGTTTCTACTAAAGCTTATTTTATTTATGACGAGCCTAACTTTCGCAAAGACTTCTGGGACTATTACTACAGGGACAAGGAAAACAATATTGGTCAATAGCTGACTGGCGCGTCTCCAGTAATGATCCCAGAAACACTTGCGGGACGCATTTCGGCCTCAGTTCTCTTCTCGTTTCTAAACTGCCGTATGAAAACTTGCATAGGTCAATTAGTAAAAACATGTACTTCTCTCCCCTAAAAGCAGAATGTGTATAGTGTCCTTGTATTTATTTCTACGGTGTAAGGATGTTGTAATTGTGTAGTTCTCTTTCCGTTAGAAACTTTGTAAAGAATGGACCATGGGGCAGAGAAAAAAGTGGCTTGGGATCTGAGGGAAAATTCGTGAACGATATTTTGTTTCATGGGGCCGTATATTAACTAGGCCCACAGAAGAGCACACACTTTTGCCAAGCTCAAACTGAACTAGCGTCTTTGTTACCATTATAATCGCGACATCATCATCAACATCATCTGATCGTCATGATTACACAACCGGTTACTTCGGGGCTCAAGGCAAATGCCTGGCCCTCGGGCAGCGCAAAATTTGCTAATGCCCGACCCCCGGGACTAACAAGGCAGCTAGACAAATGCTTCGCAGTAGCCCGGGGGGATGGGCGCAGCTGAAATTAAGAGATGTATTAAAAGGCAAAACCACAGAAACAAACCACTGAGATCAACCGAATCTTGCGAGTAGACCTAGATCATTGAAATCTACAATACTAAATCATAAAAACAGTAAACTGAACCCTACGGAAGGGAATGTGAGGGCTTTCATCTTGTACGGGGTGTTTCAAAAGTTCGTTCCGATTTTTTCTTCGCTTAAATTTCACTGATTATTAAAAAATACCTTTCGTAAAACCAAGCATATTATTCATTATTCTTTCAGTCAACATTGACTAACTGAAATATTAGCAACTAGAAGATCGTCCTTTATGTTTTCTTATATTTTCTAAGCGGTGAGGTAGTGTATGAGCTCCCAAAACGTGTCTATATTCACATTTTTCCAGGCGAAGCGTAATCGCGGTCTTAGCTCGTCCAGTGTTTTGGGGCCTGAATCTTTGTATGTTGTCTCATCAATCCAGATGTTCTCTAGAGTGTTCTTATCACGTGAGTTTGCCGGCCGGTCTTCCTTTGGTATAAAGTTTGCAAATTCTTCTGATGCCATGCCTGTATAAAGCGTACACCTCCTTTCTCGGCTTTCCAACCTTTGTTGGTCACATACTGGCTCCCTACCGTGAAAACCATGATATAATTGTTAAGTTGAAGGTTTTTTTTTACCTTTCGGTCTTGTTGAATTACTACGCTTATACTTACAGCTTTTTTGATAACATTTCTTTGTAAAACAACGGCCATCTACTCCTTGGAGTTTCTTTGCTTTCTCTTCTAACGTCTTTACTTTTGACCACCTGTTCACTCATCGTTCAGACGTCTTCAACAATTTGGCAATTTCTTTGACTAAATGGCCAGAATACCGTAAAAATAGATGCCTAGGCCCGGTTGCATAAAACCTGCACTTAAGTGCTCACTTAAGTAGGTCACTTACGAATCCGTTATGGGTACACTTACGGGTGTTGCATGGAACACACTTAGCACTCTCGTAAGTTTCTGTTTTACGTGGTAACTTACGGGCTCACTTAAGGACACACGTAACCTTGATATAGTACTTTATTAATGATTCACTCTTTTTTTTTAAGCTAACCATCGGTGAGTGTAAAGAAAGTTAAAAGTCGTTTCGAACACTTTTAAGCCTCTCAAAAAATGAAATTTGCATGCAACCGTTATTTTTCTTCAATATCTACTGAAAATAATAGTTCTTCTTTTTCACAAAAGTGTACATCAGAGGTTAACAAAGCGCATTAGAACGAATTACGTGAAGAAAAATACTTTTTTTCACTTCTCAGTAAAATATCTCGTTATATTTAGTAAAAATAGTAACGATACGGGACCTACATAGGTCCCGTAAATTTACGTGCTATTTTTCCCGTAAAAAAAGTTTTATGCAACACCCGCAATTTCTGTTGCATAAACGACACTTAAGTGAACACTTACTAAAATCGTAAGTGCAACAACTTAAGTGAATTCCCTAAGTGGACCACTTAAGTGATTTCATGCAACTGACTTAAGTTACGAGTGCACGTACGTGTACCCGTAGTTGTTACGGGCGTTTTATGCAACCGGGCCCAGAGCAGTAGCCTCAACGAAAGCGATACGGTGAGATCGCGCGGCCTCTATGATTTCGTGTAGGCAAAATACAGAGCCCTTCGAACGTTGAACGTCGACGAGCGTACTTACTCCGAGATATGCTGCTGGAAAGGATTCCGGATTCAATACGCTTAACAATCACCAGAGGAAAGCAGTACCTGGACTGCCTGGAGTGGACCCTCAAAGACTTGCTGGATTCCTTGTTGACGGAGGTTGAATTGCGGGAAGATCATAATTTAACTGCGCCACGAGGTGGATCGAATGACCGCAGAAAGGGACCCCAGACAGCGAGTGCATTATTCACTAACAAAGGAGGGGACAAGAGATGAGCATTTTGCCTTGGAGGGCACCCCCCAGAGGATTGCAAAAAGGTGCAAGACATAAAGGAACGTAAGAAACGTTTACTTAAATTCGGTAGATGTTTGAAATTGTATTGAAAAGGGCCATCGAAGCCTACACTGTAGCGTAACAATAGAATGTAAATTATGTAAGGGACAACATAGTTCTTGTTTGTGCGTGGCCAAACCGCAACAGGCCTCGGGGGGGGGGAATCAAGATAAACCAACGGGAGATAATAGCGATCGGCCAGGAAATATTAAACGTCAGCGCCCAACTTGTGGGTACTGAATGTAGGGTAGCCCTCCAGACAGCCCAAGCATTGATTCTGACTCTGGAAGTCATAGATCTTTTGTGACCTCTAAATCGGCTCTCAAATACGAGTTACCCGTAGAAAGAAAGGAATGGATCACGATTAGTACTTTTGGCCAGAAAGGCAAAGAATCAGGGTTGCGAGAAGTCGTACGTTTTGACATAAAGCCTCTTCATGGCGTGTAACCAAATATTGTATGACACAATCAGTTCTCTGTAGCTTTAATTCTTCACTCCATTAAAGTATATTTCTTCACATGTTCATATTTTAGAATTCTGTACTCTGTTCTAAACTTAAAGGATTCATCGACATCAATTCGCGTAAAAATTCGATGATCTACACTCAATCCACACACTTGATCAGCTCCACGACTCCGAACGACTACACAGTTCTAAGACTCTCGTGCAAAGCTCAGTTTTCAGATCACGTGACGAGTTTTCCCGCCACAATGACGCAATAATTCCTAACACACTCCCCGCCTTGATTGACACAGGTCAATCAGCAACGAAACGAATAATATAACAAATGAAAGGAAAAGAGTTCGCTGTTCTTTGACTTAATGTTAATGTTCACTAACATGTTCCTGTTCGGCATTTCCCACGAAGGTAATGTCGAGATCAGTGTTTCTGTTCTGACGCTCTTCCCGCACTTGTGATTCGACTTCTACAGGGTAAAGCCTATTTAGGGGTCTTGTCATTTCCACGACTCGATCTCCACTACGCACTCTTACAACAGCTCCTCTGTGGTAACCATCTCGTCCTGTAATGAGAGATTTGACGGCTCCCATACTCCAAAGTTGTCTCGGCGGTTTGTCCTTGTAGACGCAAAAAACATCCCCGACCTTAATCGTTGGCTTCCTGTTACTCGAATTGCAATTGTGATGAACACGTAATTCTGTTAAGTATTCCTTCTCCCAACGTTTCCAAAAATGTGAAAGTACAGTATTCAAGTACTTCTCACTTCTTGAAAGATCACGCACAGTGTGATATCCCGCACTTGGTTGTTTAGCGCTTCCGTGTGAACTCCACAAGCGACGACCAATAACAAGCTGCGACGGTGTAAGAGGATCTCGCATTTCATCACTCACATAATTTAGAGGTCTTGAATTCAGGATTCCTTCGGTCTCGACAATTATTGTAAGCAGTTTTTCATAAGTGAAAAATTTGGTATCATAGGGTAACGACGACAGACCTATTCTGCCTTGACATCTGACTACACCTTCACTGTCCTGATAAAGTCCCAGGGTCGACTTCATTTGCTGGTACTTGTCACTGTTCAGGAGACCTTTTGAACGTGTTTCATCCACTTCTTCTCAGCTTGCTTGTACACTTGTAAGGATTCTTCTTGATCAGTTGATCTGTCCATTCTTCTTTTCAGTTTTTTAACAAATAGCAACACAAGTGAAGTAACTTTTATGAGCTTCGTAAGGGAACTGTAGGATTCAGGATTGATGATACTCTCCAGATTTGCTTCTTGTTCTTCGATACACGTGTTCAATAAGCTGGAGACTGTAGGTTTGGCGGATTTCAGTTCGCATAACTCTTCCTTGGCTTGTACATTTACAGGCTGCACTGGCCAGTAAGCGCTTTCCTTAGACAGGAATTCTGGACCATGTAACCACAAACTACTTTCTTTGAGTGCAGTGGCCTTAATTCCTCTTGATACAATGTCAGCCGGGTTTTCTGACGTAAGACAGTACCTCCATTGCTCAGGCGGTGCATTTCGTCTGATTTCGCTCACACGATTCTCCACAAATTGCTTGTATTCCTTATCAGTGTTTATAATCCACCACAAAGAAATCATAGAATCCGTCCAATTGACTACGTCATCAACTCTCACAACGTTTTCTAACGCTTGACCCACACTCTTCACCAATCTTGACGCAGTAAGGTTAGACAACAGTTCTAGACGCGGTATGAATGGTTTTCTTATCCAAACGGAGCTACTCGGGTTTTTGACCCCACAATCTTACATTCTACTCTTGACTCATGTTCTACTCTCATGTAAACAACGGCTCCGTACGCCTTTTCCGACGCATCTGCAAAACAATGAAGTTGGAGCGATTTAACTTCATTCCTACCGAGACCTTCAGCATAACACTTTTTAAAACTCACTCTCCCAGCTAGTCATAGGTCTGACAAAGTTGAAAACCACTCTTGGTTGAGTTCGGTATCCACTAACTCGTCCCAGTCCCTTTGAGCCTTGCACAGTTTCTAAAACATAATCTTGAAGGGTAGAATAACTGGAGATATTAAACCCCAAGGGATCAAAGAATCTCGTAGGAGTACTGAGAATCAGTCTTCTTGTAGCTGGCTGAACGTCCACACCCTCCAATACCTTAATCAAGTCATAGATCAGATCATCTTGCTTAGGGTTCCAAAGCATTCCCAAGACCTTCTGTTCTTTCTCAGTACCTTGCTTAAAAACTGACTTTGAGAAGCTCTCATCTTCCTCTTGAACACATTCTTTACTGTCTCTCCAACGAAGGCTGAATCTTATTTCAGGGATTGCAAAAGACTTGCTGAGTTGCTGTTCCACTTCCTCATATTGAACCCTCCTGATTTGAGACAGAGTTTTATCTCCTTCGACAAAGAAAAGGCATTGTTCACATCCTTGGCCCCCTGAAACAAAGTCATCTACATACAAAGACTTCAAAAGCTCAAGTGCAAGAGCATTGTCATTCAGCATACATGTATTAACGTGGTGTCTGATAGTAGCATTGAGAATGAAGGGGCTAGCATTCACTCCAAATACAACTCTTATAAAGCGAAGTAACTTAATCTCAGGTGATTCCTTATTGACATCATCTACCCATAGAAATCGTAAAAAGTCTCTGTGTCCTGGATCAATCTCAATATTCAAAAATGCTTTCTCAACATCAGCAGTTACAGCAACTTCATGAACTCTAAATCACAGCAAAATGTCCAGTAGAAGAGGATTTAATGAAGGTCCGACATGCAGACAGTCATTTAAGCTTGGTCCAAACACCTTGGATGAGGCATGGAATACAACTCCAACCTTTGTTACGTTGTATCTCTGTCAAGTCTCACAACTCCCCTGTGTGGGAGATAGTGCACATTTCCAGGTTCTAGGACTTGATCTTGCCGCACTTCTTCAACTACTCCACTTTCTAATTGCTCCTTAATCACTTGATCATATTGTTCCAGTATTTCTGGTTGGGTCTTAAGCTTCTAAATCACAGTTGCCAACCTTCGTGATGCATTTGTATAATTATCTGACAGCGTGAGGTGATTATCCTTGAATGGTAGCTTGACTTGGTATCTTTCACCAGTGAATCTTATCTCATTTGAAAACTTGTCATGAACTGAAGTTTCAGTGTCCCTTATGCCTAAGGTTTCCAAGTCCCAAAATTTCTGCAAATCATCTTGCACATGGCTGATGTCAGCTGACTCAATTTTCAAAAAATGTGTAGCACTTAGATTAACTGTGCATGACTCTGTCAATGCTGGAACTGCAACTGGTCCCGACAGTACCCACCCCAACTTGGTCTCAAGAGCTACGGGTCCAGAACGATCTCCCCTAAGTGTTGGGTCTAGCTTGGGACTGTGAAGAAGATACCCTTCGTTTCAACTTTCAGCATATAGCCGACAAGGCTAAGGGGTTGGAAGCAACTAAAAGAAATGTATTAAGTCTACTGGCAAGTTCATTTGATCCCTTGGGGATGGTTAGCCCTGTCACCGTCGGTATGAAGGTGCTTTTGAAGAAATTTGAAACAGTAAATTCGATTGGGATGAGGTTTTGACAGGAGAAATTAAACGAAAATGGGACAAGAGGGTCCAAGATTGGCAGAAACTAAAGGGATTCGTATAAAAAGGTGTCTTTATGAGACAGGGGGAGGGGATGTAACAGAGTGCTATTTACATGGGTTCGGGGATGCCAGCAAGAAAGCCTATTGTGCCATGGTTTACTTCGTTTATTGCACGAAGGATGGTAAAGCTCGCGTAAGATTAGTAGCTAGCAAAACTAGAGTCGCCCCTCTAAAAGAACTTTCTATTCCACGCTTCGAATTAATGTCGGCGAGAATACTTGCCCAGCTCATGTACACAGGGAAGAACGCGTTACAGTCACAAGTCAAGTTGGATGGCGTGAGGTTCTGGCTGGACAGCAAGACAGCTCTCAGCTGGATACAAAACAAGGGCGAATGGAAGCAGTTCGTGTGCCACAGAGTGAACGAGATTTTGAAGTTGACTGACAAGGAAGATTGGGCGTACTGGTCAACATTAAAAAACCCAGCTAAACTTAGTTCCAGGAGAGTGTTAGCCTCGCAGCTAAAAGAAAACCAGCTTTGGTAGAGCGGTCCATCATGGCTAACAGAACGACCGGAGGATTGGCCGGTGTTGACAGAAAGCTTAAGAACCCCAGAGAGCCTGATCGAAGAAAAGAAAAGCGCGGCTGTAATGATGACAAAGGCGGAAATTGTGAGTGGTATTGCCGGTGTCATTGACGTGAACGACTACAGCACGCTACAGAGACTCGTCAGAGTGACAGCTTGGATAAAGAGATTCATTGACAACTTAAGAGCAAGGGCAAAGCAAAACGAGAAGCGAACCGGGAGATTGGAAGAGGACGAATTGAAATGCGCCGAGATTGAGTGGCTGAAGTCAGTCCAAAGCGAATTATAGAAAATTTAGAACGAGACCGAATTGAGTGGAAATTTAATTTAGAAAGGACACCATGGTGGGGAGGGTTTTGCGAAAGAATGGTTGCCAGTGTGAAGGGATGCCTGAGGAAAACTCATGATTCATGATTCAAGGGAGACGCCTGCAAAGCACTTCCAGATGAGGTTGCTGAACCAGACAATGCCATTAATATCGATAATTGCTCTGCAAGATTTAAGTATTTCAGCACTAGGTTGAGTCATTTTTGGAATTATAGGTGGCGAAAAGAATATCTTGCAAATCTGCGCGAATTCCATAAGTGTAAGTCAGGAAAAAGAGAAAGGGAGGCAGAAGTAGGAGATGTAGTTGTAGTGTATGAGGAAGAAAGGAAAAGGGGTGAATGGAAGATGGGAGTTAGAGAGACAGGCAGAGATAACGTCGTTAGAGGAGCTACTGTCAGAGTCGTTACGAAGGGAAAACCGATTCTCCTTTCCAGACCAGTTCAAAAACTTTATCCGTTGGAGTTTCGGAGCGAAGGGGAGGGAATAAAAGCACTTATCGAACGCAACCGGAATACAGAAATTTCGACAAAAAGAGTCCCTCCTAGAAATGCGGCCTTAGACACTACATGGAAATCGAGACTAATGCTTGACTTGTAGCCGAGTCAAGGGAGGGAGTGTGTCGGGAAAGAAATAGGTGATGCTTAACTTTATTATTTTGTGATTAAATATTACGCAAGGATAGAAGGAAAAACCTCTGTTACCTTAGAATGTGTTAGTTGATCGCTGAGTTGATCGTTGATCGTAGTGTTACGAACGTTGAATATGTGACAATTGTACGTCGCAGTAGATTGTTGGATTATATTGTATTAAATCGTGTTGTTACATCGAAAGATACAGTCCTCTTGATTTGTTTCAACCAGCGTGCGGGGTTATAAGAATTCCGCAACAGTTTATGAATTACCATTCATATTTTGGCATTACATATTAATGTTGACGAAGTAAGTTGAATCACTCTCAAAAAATTATTGCCATGTACGATGGAATTATTACAAATTGCGACAGCTTAGTTTATTACAAATTGCGACAGCTTTTTTATTACAAAGTGCGACACGGTTTATTACAAATTGCGACAGGTATTACAAAGTGCGATGATTATTACAAATTGCGACAGTACACCTCTTTCACTATCCTATATTTATTATAAGGGACAAAGAAAAACTAAGAACTTACCTAGTTCACATTTTTCTCCACTCCATTGCGGATTGCATGAGCAAGCGAAAGCTTCTTTTTCTTTGTCGAACAAACAAGAACCTCCGTTGAGGCATCCAGCCATCAGACAACCCTTCAGAAAATCACATCTTAATTACTTCAGTAAGCGTTACAGTTTTAACACTATCAGATGTTTTAGCAAAAAAACGTTCAAATTCATATGATCCTTGCAGTGCGTACTGATCTCTCAACATAACTTTCTAAGGCACAGTGTAAATCATATCTGTGCAATATATATTTTGAACTTAGAAACCAAAATAAACTCTCCTTAAATTTTTGAATTGCACTGCACATTTTTCTTAACAGTTTTAACTGTAGTTTAAAAACAAGTAAACCCGAATTGAAGGCAAGAATACATAGCCGTCCATAACATTTAAGAGCAAATGTCAGTAAAAATCGCGCAAAATCGAAATTTCCCGGCCACAGTCAAAAAATCAATCTTGGGCTCATGAGATAGGCATAAGTAAGTAACTAAACGTAGTGTAGTTTGTTGTTCAAAAGACCGCTTGGATTTGGAGAAAATCGACAAAATCAATTTTCGTGGTCGGCGACTTGAAAACAACCAAAATTTTAGGCAAAATCAGGCGGTCTCAAAACTTCGCTCGCACGCACACAGGAAGAAAGCGGGGTAAAATATTCCCGATAAATCAATTTATAAAGGGTTCTACTTCTGGTTTGGTGATGAATTCTTATCTTAACAATAATCTGGAAGATAAACAATGTTATTTTAGTTTGGATTCTTTTTCAACTAAACGAAATTTAAATTTAGGGTGAAAGTTGCGTTTTATATTTTAGGCATGTGCTACACCTTGGTTTTACCTGAAACTCAAGTCATATGCTATTTAAACATTGTGCTAAAACATGTGTGAGAACTGGCCTGGGTAATTAAATTTGCACTTCACACGAACGTTCTGAAGTTGAATAAATTTTGCTTGAAGTATGAGACTTTTCAAGAACGTCGGTTGGTTGTTGCTCGACAAGTCACGATGGCTGGGCTCTCCAAAGAAACTTAACTCACAATCGCACTTGTATTAAAGACGTTTGTACTGATGATCATGAAACGATAATGTTTGTTACCTCAAATGCGTTTTCCCGTTCTGGTTAACTGGCATTGCGCTTCTTCGCAAGCTAATCAACCAAAGATCCAAAAACTCGAGAATACGTGGTGCGTGAAAATAACCTCAAACAGAACATTTCTTGATATTGCTGGCCTTTCTTTTCCGCAGTCAAACTTTTACATCTATTTCCATTTAAAAATTCTAGGCCTCGCGATTTTGATAGTGAAACTTTCGGGCTACCGATACCTCTTTGGTCATAAAAGTCTGGTCAAAAGTGTTGCGTGACAGGATTCACAGGCTTGCCAATCTAACCATTTGAGCGACAACTTTAAAAGTAGTATATTATGCTACTAACAATACAAATCAAGTTTTTATTCTTTTTGTCCTAAGTTTTCGTAAAGTGTGCTTCCATACAATACTAAATAAGTCCAAAAATATCGTTTTTCACGTCAACTTCCCCCCGCTGCCTTGTATGCGCCTTTGATTGAGTTCAGGCTTCAATCTCTAGCTATTTCAACTCGTTATTACCTACCAGGCGGCTGTCTTTCCTCTCGCATGTGCAAGTTCCATTGTTTTGGATAACAGTTTCGTAAACATTCTGCAATTATCTTTCAGTATATATATTTTTTTCTAATCTGAACATGGTTATTCGATCGTCAAACTCTTGTTTCTGTTTACATACAGAGGAACCCTGCCTTGCGACCACCTCTTGCCTCAGCTCACCTCCCATTGTCTTTCCACCGAGACGTGAAAATCTCCGA
The DNA here is from genome assembly GCA_942486035.1 of Porites lobata. Lineage (NCBI taxonomy): Eukaryota > Metazoa > Cnidaria > Anthozoa > Scleractinia > Poritidae > Porites > Porites lobata. The sequence goes on along the minus strand of CALNXK010000024.1, from coordinate 1,161,185 downwards.
GTCATTTTATTATTTTGAGGACCTCTTTAATGCGACCACCTCGCTATTGCGACCAGGATTTTATGGCCCAACGCTGGTCGCATCAACGGGGTTCCACTGTATTTTTTAATTTCAGTTTTCCACATTGTACAACAAAAAACAACCAAAAGAAGAAATGTGCGTCAGTTGAAGTATGGAAATTAATGTAAAGAACTAAGATTTGGGCCTCGCTTATATGAAGAAAATTTGTCTCGAGCAGAAGGGTCACCTGCCTACCCTAGCGTCCCTGGAAGAGGCAACGTTTCACGCATTTCTTTACAAAAAAAAGGCGAACCTTTTTAAATTACAAAAAGTTGGCTAGGCTAGAAGGGTGACCCACCTTGTCCAGTCACCCTTTTGTAATGGTAGGGTCAGCCTCCTAGCGGGGCCAACGTTTCTCCGTAGGCACTTTACGCACTTTCCATTCAACAAAAATTCCTGTTTGAAATTTCGGAAAACCACGTGCCCGGTGGAAGGTACATTCCAGTTGCAAAGACCAAACCAAAGCCACCGCGAGTTTGGTTATACAGACCTGTGGTCCTGGGGAAAATAATTTGTCAAAATAATGGAAGGGGGCATTTCGGTCCGACCGTCTAGATCAAATCCGATCCGTATCGGTAACAGGCTCGCATAGCCAAGGCGAGACAATCAGGCCATGCGCGAAGGCCGGTTGGGGTCAATGTTTTTTTTTTTCTTTCGGCTGGGAGGGTGACTCTCCTACACGAGACAGGTTTTCTCCATATAAAGGGAATTAAAATTTTCGGATACGAAATTGTAATAGAGAAGGAATCAGGAAAAATTTCAAAATTCTCGAAAAAAATAATATTGAAGCCCTTGTAATTTCGATCGAAAAGACTACTCAAGTTGCCCTGTGGCTGACCGAACAGTTGTTATAATTATATGGCACCGCAAAGACCTTAGTTATTTAGATAAGCTAAAAGGGTTCTCAATGTAACTAGGAGGAAACTGTCTTTGGGTGCTCCTGTCAACTATCGCCTACACTGTTCATAGTCCTCTATTTTTCCGTAAGATCATCGAGATCTAACGCTTTGTGTTACGGGCTGCCATCTTGCATGAGTGTCAAAACTACTTGAGCGTTTGCATTTCCTTATAAAACAGAGAGTTGCGCGAAAGCTTCGATCTGTAGATTTTCTTAAGTTAAATTACCTTTGTATCGTGGAAACAATACTCTAACACTTGAGTCTTGAATCAAAGGACGCGACATGCGTCGGCTCCCTTTGTGAGCGCGCAAATAGTCATGGGACCCGCGATTTTGCGGGCGACACGGATCTACAGGCGCCGTTCCGTAATGAGAGGGCGGGGGCGATTTTTCCTCGCCCCCTCCCCCCCAGAGCTATAATCCCCGACGCCCGCCCCATCGGTTCATTTGAAAATCAAGATACCCGTGACGGTAAGACGCGGTTTATCTAAACGACCAGCGCTCCTCTTAATCTTCTTATTTCGATTTGAATATTTGATTTCGGGCCCGAAAAGTTATAGGGACTTTGGACAAACGGGCCCCTGGTCCGTTGTCTAAGGCCGCAAGACGGAATTTACTGGAAAAGTAAACTTAATGCTTTTGCCTAAACAGTGTCCTTTTAAAATGAATTTGAAGACGTCAGGGCCTAACCCATTGGTAAACACGTTTGATTCCAGCTTTCTAACTTGCTGTATCTGCGGTATATTATCTTAGTGTCAGATTTTAAAACTTCTTTGAGTAGCCGAGCATGCTGTAAGGAGGAAATTATCTGATATACTTTGACGTATCCTTTGGTAAAGGAATGAGGGAGGAACAGGTCAGCGTTCTAGACCCCAGGTTTCCTTCATTGTATATATTGGATACTAGAAACTGAAACTCATGCCTTAAGTCTTCACACTCAAGGAGTGGTTTGTAGACTTGAAAATAGAGCTACGTCATCTGCCACTCCACAAGGCCGCATTTTCCCAATTACTTTGCAATATTTTCTTAGTTGCGTGTGCCAATGTAAGTTTTTTAATGCTGGTTAGCCTGTGCAAGCATTTGAAAAAGGGGGAGACAGGGTTTAGAGTAACCTGAGATCAGGCGTCATTTTTTTTTGTTTTTTGCTTCTTTGCTTCTTTGGCTCGAGAAGGAAAAAAAGAACGCCTGATACATTCATTTAACAAGCCGTCAACCACCCCCTAATTTACATAATCTAACGTCTGCATGACCTGTCATGTTATTAGCCAATAAGCGTTTACCATACAGGAATCAAATTTTGGCGCGAATAATGTCTCTTTTGAAATCAATTTTGGGAAAAGAAAATTTTTAAGTACGTCCATGTTCAGATGGCGCTTCGATTCCTAAAAAATTTAAATGTGTTGTTTTTGTGATGAAATACTGCTAGCTGGAGCTGCCGTACCTTTAATTAACAAATACAAATAATAAAGAATTTTCTGGTTAAAGCTCGTTGACTTCGTTCTGTGCCGAAAGCAGCGAAGAAGAAAAAATTAGGCTGAAGCACCATATTTCACGAACTGAAAGGTGTTGTGAAAGCGAAGATCGCTCAGAATAATTCGCAGATTTCTGAAGGAGGAATTACAGTCAAACCAACTCAAGATTCCCGATTTATGAATTGATTATTTGAAAAGTGAACCCGTTTGTCGCTTCTGTAACTTGTATAGCCGGTATCAAATTGCATTCAAATGATCGGTGAAGTTTTGACTGCAACTTTTTAGTATACGATGAGATGGAAAATATTTCAATGGATGAAACATCTATTTAGGTATTCTTCAAATTCAAGAAAACTGAGCCGGCAGAAATTTCATAACGAACTTGCGTGTGTATTCACTGCTCATTACGCAAGCAAAATTGCAGACTGAAATCAACAACAACTAACGGATGGCAGCATTTTGGCCAATCGGAACAGCGCAAATCAACCGTATTGTTTCCTATCCAATCAGAAGAAAGTCCAGATTCTGGCTTTTTTACATGTGATCCGACAAAGAAATGTATCATGCCCTCTTCCCGTGAGAGACATAAAGGGATAATAGGGAGAGGGCATGATCTCAGGCTGGGTTTAGGGCGAATTGCTTACCTAAAGTCCTTGAGCAAGAGTTACAGCGTAAACCTTGGCTTTAGACGGATTCTTCTATCCCCTCAACGACCTTTCCATCGGAGTCTTACACTCGGTAAGATCTAGAGCCACCCTTCCTCAAAATATACATATGAAATAACATGATTTTTTTTTATTGTGATTCTTCACTCAAAACTAAAAGCCCTTCCGGGATCATCTCTCGAGGTTGTCCAAAGTTTAAAACCTACTCAGTGTTCGTGTGTACTGGCAGGGTGTATGATTTTGATGTTTTTCAAATTCCTTAATAGTCAATACTTTTATCACACGCGCAGGTGTCCGAAAAACTAACCACCACTTTACACTTTTAAATCAAGTACTGTTGGCAGCCAGACTATGCAACCTTTCAGTTGTTGTATAATTAAACAAATAACTTTGAAAACATCAAAGAAATGTATAAACAATTTTGTTTTCTGTTCATTCTTAAGTTCGAAAGATGGTGTTCGTTGTCACGCAACACCACTCCTTGTCTTCTCACACTTCCTCGCTGTATGTTGCAACTGATTCTATCAAATGGTAAGGACATCTTTCAAATCGCCGAAAATGTCTCAAAATATTATGTTCAACCACCTTAAGAATTTAGATCATAACGCTCATTAGGTTTGAGTGACATTTTTATAACCTGGCCCATCTCCAATGACCTCTCGTTAGAGGTCAAATTACAAATGCTTTAGCGCCAGCAGAATTTTGGAGCTCGAGAGTAGAAAAAGTGAAAAAAAAGTGCCCCAAACTATAAAGGTATACTCAGTTAATTTCCATTGGATGTTAGCAAATTAATTATCGTACTATAGAAGTACATCAGATTTCTTCCCAGGAAATGCCAATGATCCCTTTCGGTAACAGCAAGGCGTTGGTGAGTTATGCAAATGTGTCATATTTCACTCAAAATTTGTTCAAGTTCAGAAGGTTCGTATGAAGCGCAAATTAAATTACCCGAGCCAGTTGTTACATATGTTTTAGCACAAGACAAGTAAGAATAGCTTATAGCTTGAGTTTCAGGAAAAACCAAGGTGTAGCACATGCCTAAAAATTAAATCGCGACTTTAGGTCTAAGTTTAAACTTCGTTGAGTTGAAAAAGAACCAAAACTAAATTAAAATTGTTTACCTTCCACACTATCGTTAACATAAGAATTAACCGCCATACTAGGGCTAAAACCCTTTATAAATTGATTTATCGGGGAATATTTTACCACGCTTTCTTTCTTTTTGGGTGCGAGCGAAGTTTTGAGACCGCCTCGATCATTTTGCCTCAAATTTTGGTTGTTTTCAAGTCGCCGACCACGAAAATTGATTTTGTCGATTTTCTCCAAATCCAAGCGGCCTTTTGAAAAACAAGCTACACCAGGTTTAGTTACTTACTAATAAGTATGTATGGACAAGATATGAGCCAAATTAAATTTTTGACCGTGGCCGCCGGTTGCTCGATTTTTACAGACATTCGCTCTTAAAACTTGTCCCGGATTGAAACTGGTGGCAAAAGGAAGTGTGAATATGACTGGCTCCAATACAAGACATATCCCCGCTTTGGATACCATTTTCGATAAATGCATCCTAATAAAGCTCAACTTCACTGTGATTCCAACAGAATAGATGTGTGTTAGTTAAAAATTGGTTTCAACGCAGTTCTTACATCGCGTACGTTGTTGACAAACCTCCGGTCTTCGACTCACCTTAAGAAACATTGAAAACGTTGTGCCGGTATTATCGGTGAGCTTGGTGTCATCATCTCCAGTTATTGAAAACTCGTGCTTGTTCAGTTCACAGTTGCCTGAGGACTCTTTAAAGTTAGCAGAAGTACACCAAGAATGCCTTAAACAAGCTTGACTGCATGACATTTCATCCGTAGAATCGATTCTCTTTACAGCAAAGCCATGTAAACGCTTGTTCTCTTGGGCTACTATGTAGGAGGATCTAGATTCTCCTTCGGCCGCCAAAACTGCTCCAAAGATGAAGCAGAAAATGACTGAGCAAATCATTTTATCCGGCCACCTCTGCAATCTCATAACGCCGTTTTCATCAACAGAGTGTGTGCATGTGTAACAGAGCGATAAACGGGGTGTTTTCTCAGGTAGAATTTGCAAGGAACCCTAATATAGTAATTGTTAACAATAGCATGCTAAATTTATTAATGAATTTGAGCTCGATTGACTTGTGCGTTGTCAGTGACGTGTTATGTCAAAAGCAAAGATAGCGTAAATGATCTAATAGACGGTCATTCTCACATAAAGTTTGTATTAGACTTCCCTCTTTAATAAATGCACACTGTCTAATTTCGCAGCTGAAAGGAATTAAGCTATATTCTGTGTTGCTCTTAACGTAATATTCTAACGAAAAGTTTCCACGATTGTAGCGTTTGTTAAAAAGCAATTTTTCAAAATGTCCAGCCTTAAAAATTAGGAAATATCACTCGAACACTAAAACGTTATCATGAATACACATTGCCAGATAGTTAGAATTAAATGACTAAAATTCATAAATGGCTGAGGCGTCCAAACAAAAAAATTGAGCAGGTGAAAATCATCAATTTGATAGTTTCAAACTGAGAGAGTATGTGTCGATGATAAGCTGTCCATGGACGTAAGAATAGAGTTTAATATTCAGCAGCAAAAAATACTAGGTAAACTGCTTCGATCAGCCTTTAAAAACAGTTCAGTATAACAGTTATTAAAGATCCGTTACTGTCACATGCGGAAAAAATCGGTTGAAATCCCTTTGAGAAGTAGTCCTAACTTAACTTATTTCAAGAAATATGTCTTCCTTTATGTTTCTAACACCAAATTTAATCTCTTGATACTGTAACTTTGTTTGTTTATTGGTCTCAGTGACATGCGTTCAAATTTCATCTTTTGACGGAAGTTCCAGACTTGAAGAGAAAGGCAGAGAAAAGCGGAAAATTGGACGCGCACACGCAGAAAGATTATACTCTTTACCATTAAAAAAACATAATTAATATTTTGCGCCAAAGAATTATACTTTGGTGAAATGAATACTCCGTCGCTCTCTTGCAGGCAAAAATTGTTTAGAAAAGGAGTCTCTTAAAATATTTGTTTATCCTTGAGAAGCACAATACAGCGTTATCTAAGAAATCGTGGCTGATTAGTGCTGCATTTTGAAAAATTTACTGACAGCAAGCACCGTGTATAAACTCACGAGAAAAGTTCAGACAGGTGAAAAGGAAAGAGCAATTTTCATGCAATTTTATGCAAAAAAACTCAAATTGGGCTAACTCTTTCTAAAGACAGATATTCGCGTGGCTCTCGCAAAATATGAATGCAATTTATGAAATAATGGTCAGCTCATCCTGTTTAGAATTTTTTTAGTAACTATAAAAAGCATCTGGCGTGAGTAATATGAACCCTGCACTATGAAGGCCCGTTCTGGTCAAAATTACATGATTAATTTTTCCCTCTTGATGAATTAATTTGATGAGTACCTGCTATTCATATTTTGTCTGTTTGTAATTATTTTTTCCTATGCCTGTAATTATTTTCGTGTTCTTTTCAACTTTTCCATGCGTCACAATTATTTTTTCCTCACCAGGAATTAATTTTTTTATGTGCCGTCTTTATTATTACGCTTCTTTGAAATTATTTTTGTCCATTACACAAGTTATGTTACGGTTGCGGATTAGTTTTTTGTCTGCTATAATAATTTTTTTTGGATAATTAATTGATTTTGTCCTACGCAACTCATAATATAATGATAATTTAATTTTTTCCATTCGAGAATTATTTTTTCTTAGTCATAATTATTTTTTCGTAGTTTTGGCAAATGTCCCATAAGCCTCTGCGGTAATGCACCTAAAACAAACATGGCGGCTCGTACTCGTCGGTCACGCCCGGTGGTGTTACGAGAGAGAAATGAACGTGGGTTCGCGCTTTTCTTACAGAATCTAAAAAGCGTTCTTAATCTGTTGGCTAGTGCTGATGAGTTAGAGACAGACGTTCTGATTCAAACGAGGAGTCGATTAGTGGATGCTTCGGGCACGTTGTCATTTCTGCTGAATGACATGTCGAATGGTCTCACAAATGCTACTGGTATTCCGTCAAATGCGATTCAAGTTCCTGTGCAGCACCTGAAGAATTCTTTAACCCACATAACTGATTTGCTTTCAAGTCGGATAGAAGGCCGCAACAATGTAGACTTTTATGACTCACTGGATATATCTTATTCTGCACCGCTGAATCTTTCACAGACAGGACGAGGTCTTAAACGCTATGAAATAACTAAAGACCAACTCGAACACTTACGGTCGCTTTATTTTTCTTGGGAAGCAATTGCTCGCATTCTTCAGGTTAGTCTTTCAACCCTTCAGCGGCGACGAAGAGAACTCGGTGTGAACACCCCAGCCTATTCAGAAATATCAGATGACGAACTGGATGAAATTTACAGAACCGTAACTGGCAGTTCAAGCACGGGACCCCTTACCCCCAACATTGGTAGGAGACGATTTATAGGAGCACTGAGGAGTAGAGGCTGGAGCATTCAAAGATGGAGAGTAAGTGATTGTTTAAGACGTATGGATCCTGTTAGAACTGCCCTGCGCTGGAGAATGACTATTCACCGTAGAAAATATTATGTACCAACCCCTAACAGCCTATGGCATATAGATTCGGGCCACAAATTAATAAGGTACAAGTTGATAACACACGTCTGTATCGATGGGAAAACAAGGTTAATTTTGTATGCTGCTTGCAGAGACAATAACAAAGCAGAAACAGTCCTTTCTTTGTTTCAAAATGCGGTGCAGAAATGGGGGTTACCCTCACGCGTCCGATGTGACTACGGTATGGAGAATTATCATGTTGGTGCCTACATGATACAGCACCGCGGACCAGCCAGAGGCAGCATCATTACTGGATCATCTGTCCATAACTCTCGAGTTGAGAGAACACATCGTGATGTCTATTCTGGGGTGTTAGCATTCTATTCCTGTGTTTTTCAACAACTGGGAGATGAAGGCAACCTTGATGTCCTAAATGATGTTCATATTTTCAGCTTACATCACATCTACATTCCAAGAATACAGAATTCTCTAGAGGAGCTTGTCAGTCAAATGAATAATCGGCCAGTATCAACTGAACGAAACCATTCACCACTTCAAATGTGGGAGAGGGGTATGTTAGAGAACTTGCACTCTGGACATACTGCACTGAGTGAGGCTGAGATCGAACATTTGGGGGTAGATCCAGATGGTGTGCTTTCAGTGGAGGTTGAGGATTATCAGGTGGAGATTGATCCACCATTGGTCAGCCTTTCAGAAGAACAGAAAGGAGAACTTCCAGATCCTCTCACAAATGATGGAAACAGTGGAAAAGATATTTACTTGCAATGCATTGAGGTCGTTAATGGATTTCTTTGCTCTAGTTAAGTATTCTAGGGTGAATTGAACCAATCACACAAACACTATTGTTGTATTACTATGGGCGATGTAAATCCCAAATGGGTCCATACTTATATACTTCAGCAAGATTGCTATTGACAGTTGTTATTGGTACACTCAAATTGCATTTTTACTGTATTTTAATTATTACAGTACAGTAAAAATCCCATTTCAAAAATTCCAAGATACAAAGTGGCCTGCAAGCCATACTAAGGATGCCATTGCCCCTGTACTTTTTTTTTTGTGTTTGGTTATTAGGGCCATTGTTGTTGAGAAGTTCCTCAGATTAATGGAATGTCTACCTTTTACCAGTTCTACCAGTGAAAAACAGAAAACTGAAGTCTTGGTAAAATGATGTTGTCTATGAAAAGGCCTCATTTTAGAAAATGTTATTAAATACTTTTAATTGGCCAATTAAGTCTCACTGTTGTGTCTCATGGGGTGATTACACTGTATCAGGAATCAATCATCAGCGATGCAATTTTATTTATTATGCTTATGCACTTAACCATCTCCTGGGGGAGACCTCAGGCAAGTACAGTGTTGTATGGAGACTTTCAGTGGGATTTGAAGAACAATAATATTATTTTATCCGGAAGGTTGGGGAAATGAAGGAGTTTTAGTATCCAAAAGTCATGCACTGCATGGACTTATATATGTCTGATTTAGGTAGTGTCATTAGGGCTTATTGTGTTTTAATCTGTTGTGTGCCTGTATAGGCGCCAGGAGGTACTCCTCGCAATTCTTGATGGGGATGTGCCACTGGTTCTTGAAACCCTGACCCTATTTCAGACTAAAAATTGCCACTTTTCCACATGCATTTTAAGACCCAAGCTCAGAAGTGAACAAGAATAAGCTGTGAAACTTGAATGATATGTTTTACTCGGTTCTCTGTCTTGTTAATTCAGTTTGGGTTGAAAACGTTTACATTTGTTTGTTTTACTTCCAAACCGGGTATAAACCATACTCGAGTTAAAACCATAATGTGAAATCCTATGCACATTTTAAGACCAAAACGACTTCAAAACCACACACTTAAGAGCGGCACATACCTATATTGCCTATATAGGAGAGTACCCTTCTCCCCCTCCACTGGACGAAAAAACGGATTTGCCTAAGTTTGCTAGTTGAGCAAATCTATTGTAAATTTAGGGTACTAATGTTGCTACTTATTTGTTCTTGGTGCAAATTTTGTTCGAAAGTGAAAGTTTACTTTTCTGCAGAGGTGGCGTAAATGTGGAGTAAATATCAAGTTTACAGATATTTCGTTTCACTTTTGCTCCCCATAGTAAATTTGGAGTTTAGATTCAAATTTGCCGCCATTTTGTTCTCTGTGTAAAAATCGAACGTCAAAAATGAATGTTTGCTTGAAATTTTCTGGCATAGCAAAGTTACTGTGTAAATTTATGGTTACAAGAGGCGCAAATTTAAGCAAAATATGATCAAAGAACTATCTTTACGACCACTTTAACCAACGTTTGCACATTTACCAAACTTCACAGCGTTATTTCTCGCAAGTTTTGATTTTCCATCGCCCCGTTTCAATCACCATCACATTCTTCTCAAAGTTTATCATATTAGTTGCTGCAGCTGGTTATTTCGGGTAAGGCTATTCCCCCTTTTTTTTCGTTTAGCGTCGAATGCGTTTCCTGATATTGTGTCGGTGGCGCGGAAAAAAAAAATATCACAAGAAGTCTCGGAATTTGGGTGAACAAAATGCACAATATGTGAAAGGTTTGAACCCAGGAGTCATTTCAATAGTAGATCACAGAGTTTCATCGTCCGGGTGAATGTAGTCCTGAATGCTCTCCGTCGCAAGATCAGCCGCCATGTTTGTTGTTTCCCAGGCTTCCACGTGACTTTGGCACATGCGCGATTTGATTTACATTGTCACGTGCGGCTTTTGAACCAATAGAATAGTGTAAAATAAACTTTCGTTGAACAGTTCAAATTCACGCGGACTTCACAAGCGATACAGCGTTGCAAAACGAGTAGTTTTGTTATTTTCGAATAATAGAAAGCCTGTCTTTCTATTCAGCTGTTCTATTACGATTTATACCTTTGTTATTTTCGAGAGACAGGGATCAGTTGCGATATTCTTCACATAAAGCCTGTTTCCAAGTCATCAACTCAGCTGGATTGCAGAAAGGTATGTTCTTCTTGATATCGTAGTTCGTTTACTTACTTTGGTTTTCTAATAACTTTGCGTAAGCTTAAAACCTCAAAGATAAATCTTGAAATTTAAGATGCATGCACAGATATGCCATTGACTGATTCATTTTCGTTTGCTGCAGAAATAACTGTACTCTTTGTTGCGCATCGTCTTCATTAATGGAATAATCTTAACTAGCCAGATCTTGAGCTGTGCAGGCAAACATTTCTTTTACACTAATATAAGTCGGTGATGTGACCTTAGCATGTCCATAATTCAGTAATTTGGCTTGTTGTACAGCTGAGTTAATATGTTAGATCTTTAAGGTTACTGTACTTTTCAGGTGACAGCACTTGACAAAGCAGTGGTCACTATAATTTATTATTTAATATTCTACTACATTTCAAATGACAAATGATTTTCCTTTTGAAATTTTTACAGTCAAAACTCTTGTTTTACATCTATACATAATTATGGTTCAGTGATATTGTGAAATCTTAATTTGGTTCATTTTGCAAGTGATGGCATAAGTTTGCCAGATCTTGAAGCATATGTGTCATTCTGAGTGACCATTGTATTATTGTTCCACATTTAAGTGACAAATGATTCTTATTTCATAAATTGTACCATCCAAAACTCTTATGGTTTATACATATGGTTCAGTGATACTGTGAGATCTTAATTTTGGTTCATTTTGTGAGTGACGGCACTTGCCAGATCTTGAAGCCTACAGTATGTGTCATTCTTAGTGACCACTGTATTATTGTTCCACATTTAAATGACAAGTGATTCTTCTTTCATAAATTGTACCATCCAAAACTCTCATGGTTTATACATATGGTTCAGTGATATTGTGAGATCTTAATTTTTTTTCATTTTGTGAGTGACCGCACCTGCCAGATCTTGAAGCCTATGTGTCCCTCTGAGTGACCACCGTATTATTGTTCCACATTTAAATGACAATTGATTCTTCTTTCATAAATTGTACCATCCAAAACTCTTATGGTTTATACATATAGTTTAGTGATACTGTGAGTTCTTAATTTTGGTTCATTTTGCGAGTGACGGCATATGCCAGATCTTGAAGCCTATGTATCATTCTGAGTGAGCACCATATTATTGTTCCACGTTTAAATGACAAGTGATTTTTCTTTCATAAATTGTACCATCCAAAATTCTTATGGTTTATACATATGGTTTGGTGATATTGTGAGATCTTAATTTTGGTTCATTTCGCGAGTGACGGCATTTTTTTCATTTTGCGAGTGAAGCCTATGTGTCATTCTGAGTGACCACTGTATTATTGTTCCACATTTAAATGACAAGTGATTTTTCTTTCATAAATTGTACCATCCAAAACTCTTATGGTTTATACATATGGTTCAGTGATATTGTGAGATCTTAATTTTGGCTCATTTTGCGAGTGACGGCATATGCCAGATCTTGAAGCCTATGTGTCATTCTGAGTGACCACCGTATTATTGTTCCACATTTAAGTGACAAGTGATTCTTCTTTCCTAAATTGTACCATCCAAAACTCTTATGGTTTACACATATGGTTCAGTGATATTGTGAGATCTTAATTTTGGTTCATTTTGCGAGTGACGGCGTATGCCAGATCTTGAAGCCTATGTGTCATTCTGAGTGACCACCGTATTATTGTTCCACATTTAAATGACAAGTGATTCTTCTTTCATAAATTGTACCATCCAAAACTCTTATGCTTTATACATATGGTTCAGTGATATTGTGAGATCTTAATTTTGGCTCATTTTGCGAGTGACGGCATATGCCAGATCTTGAAGCCTATGTGTCATTCTGAGTGACCACCGTATTATTTTTCCACATTTAAATGACAATTGGTTCTTCTTTCCTCAATTGTACCATCCAAATTCTTATGGTTTATACATATGGTTCAGTGATATTGTGAGATCTTAATTTTGGCTTATTTTGCGAGTGACGGCATATGCCAGATCTTGAAGCCTATATGTCATTCTGAGTGACCACCGTATTATTGTTCCACATTTAAATGACAAGTGACTCTTCTTTCCTAAATTGTACCATCCAAAACTCTTATGGTTTATACATATGGTTCAGTGATATTGTGAGATCTTAATTTTGGTTCACTTTGCGAGTGACGGCATTTTTTTCATTTTGCGAATGAAGCCTATGAGTCATTCTGAGTGACAACCGTATTATTGTTCCACATTTAAATGACAAGTGATTCTTCTTTCGTAAATTATACCATCCAAAACTCTCATGGTTTATACATATGGTTCAGTGATATTGTGAGATCTTAATTTTGGTTCATTTTGCGAGTGACCGCATATGCCAGATCTTGAAGCCTATGTGTCATTCTGAGTGACCACCGTATTATTGTTCCACATTTAAATGACAAGTGATTCTTCTTTCATAAATTGTACCATCCAAAACTCTTATGCTTTATAAATATGGTTCAGTGATATTGTGAGATCTTAATTTTGGCTCATTTTGCGAATGACGGCACTTTCCAGATCTTGAAGCAGAAGTGTCATTCCAAGTGACCACTGTATTACTGTTCCACATTATAAATGACAATACCTCATTATTTATACCTTTTGTACAGCTCAATGATGTTGAGGGATCTTTGTTAGTTCATTTTGCGAGTAAATGCTTTGGCTTTATCATGCCAAATAACCACAATTAATTAATTATTGTTCTAAGCAACATGTGGGTTACCTTAATGTTACGTTTCTCAGGTTCTGACCGGTTTTACGGTTTATGTGTACAGTTGAGTCGTGGCTGTGCTCTGTTAGAGCCTGGTGACCTGTGGGACACTATCAGTTCTGCTCTTGAATGACAGGGGAATTAATTTATTTCAGTTTTTATTTACACTTAAAAGAGTCTTAATGAAACAAATGCAGATTCAACAGAAAGAGGCATTTCTGCTCTCTACTTTAACACCTGTTCCAAAAAACATATTATATATTTAATGAAAATGTTAGTAGGAATAAAATGCAGGGAGAAATTTTTCTCACAAATATCTTCAACTGTTCCTTTGATTAAGAGAGTGTTTTCAGCTTTTAGCATCGTGTCATTGTTCTGCAACCCAATCATTTACACTGAGTATGAGCAGTACATGCTTGTTTACCAACTGTGGGTTACTTGTTGGCTGCTAAATCATGGCTCTTCATTTTTCTTTCAGAAAAAAAATTAAAGGGCCAATATGCTCTGAGGGAGTCAACTAGCATCAGTTAGTCAGACAAGGACAAGTACCGTGCATGTATGTCCGTTGCATATATGTCATCAGAGGAGTCTTTGTCTGAAACAGCTGTATCAGAGTGGCATGAAGGTAATTCTTCAGGTTCAGATGAGGACCTCCCAAACAGGGAAAATCTCTGTGTAAGGCCACTTTCCTGGCAGAGCATTGAGGTGAATGGTTTAATGGCCCAGTTGGACCGCAAAGTTGCATGGTGTCAAAGCCAATAATGGTAATAGAGCACACAGTGAGACCAGCATCAAACCAAGGAGCACCATCTTGAGTTTGCTCTGGCACCCACCACTTACAATAGAAAAAGGAACTTGATCATAAGCATAACACAGATAATTTTTTGAAGAACATTGAGAAAAGAAGAAGACATTTTAGATAAAAATGTACAAAATAATAATAACACTCAAGTTGAAGTTGACATGCATCATGATTCAGTTCCTTTTCAGTTAAGTTCCTAGAACAATATTTACTCAGTAGACAATTGCACAATTTTTGGAGTTTTGATGAAGACCTACAATGTAGTAAGTGAATATCCTTTGACACCCATGGGAAGGAGCCACGTTAAAACAAGGTAAATTACCAAATCTCAAAGTTATTTGTCACAATCCAATGAAGATCTTGCCTGTGTTGCAGACACTCTAAACCTTCTGTATAGAGCATGCCGTCTGAGAATTAGTGCACAATATCATGTTTGAATCCCACAGGGTCACAAAGACATGCATGTATGTCAGCGTTTTGTGATTGGCTAGGTTCTTACGCTGTTTGTGATTAGTACGATTTGAAATAAAGTGTTGACACAAAGTCACATAATCTCAATGACCTTTGTATGGTATGGTAGAGCCACAAACTTTCCCTTACCAGACAAATGTCTGCAAAATTTGCCATCTTTGCAGAGCTGTCCTTGTTAGTTTGCACCGAATCACTCTGTAGTTTGGCAACTTTACTGAATTTTAAAAACCTTCCATCTAGTAGCCTGTAAATGCAGCTGTCTTTTCAGTCGCTGTGTCCATTCACCCAACATATGTAATTGGAGATACACCTGCATCCACTTTCCACAGTGGTGACAGATCCTAGGGCTACGCTAAGCACTGCCTTAAAAAGTGCCACTCCAAGGACTAAATCTAGCCAATACACCCCATAGTAGAGTAATTACTTGACTCCAAAAGCCATGATCCTATTTTGTTCTTGGCATATTTTATGAAAAAAGAGTGCAGTTATGTTTTATGCAAAAAAAAAATACCGTGTGTGATAACAGTTTTTTGATAAGCATGGCTTAAATTTTAATCAAATGCATGCCAATAACAATAATAATGATGATGAATTAAAGAAGTTCTACAGAGCTTTCATAGTGTATAGATTGTGTTTGGATATTTAATCAGTCCAATACTGCAAGCAAAACAGCTGATCATGTGAATCAGAAAAAAATTGCTCAAATTTTTAGCAAATAATTTGATTCTAGTAAAAAAAATAAATGTAATAAATTATTTATGGTCATATAATAATACAAGAATTTCACCAAATCATATTATTTACAGTGATATTATAATAATAATAATAATAATAATAATAATACAAGTATTTAACCAAATCAGTGGATAGATGTACATGCTAAAAAGGTGACAAAATTAACCTTATAAGTGTTTACTGTTGGGTAAAAAAATATAAAAGTCGTACCCAAATCATAGAAATGCACAGAGCTTTCGCATAGTAACTCATTTTATTTACAAGAAATATTTTTATATAACTGATTTGGTTAAAAATGAATCATACAGATGTATCTCCCCTTGGGGTAAGTGAATAGCACTAGGTACACTATATATAATATTATTCACTGCCTATTTTGGGTAGTGGATAATATTTGTCAGATGAAAACAAGTTCTTATAAATAATAATTAGAGGAATATCGCTTATCATAATAATTTGAGGCTAATTTTATTTCCTGTGGTTGATGTTCTGTCCATTAGTAAGGATGTCACATCTACATTGGGAGTGATGTGTACGTGTTGTCATCGTACAACCATTTGCCAATAGTATCAATTGAATCTAGAAAGAGTATATTTGAAGTATACCACTCAAATGGAGTTACGTTTTACCTGTACCAACCTTAGATAATTATGAACCAGCTAGTGTTGACTTGCACTTTCAAACTCAATGTACATTCTTATACACTTATGAATTTAGATAGTTTCACATTTTATGTGCCTTTTATTTAAAGGCATATATTTTGTGGTACATGCAGTGCCCTGCAGAGGCCAATGGAACTTTCTTTTAATTTATCTTGCTTTTTATTGTACAGTGTATATTAAGGATAATAAAGTCATTTTATTCTTGAAATTTTGTTTGGTGTGTAAATTGTTTGTCAGTAATTTATTGTACCAAATAAAAATAAGAAACATGTGGATAATGATGTTTTGATCAAATTTGCTATCTTGAGTGAAAGTGTAAAAAAGTGATATTTTAATCAACTTTGTTTACCTTACTGAAAGTATGGAAAACTGCTATCATGGCAATATTTGCCATCTTGAGCAAAGATGCAGAAGAACTGATATTTGATCAACTTTGTTACAATGGGGAAAAGTATGGGAAACTACTGTTTTGATCATATCTGCCATCCTGAGCAAAATTGAGAATAAAGTGGTATTTGGCCAAATTTGCTACCCAGAGCAAAACAGTGGCAAACGCCTATTTTGATGATATTTGCCACACTGAGCAAAGATACGGAAGAAGTGATAATTTGACCTCATTTACTACACTGGGCGATACACAAATAAAGTGAATTTTTGCTCAGATTTACTATCCTGGGTAAAACTGTTGAAAAATGAGTTTTGGTCACTTTTGCTACATTGAGCAAAAATGTGGCAAATTACTACTTTGACCGAATTTGCTATAGAGAGCAAAAGCATTCAAAAATTCATCTTCGATCGCTTTTGCCCATTTGGGCAAAAACCTGACAAATGTCAGTTTTGCTATCAAGTTTGACACCCCTGTAAATGCCTTGATAAAGTAAAGGTTATCCTTGTTTTTACACACGGGGCAAATTTGAGGCAAATTCGGCATTTACCATCTTTGCCACTAATGCAAAATTATGGCAAAGTTGGTCCTATGTCATGTGGCAAAATTGACCAAAATTAAGCAAATGTGGCATTTGCAGATGATTTGCTCCGGATTTGCTATAGGGGTAAATCCGTTTTTTCGTCCAGTGCTCCTTGTATAGTCTTACCACACAGACTGAAATGGTTGCCACTATTGTTATAGACATTCTGTAAGTGCTAATCCAATCCCTAGTGGTACTTCATATTAGAAGCAAGACCACACAGTGACAATCAAGCCATGTGGCAAGTTGAAAAATCAAAATAATATTGTTGAAAAAACGCGTTCCCAATTATCTTTTTGTTATTATATTGTATTGTTCACAACAAATGAGAATAATTTCACAGTTAAAAATGTAATTTACATGATCAAACTTTACTTCTGTTAGTCAAGTCAAGAAAGCTCTATTATGGTACCGTTTTGTACTGTGGAGTGTTTTCATGTTGCTCAACATGATCCCCCTCTGGGAGGGGGATTTGATTGCTTGGACAACCCCATAAACAGCATCTTACACTAACTTCGTTTGCTTCCCTGGGTTTCCCTAAGAGATGGGTAGTGATAGTGCAGTACCTTGAACTCAGACTACTGTCAATCCTACATAATATCAGTGAAACCGAAAGGTTATTGTTTTTGGTGGGAGGGTGATTGAGTTCCACATTAAATCACTTAACTATTTAAAAAAGAGGATGAAACAAGTGTCCTTTGCTTGGTACATAATGTAGTGGGAAGGTTTTCCCCCTCAAATGTTCTCAATTGTTACAATGAACATTCTTTTTCATCTCTAGTCCTTGCTTTACGGGTTCAAGGTGACTGTTATGTAGTGTTTATTTAAGGTAAATTATATGACAACACACAGACAAATCAACATGTTTATTAACCTATATAACTAACAGTAACAAAACATTCCTTGAAGAAAGGAGTGTCTTAGGACACTAATCAATGATGCTGGTCACTAAAACTGTCATACTTAATATTAAGCAAGCTCCTATGAAAAAGTATTTTCCTTTCAAAATAAGAGGAGTTGCAAAAAGTATGTATCTCCACCCTTGGCAAATATCTGACCCACAAAATAATAACAAAAATGACATTGTCAGTGAAAAACTTTAAATTCAATTTCTTCAAAAATGTTAAGAATAACATATCTTTACTTGCATTAATGAAGACAACTCAACTTACTAAATTTGGTGACTTTTTGATAACATAAATCAATAAAGCAATCTAGGCTTGTAACTCTAAACCATTTTACTTTTTGCCAAAGTAACACTGCGAGAATGCCAAGTCATACAGGGCAAACAGTCTCTGGGTAGAGGGCAAAGGCAATGCATCAGTCGGTCTTGGAACCTGAAGCAAATTGGTGCAGGTATGAGCTATAGGCAGGAAGCCACCCTCCACATTTGGGTGTTGCCCTTCACTAAGTCCTTGCTGACTTGTAACTTTCAATTCTGTGGGTAATATGAACTCCAACGACGGAGCAAGCGTAAAACCAAGGACAGGTTCCTCTGGTGAACCAGTGGAAAATTGAAGAATATGACTCAAATTAAGGGTAGTCTTTCCACATACCCTCCTGGAAGCTGCTACTTCACGAACATATCTAACAAAGAGTTGATAAACTTCTTTTTCCTTTTTACATAACATAACATAACATAACATACATGTTTATTCAAACTCATAATGACCACATGAATTTGAAAGGGAGAGTCTAGAGGTTAACCCTATGAATAAAACTCTCCTAAAAACAACACACAATAAAAATTACAATAAAAATTACAATAAAAATTACAACTTTAAAAAAAATTTGAGTTTACATTTAAAAAGTTCAAGGGAACCGGCTTCAACAACATTACTAGGTAAATTGTTCCAGTAACTAATTACATTGTTAAAAAAAGAATATTTAAAACAGTTGATTCTAGATAATTTACAATAAAGCTTATACGAGTGATTTGCCCTAGTGGATTTGACTTTTGCGAATTGAAAGAATTCCTCAAAATCCAAGTGTGATAAGCCAAACACGATCTTATAACATTCAACAAGAGAGGAATATGTCCTACGACTGGACAAAGATGGCCAATGTAACGAGTCACAACGCTCTTCTTTTTTGCCTAAGAGCTAATCTTGACGCGCGTCTTTGCACGCTCTCTATTGCATGAATATCTTTGACAAGATATGGGTTCCAGACTGGAGCAGCATACTCTAGAAGTGGTCTGACCAATGTTTTGTAAAGCAATGAAAAAGTTGTTGTATTAGCTGTTCCAACAGACCGTCTTATTAGCCCTAGGACTTGGTTCGCCTTATTCACCATGGTACTAATATGTTCACTCCAAGTAAGATCTTTTGATATAATAATTCCAAGATCTTTAAAGCTCTTGACATCTTTTAAGGCCGTACCTAGTTTATAATTCGTAGTCGATTTGTCACGAGAATGCGTTATTCGCATTGCTTCACACTTTTCCTCATTGAAACGAAGTTGCCATTTTTTCGCCCATTTACCAAGATTGTTCAAATCAGTTTGAAGGTATTGTTCATCGAGACTAGGGTTGCGAAGCTCTCTGTAAATCTTAGTGTCATCCGCAAATAATTTAATTTTTGAAGAGACACTATCAACGATATCATTTATATATGATAGGAATAAAATTGGACCAAGAATAGTTCCTGTGGGGTACCAGATATCACAGGTGCCCAATCAGAAAAAGTCCCTCTTACAACAACTCGTTGCTTTCTACACGTGAGGAAATGCCTCAACCAGTTAAGAAGTTTACTCTCAATACCGAGGCTATATAACTTTATGAGTAGACGCTCATGAGGAACACTATCAAAAGCCTTTGCGAGATCAAGAAATACAACATCTGTTGCTACAGATGAATTCCTAGATTTGGCGAAGTCATGAAAAGTAGAGAGTAATTGGGTCACAGTAGACCTACCCTGCAAAAAACCAAATTGGTTTTTGTTTATCACGTTATGGTCTTGCCAAAATGACGTTAACCTATCGCGTACGATTTTTTCGCTGATTTTGCATATCATGGATGTAAGCGAAATTGGACGATAATTCTCCCTCAAATGTTTAGAACCTTTCTTATGAAGTGGGACAATGTCAGCTGATCTCCAATCTTCGGGCAAATGGCCCAGCAGGAAAGATTTGTTAACCAGAAATGAGATCGAGGGCGCCAATTCGAACGCACATGATTTTAAAATTACTGGTGAAATTCTGTCTGGACCCGGGGACTTGTTCGTTTTAAGAGACTTAAGATGCTTTAAAATTTCCTCAGTAGTACAGGAAATATAATTAAGTTTCTCACAAACTAAAGGCTCTAAAGAGGGCAAGTTGGTGAAGTCCTCGGAGGTAAAAACAGATGAAAAATAGGAATTAAAACTACTAGCAATACTCTCATCGTCAATCAGTTCTTTGTCACCAACCTTTAAAGATACCAGAGTGTTCGTACCGTTACGTTTGCTTTTAATATAATTCCAGAAAGGCTTGGAATTACCAGAAACTGCAATATCAGAGGCCATATTGTTGATATACGTCCATCGAGCTAAGTTACATTCTCTTTTCACGACATTGTTCAGTGTTCTGTACTTCTCCCAAAGGGCTGGATTGCTGCTTTTTCGCGCTTTGTTATACAACAATTTCTTTTTTCTGCACAACCTAATAAGATCCTTTGTTATCCAAGGTGCATTACATTTTTTCTTGCCCCGGCGCACGGGTATGCATTCATCCATAGCCGTAAATAAAAGATCTTTCCAGCAAGACCAGTTGTATTCAATGTCATCATCGAAAAAAGCACAGTTCCAAGGAATGCAAGCCAATAACATCTTTAGGTGTGCCCAGTCAGTTTTGCCATATGAATAGAAACATTTCCGAGATTTACGCTGGGTGTAGGGTGATCTTAAGATCTCAAAACTAAGAGAGTTATGGTACATTAGACCCCTCCTCTGAAAACTGTGTCTTCAAAATGTGAAGCAGCATTTGCACTCCAAGCTTCTGCTGTCCTTGAGGTCTCAGGAGATGAATCAACATTGGCAGCTCCTAAAGGGCTGATAACATTCCCAGCACTTCGAGACCATGTTGAAGTTTGGCAACACAAGGATCCAAACACACGCCTTCAGAAACAATTTGCTGCAGAATATCCTCCTCTACAAACAAAGGCAGCTGGCCATTTTGAAGCATGGCTATTGCCATCATTATTCCAACATTAAAATAATCTTCTGCCAACAATGGCCTTCAACCATGGTCAAAGTATTTTTGTTTTATGGCTTGGTTCATTAATCTTATCCATTCTTTTCGTGGCCCGCCATAATCTACACATTCCTCTCCCATAAAGTCCACTTGGAATGTCAGTCTGTAGTTGGATATATATTGAAGTTCAGCAAATGTTGTTTCTAGTATATTGTCTCTGTCGACTGTTATGTAATTTGTTTCTCCTTCAATGGTGTCTTCTGAGCTTGTGACTTGTAAGGGTCTTCCCGTTACTATCTCCTTCTGTAGATATTTCAGCACCTCTACGGGGTCACTCAACTGTCCCTCTTTAGCACCCCTGATGATCGAGTTAATGTTCAAAGAACTCGATTGTGACTGACTCTCATTGGCATTGAGTGTTGAACTTTCGTTTGGATTAGAGGATTCAGTGCCATTTGCTGAGTTTTGACGACACAATCGTTCTCCATCTGGAGTATCGGTCAAGTCTATACACAAGCCTGGATCACCCGGATCACCTGTGTCTTCAACAGCAAAAGGAGAAACAAAAAGTTTTTTATCACTAGGATCCATGAAAGAATCTGGTAGCTCCTCTAGCAGTCTAAGATATACCCATCCTGACGGGGCAATTGATTTGAGTAGAAGCTTAGCATCAATGTCTTTTCCTGCAGGGAGATTTGGTCTTATCAGGGTGCCGCCACTATTCTTGACGATTTCAAAATACAGTCCCTCCATATAACCTGGTAGTAAACGTGATATTTCGTTGTGAAGTGTTTTGGCATCCCACTTTCTATTGATGTCAAAACCCGAAATGATTCTGCCGGATCTTTCCAATTCAGCTTTCTCGGATTTTGTTGGTATTTTCTCTCCCCCAGCTTCCAAAATCCAAGATTACAATATCTTTCGAGACTGTTTCAGACGTCAATGGTCTCCCAACTGTGCGTCTTACGTTAGGATACGGTCGGAAAGTATTGGATCTTTCATACCTTCCTGTTGCAGCATTCCTGCTTGACCTTGCTGAAACGGTCGGCATTAGATTCTACCCACCAAAACCACATCGATCGAGAGGGACTGAGATTGACTTTTGGACACCTTGGGCGCTTTCCATTTAGTCAAAATTTCCGGAATTTCCGGTTCGGCGGTAAATGGAACATGTTTCGTCGGTTCGTCCCACTGGAAAATTCCCAGAAAAAGTGGAAAATCTGAAAAGGTGGTGCCGTTTTCCCGGTTGGAATTTCCGAACGGAATGTCGTGTTCCATTGACGTTTCTTGTAGTTTGTACCAGTTCCAGGTCCACGGTCGGGCACCCGGCCACGTACCGGGGTTTACGACCAAATGGAACAACTTTTTACCAATTGGAAATTCCACTTTTGCTACCACCGAAATTTCCGGGTTTTTTTCGTAAATGGAAAGCGCCCCTTGTGACATGTTATACCAACGAAAGATGCCTACGATGTTTTGACATATTCACCTCCCGGGGATTCGCCTTTCTTTTGCTTTGGGCTTAATAATATTTGGGAGATCGAGTTCTCGCCAACAAAGGGTGAATATAACGAGTATAACTGTATTTTGGCAAATATTGTACGTGAAGTTTTAAAATATGTTTCAGATTTCATGGGTCTACGTGATACACATCTAGCACCGAACACTGTCGGTGGTTTTGGTGGATGTTGAAGTCTACATCCACCAAAACCAGTCAGGGTTTTAATTTTTTTAGGCGCATAGTTACGCTTCTGCAAAGTACTGACGGACTTTTTTAAGACCATACTCATAAAGCATAATAATTATTGACACAAACAAAATTGTAATCATGGTTTTTATATAAGTTGTTATTATTTACACATACAAACTATTTTATTTTCTTATTATTATTTATTATTTCTTTAATGTGCACTTGTGAGCAGCACACTTACACTTCCAGTGAACATTTTCACTTGGGAGAAGGAGAAACCATGCTTGCCCGGGGCAACGAAAATTTTCGTGCCCCGGGCGAGAGTCGAACTCGCGACCTTCCAAATCCCATCATCAGTCCCGGGAAACAAACAGGAACATCATGGCGGGAATTTTAAGTTACGAACCCGCGTTCGATGGGAAAATTGCTGCGAATTTTGGATATGTTTCTGAAGTTCAAAAGCCAACTGACGATTGCGTTTTTCGCTGCCGTCAATCATCTTAACGGACCTCTTAGGAAACAAGACTTTACTTTAATGGGTTCAAAAGGTCAAGTTTTGTGATTTGTGATTGGTGGATTTCGATCCGTTTTGTGTTTTTCTGTGTTTCAAGGTTCGTTGCTTGTGGTCGTAATTATGATTGACGGCAGCGAAAAACGCAATTGCGAAGGCGGCTTTTGAACTTTAGAGTTCGCATGTTTGTGAAAAGCGCAGTAAAGCTGTATTATGTACATTCATAAGTCTCAGAAATTTAGAATTTTGGAGGTCAATATATGTAGACTGGAATGCTAAAATCCATGCCGGAAAGAAACTTCTTCTTGCAGGGGTGGGGGAGTATAAAGCTCGCGGTATTTACACCTAGCTATATATCCTGGTTCCAGAGGTTGTTCCTGATTTTTCTCCACGTGAGAAAGAACGAGCACTTACCAGCGAGCTTCGCGATTCGTTCTCGCCGCTCTTTGCTCGTTTCCAACATCTTACTAACATCTCAGTCATTATGTATGAAACTGTATCCCCTGATATGTTTTCTGCACCCCCACGTGAAATGAACGCAGCCTTTCTCGAGCCTTTCTCTTTCTTTCAGCTCCCAGTATAGAAGTGTAGTACACTCTGCTGGTATAGTAGAATTCCGACTTCACTAACGCTAGAGCCCTAATGGTTCAGTGGCTAGAACGTCCGATCTAGTATTCGGATGTTCGGTTGTTCGTGCATATCATCCGTACATTTTCCGAGAATCTTCGGTTACGACTTTTAAGTTATTCAAAATTTAATCTCAGTCCCTCTCGATCGATGTGGTTTTGGTGGGTAAAATCTAATGCCGACCTGCTGAAACTGTTGGGAATCGCCTTCGTAATTCCTCCAAAGCAGTACCAGCTCGTGGAGTCGCTACTTGCAGCTCGTTTGAAGACGTTTATGCCGCTGTTGGCCTTTGTTCTACTAGCGAAACAAGCTGTTGGATGTGGCTGATTGCAGTGCTAGCAATGGACTGAATAGAACCGGGATCGTTGTTGGAATGGTTTGAAGACGCCATGTTTGTTTCAGAAAGCACATTGGCAAGAGCTTCGCCGCAGAGGCTTATGGGACATTTGCCAAAACTACGAAAAAATAATTATGACTAAGAAAAAAATAATTCTCGAATGGAAAAAATTAAATTATTATTATATTATGAGTTGCGTAGGACAAAATCAATTAATTATCCAAAAAAAATTATTATAGCAGACAAAAAACTAATCCGCAACCGTAACATAATTTGTGTAATGGACAAAAATAATTTCAAAGAAGCGTAATAATAAAGACGGCACATAAAAAAATTAATTCCTGGTGAGGAAAAAATAATTGTGACGCATGGAAAAGTTAAAAAGAACACGAAAATAATTACAAACAGACAAAATATGAATAGCAGGTACTCATCAAATTAATTCATCAAGAGGGAAAAATTAATCATGCAATTTTGACCAGAACGGGCCTTTATACTGCAGAACTTCAGCCGAAAAAACATCGTTTAAATTTATTGAGTTGAAGGAAAAGATGGGCCTTTGAGGCAATAAATTCCAAAGTATTAGCTATGGATTAGCATAACAAAGAGGAAATACGTTTATATTATCGTTGTCATTATTATCATACTTAGCCAAGACGCCTGATATCCAAGAAGTGTAGACTTTGCATAGTTCTCACCCTCTGTTAACAATTGCATTTTCCGTCGAGGGACTTTTTTTTAAAAGCTCTTCGGTATCGCTCCCAGAGCTATATTTTGTTTTATGACTAGTATTATTATTATTATCATTATTATTATTATTATTATTATTATTATTACTTATCCCAGTAATAAAAATGTGTTTGGACCTTAAAGCTTTATTAACACCCAACCCCAAAAATGTCTGCTGAGAATTAGCATAACAAAGAGAAGCCTAGAGGAAAACGTTTATCGTAACTGTTTAGACCTCAGATGGCTTGTTACCATTGACGGCTCGTGCACAATATGAGTTGAAATGACTCGGGTTGAATAAAAAAAAAAAACTTCAACTTCAACATCAACTTTATTTCATAAGAATATGAATTAGTAATGTTTGATGCAAATACTAGCAGATTAATAGACAAGCATTTAGATAATGCATATAATCTTCTTGCCTGAAAATATTTTGGCGAACTCGGAGTCCAAGCCTGTAAAAAGGACAATTAAAATTTCATGAAAATGCAGAGGATTTTGCTGTATAGAGCAAGTTAGCGTAAATAATCTAACAGACGCCCACTATCAAATAAACGCCTCTTTTCTGACTAGTAAGGTCTAGTAATAGTTGACACTACAGCTGCCCCGGTCTGTATGTTGTCGGTCAATAGTATTCTTGGTCGTTGTGTAGCTCTTTGAAATGTACCTTTTCATAATGAAGATTTTCACACATATTCCATACGACAGGCGAGATAAATACAGGAAACACAAAAACAGGTTCCATGCACGGATTCAGTTCGATTCACCCCCTCCCCCCTCCCCCCTTGGCAAAACATTCTCAGTTTCGAGAATTTATTCTAAACCATAAGAAAAGATTTGATTCGAAGTTGGAATTTTTCGCTATTTCTCTTTCACTTTTCACATACAGTTCATTTTATTAACCGCAAAGTAAGCCTTAGAAATTAACAGGTTTGACCAATTCACGCTCGGGCGTTCCAGTCATTTCAGTTTTAACTATTAAGACAACACTTGTTGAGAAAGAAAAAAAATTATACATTAGAGGGACATTTGTGAGCATGGAATACGTTAGCATAGAATTTAATAGTCGGCGAATTTCTGTAATCGTCCATCGTTCTGCTAGTGATAAGCAAGCCGTTGATTCACTCGTTTTGCTTGTTTGTGGAATGAGCCTTATTCCCCTAAAGAGAGAGAAAGGGTGTCTGGCAAATTGTTTCCAATCATAGATTTGCGAATAATACACTCGCGTCTGGCAAACTCTCCAAGTGTCTATATACAGATATACGCACCCTATAACTTCATCCGCGCTTAACGAGTGTCTTTTGGTCCATAACTTTCAAAACACCTGCTCCACAGAATGTCACTTATAACAAGTAACGCAAGAGTATCGAAATATGACTGTATAACAAAATCAACCTAAGCGGTCCCTTCGGGGATTTTCTGTTTTACGTCATCCTAACCGTCTTTTTCTTGCGGGCATGAACAATAGAAACTTCAGCGTTATCCAACGATTCCATTCGGCCGCTGATCTAGGAAATCGAGATTTTTCTGGTATACTGAATGTATATTTCAACAAGAGAGGGTAAAGGGGACAGAGAAGGCATCCCCCATACACACCCTATTCCACAGGGAATTCGTCTCGAGTTATTCTTAGAATCGGGATAAAGTTACTTCGCGCGCTGCGTAGATGTTTCGTGGAGGTTTCGCATGACTAAACGCCGTGCAAAACATGTCGGGCGAAAGGCAATGAAAGCGTAAAGAGATCGAGAGCATTCCTGAATATTGAAGCGAAATGAGTCGGCGCTCACCTGGGAAAAGGGAATCGCTGGACTCTTTGACAACCTGTGAAATCAGTTTAACTCGAAGTTGTCGTAACCTCAGTGCTTTAATAAAATGAGAAATTTCGCCGGTCTATTGAAACCGGTCGTTTGTTCAATAAAGCAAGTAGGACGCCAAGAGTTATTTTTGTTAAATAATAAAAGACTAATAAAAGAATAAATATCAAACCAGAAATTGCTCTCTTCAAACTGTAAATTATAAATGATCCTGAGAGAATATTCAGTACGTTAAGGATTTCCTTGCTGTACTGTTAGCTCTATACAAGAGAAGAAGGGCGATTCTTTTTTAATTTCCGTTTCGCTGACACAGCTTTAGCAAAAATCTCTCTGTAGACGTTTTCGTCGCCAAAACGAATAGCAATATCGCTCTCCGCGTCTTCTGCCATTTTGTTCTGCGTCAATTCGTGAAGGACGCGTGGCTCTGACCGTGGGTCATCCACGCGGAACACATTCACGCTATGCGATTGGCTGTTGTCTAATCCCCCTTGAGATCTGTGGTGTTAAAAATAACTCGAGACAAATTCTTCTGGGCGAAATCCCTGCGGGGATTTCTAACAGACGCCACCTATGACAACACTCCAAAATACTAGGAATTAACAAAAAGGAGAGAAATCATTCGATTTATTCAGTTTCTTGCTTGACTAACAAGGGTCTGCTCATTACATTTTGTTCATTGTCAAGTTCAACGTAAGGATAGTCTAACGATGACAACAAAATCAACTTAAGGATTCTGGCATCGATGTAGAGATTTGAAAGAGCGATATGGATATCTAGAATAGCCTACACCGTAATTTTTAGGGAGTTATTATAACTCCAAAAATGGAGTAAAAATCTTAGGTACAGGATAACCCCTTTTGGGGGTTATTTTAACTCCTAATATAACTCCGAATTTGGGGTCATTTTTACTCCTGAAAAAGAGTTCTTTTTACTCCCAGTCTGGAGTTAAAATCACTCCGAAATGGGGTTACTTGTACTCCTTACATGGGTTGTTTTTACTCTATTTGGAGTTGATTTAACTCTGAAAGTCGAGTAAAAATTTTAGGAACAGGATAACTCCTTTTTGGGGGTTATTTTAACTCCTCAATATCTGGGGTCACTTTTACTCCTGAAAAAGAGTTCTTTAAACTCCTTTTTGGAGTTAAAATAACTCCACGAAAAATAACTCCACTGTAAGAAGTTAAATTAGCCCCACTAGAGGAGTTATTATAACTCCCTCAAAATTACATTGTATACAACGGGCAATAAAGAGTACTTGTAGGCATCAACAAAAGTGGCCGGTAAAAGGATGTATGTCATGCTGTGGGACTTCGTGGTCGTGAAGGTGTTAAGACAAAAATCACTAGGAAAGGGCAAAGCGAATAAATAAAAAAGTGAAAGATCAATTAATAATATTTTTCTTGCTCTTGCAGTGATGACTAATTAAGTTCGTCAATCAAGGAAGACACAGGACATGCACAAGAACTGCGTAGGAGAGTAGCTGGGGGACTCAATTAGCTCAAATATAATTATACGTACTGCGTTCTGAGGAAGCTAAGCTGAAGGTTTACTTACGACACCACCATCATCGCATTTACCAGGAATAACTTCGAACAATTGCAATCGAAATAAGATAATCACAGCTGATAAATCACTTATATTTGGATCTCACTTAGACGGGCAAAACAAGCACAGTTCGGGCGCATTCAACTGCACTGACTTATTTCGTTATTTTAAGAGCCTAAAAAGTAAACTTTGTAATTTCTACTCACATTTTCTTGTCAAAAAGATCCTTACACGATGAAACTGTGCAACAAAATAAACGAGGGCGTAATTAATAGATTAGAGTTGTCATATAAACCTTGAAGAAAACAAGCATTATTAGAGACATGCACAGTCTAATTATTCACATTAAAGTAACCGATTGAACCGAATTACTACCATATAGAACTGACCCAAACTACACAATCTGGCTGCTTCCCTCGACTCTTTGGTCTAGCCGGGCATAATAATCCAGGTATATCCCGGCACCCAACAAGGGTGATATGGTTGTGCGCATGAGACTAGTACGGTAATGACCATACCGCGGAAAACCGCGGAGATGGTACTTGTGCTTCAGTGCTAAAGTTGGTATTATACTCTTCAAGTCCGATAAACGAAAATAAAGACCAGATCATAGCGACAGGAATTGGTTTCTCTCTCACGGTAACAAAATTTATTCTCGTTTGGTTTGTGAACTTTTTTATTTTAACTTTCAGCATGATTGTTACCTTAAAAATGCCTCCCAAATCATTGAAAAGAAGGCCTACCACTTTGTCTTGTCTATATATAAAAATACCACCGTTTAACCATCATAGAATAATGTCACAAATAAATTGTATACTTTTCGCACTGATTTAACGGTGTTGTCTGCTTACATAGTTTTTCGAAAGTCTTCTAAGTTGATGCGCAGCCTGCCACCTCACCTGGCTCACAATTCTTTCCACCTCCGTAATATTCCGGAAGACAAGTGCAGTTGTATCCTCCCTTGGTATTATTGCAGTAAGCATTGGCACCGCACTTGTGGGTATTTTTTGCGCATTCGTCAATGTCTACAAAAACAGATTATAATTAGTCCATCCCGGGTAGTCCATCAGATGGAGAACCTCGCGAAAAATGCAAGATTGGCTGGACTACAAGACAGCGAACCTTAAATTGAAAATGGCAACATCCATGCATGAGACCAGCATATAGCAGGCGTTCACACCATTATTCGCTTTTTTTCCCTTCCAAGGAAACTAATCCTAGGCCGATACACACTTGACTAGGTTAAGAAATTATCAAAACTAGACGCCAAATGTTACATATTTTTCACTGAGTAGAAGGTTCATTAAATTGGCAATCTGCCAACAGTTTAAGTTTCTTTGTAGCACTGAAATATTTGCCAGATACAGACAATTGCTTCAAACAGTACACCTCTTTCACTATCGTATATTTATTATAAGGAGAAAAAAAACTTAGAAGTTACCTAGTTCACATTTTTCTCCACTCCATTGTGGATTGCATGAGCAAGCGAAAGCTTCTTTTTCCTTGTCGAACAAACAAGAACCTCCGTTGAGGCATCCAGCCAGCAGACAACCCTTCAGAAAATCACGTAAGCATTAGTTTTAATACTATCAGATATGTTTTAGGGAAAAAGCGCTCAAATTCATGTGATCCTTGCAGTGCGTATTGAGCTCTCGACTTATAATTTTTTAAGGCACAGTGCAAATCATATCTGTACAATATATACGTTGAACTTAGAAACCAAAATAAACTCTCCTTGAATGTTTGAATTGAACTGCACATTTTTCTTAACAGTCTTAACTGTAGTTTAAAAACAAGTAAACTAATTGAAGGCAATAATAACGGCATAGCCGTCGATAACATTTAAAATTTGTTCCGGATTGAAACAGGTGGCAAAAGTCAGTGAATATGACTGGCTCCAATACAAGACATATCCCCGCTTTCGATGCCATTTTTGATAAATACATCCTAATAAAACATTTACTGTTTTTCGAACAGAGATGTATTGATGTCAACGCAGTTCTTAGATCGCATACGTTGTTGCTAAACCTCTTTTCGCCTTACCCTAAGAAAGTTAACACTGAAAACGTTGTGCCGGTATTATCTCTGAGCTTGGTGTCATCATCTGCGGTTATTGAGAACTCGTGCTTGTTCAGTTCACATTTGCCTGAGAACCCTTTTAAGTTAGAAGAAGTACACCAAGAATGCCTTAAACAAGCTTGACTGCATGACATTTCATCCGTAGAATCGATTCTCTTTACAGCATAGTCATGTAAACGCTTGTTCTCTTGGGCTACTATGTAGGAAGATCTAGATTCTTCTTCGGCTACCAAAATTTGTCCAAAGATGAAGCAGAATATGAGTGAGCAAATCATTTTATCCCGCCACCTCTACAATCTTCCAGCGCCGTTTTCATCAACAGGGTGTATTTGTGACAGAGCGATAAAGGAAAATTTTTCTAAGGAAGTTCCAGACTTGACTAAACTCTAGTAAAGTGCTTATTTATGTATTATTTTAAATGTCAAGCACCAAAAAAATATCAGTTTCTTGCGGTTTTAATCGGATTTCTAATTCTTGGTATAATCCAAGATGGCGATCATTGTTGGTGACGCGATGGGCCTCCAACAGCGCCACCACCCGCAAAATGTACCTCATCTTGTTGACAAAGAAGATCAAGGGCTTTCCACTGAAGGAAAAAATCATTTCAAAACCTCTAAGGAGGGACTCTATCAACCCCCCTCCCCTTTATACCACGGTAGGGGTATGAATTTGCGTACTTCCGAGGGTTAAAATGTAATGCGTTCACGAAAAGTACCAAGTTTTCTTAGAGAATCCACTTTTGAGCACAACACAACCAAATCTAGTCATAAATGCCAAATAGGGTAAAAAAAAAAAATCGGCAAAATATGAATTTAGGTTTTATGATTATAATGAACTAGAAGTCGCAACGTTAGTTATACAGAAGCAGGTTGGAGAAAAGATAAATGAGGAATTATAGGCGCTCGATGAACACTTGTGGATAAATGGAACCTGGTAAATTAAGGTGTTTCGATACAGTTTTTCAGAGGCCATACCGATATTTTTCAAGTACTTGTCCGATCGCCAGTAATTGGCCCTGGATTGAAATTTGTGAAAATGCAGTTTTAAAATGACCTTGTTTGTTAACCTTTTTAAGTCTGTAAAGAACTGGAATAAAATCATTTATGAGACTTAAACCGGCCTATCCTAAACATTCTTAGCTGGCAATAACATGTCTTTAATGTATTATGTTTAATGTACGCTAGAACAACGTATATAGCCGGTGAGAGCAAACCTGCCCTGTCATCTTTACTTTGAAACCTTTAATAATAGATTAGAGAATATGAAAAAGTGATAAATCTGCAAGTTACTTAGAAGCAATTTGCTTTTTTCTTTCTATATATATCGCTTGTATTTAATTTTTGTTTTAAACAAGGTACTCTTAACCGCTTAAATTGTCCCAGGTTTCTTAATGAGAGTCAGGGAACCATCAGATAGGTCTGACAAAACTAACCTCCATTTGGACTGCAAAATTGCCCGTGAACTGTACAGAACAACTTGATTGTAAACCATAAGAAGCAAAGGAAGAACATAACGAGAAAATGAAAACACTTTCGACTGGAAGCTTGATAGAACTGTGCACACCTCGAAACAGCTCCTGTTGTTACATCAACCTGCTGAGTGGGTCTTTAAGCAAATTATTTACCAATTGGAGTTGCCTCTCAGGTTTTGAACAATCAGCTCACACCTACAGCTCCAGGAGTAAATGAATAACGGGTTTAAAAAGAAAATGAATAATGAATAAATTACTTGCAGTTAGAAAATTTGACATTTTGATTGCCAACGGGAATAATAAATTACTGTTTAATGCACCTGTTGATACAGTTCCATCAAAATACTTTTACCTTGTCACGCGGCGGCCATTTTGTCTCAGAGAGATTTAAAAAGCTTTGTTTATGCACGGGCTAGCCTCGGTCTCTCTAAGAGAACGAGGACTTACAAAGCTATTAAAATCTCCTGAGACAAAATTGCCGCCGCGTGACAAAGGTCTATACATTTCAATTCACCACTTTAAAAACGACAGGGAAACAAACTGGACTGAGTTAACTTTCGCAAAGACTTCTGGGACTGTTACTAGCGACAGGGAAAAAAATTGGCCAATCGCTGACCGGCGCGTCTCCACTAACGATCCCAGAAACAACTGCGGGATGCATTTCGGCCTCAGTTCTCTTCTCGTTTCTAAAGCGCCGTATGAACACTTACATAGGTCAATTAGTAAGAAAATGTACTTCTCTCCCCCAAAAGCATAATGTGTATAGTGTCCTTGTACTTATTTCTACGGTGTAAGGATGTTGTAATTGTGTAGTTCTCTTTCCGCTTGAAACTTTATAAAGAATGGACCATGGGGCAGAGAAAAAAGTGGCTTGGGATCTGAGGGAAAATTCGTGAACGATATTTTGCTGGCGTAGGTCAATTCATAAATACATCGTACTTCTCTCCCCCAAAAGCAGAATGTACATGTGTCTACGGCGTACGGATGCTGTAATTGTGTAGTTCTCTTTCCATTTTGAAACTTTGTAAAGAATGAGCCATAGAGTAAAGGAAAAGGCGGCTTGGGATCTGGAGGGAGAATTCGTGAGTGATATTTTGTTTCATGGGATCGTGTATTAGGCCCAAAGAAGAGCACACACTGGTGCCAAGCTCAAACTGAACTAGCGTTATTGTTACCATTATAATCGTCATCACCATCATCATCATCATCGTCGTCGTCATGATTACACAACCGGTTGCCCCGGGATTGATAAATGCCCGACCCCCGGGCAGGGCAAAATTTGCTAATGCCCCATCCCCGGGACTTACAGGGCAGGCAAATTCTCAGCAGTAGCCCAGGGGTGGATGGGGCAGCTGGAATTGACTGATACGTTATAAAGGCAAAACCACAGCAAAAAAAACTAGTGAGATCAGCCGAATCTTGAGTAGACCTGGGTCATTGAAATCTCCAATGCTAAATCATAAAAACAGTCAACTGAACCCTACGGAAGGGAGAGTGAGCCAAACAAAACAAAAATGTAAAGAAAGAAGACAAAAATAGAAGGGATTTCATCTTGTATTTTGTGCTCTTTTTCTTTTCTAGTCCGCGTTGAAGAACCGAAATATTGGGTGAATATAAATCAAGTTCACCGCTCGTTTTTGTTTCGATTTTTGTTTCCTTTCCTTATATATCTTTCTCCCACTCTTCCTGCCGCATGAATCCAGTTCACTGTTTTAAAGTATGGCACTACATGTATAGCGATACCCATGCTGACGTCACCTACTGATATTAATGCGCCAACAAGTTGGTTCTTGTAACAAAAGACTCTTTTGTTTCACTTGTTACAAATTTGAATAAGAAAAACAATGTTTGCAAACAGTGATGTCTCCTATACCGGATGGCTAATCGAGCCGACAAGAAAAAGTATTCGGCACAGTATGAACTGGAACCGCACCAGAAAGGTTGGTTGAGAGGGTTTGGTGTATTAAAAATAATACTCACTTCTGAATACACCGTCTCAGTAAGTTCCAGTCCTTGCTCCGACTCATTTACGTACGCTACGGACCGAATACCTGTTCACAGAGACGAAGAGTGACAGAAGCTAATGTCTGGTTTTTTTAATTTTTATAGTTCAATAAAGACAATATAGTTCAGTAAAGACAACTCAGTTCATAAAATACACTTAAGTTCACCAACGACTGCACGAGTTCAGAAAATGTCACAACTATAAATATATCTTTATTTGTATCGCAGATGCATAAAGGCAGGAGAAGGGGATTTTAATGGATATGCGCTTACTAATGATAATGATAATATTTAACTTAAATTATTTATTTATTATTATTATTATTATTATTATTATTATTATTAATTTTTTTTTTTTTTTTTTGGAGGGGGTCTCCAGGAGCTCATGTGTTCACTTATAACATTAATAATAACAAGAACAACAGCTAAGCGACAAAGTACAGTTCAGTTCAGTTCACCATGTTGCGAGGGGCTTGTTTATAACACTCCAACATCCTGCAGTTCAGTGCATCATTTTACGGGGGGCTTGTTTACAGTGCTCCGTCATCCTGCTTGCGTAGTTTTGTGGTATCTGTCCAGTAGGCACGAGGTAGCCAATAACAGGTGCAGCTTAGCAAAAACCTCTGTTGCCGCAAGACTGTACGGTGGTTCATTGCAGTATACATTACGCACCCTTGTTATTGTTTTTGCATGAATGGAAACCAATTTTAGATTGCTTACACGGCTTGGTTTGGTTTTTTGGGGCGTTTATTATATTTTCTGATCTTAGGCTGCTCGGTTACAAGGAGTTTATTTTCTGGGGGGTGGTGGACAGGGTGGCAATATTTGTTAGCTTTTAAATTAAGGGGATTTAAGGGAACTGGGTAAGAACTTTTAATAACATTATTTTGATTTTAATTCAGTTGCCTCAGCAAAAAGGACGGAATTAGAGGGATGCATTATTTGTTAACTTGTAACTTACGAGAATAAGGGGAAATATGTATTATGGACCTGTAATAACATTATTTACTGATTTTAATTAGGTTGCCTGTGCAAAAAAAGGGGCAAGAGGGATGTCGAGGAAAACCAATGCTTCAAGATATAGGATTGCTGTTATAGGAAAGGGGATTTTTCGACCAAGATTCGAGTGATAGATAAAGAGAGGAGCGATTGATTAAAGACAGGGGTAACAGAGGAAGTGGAGCACGACAGCGATGGGGCACATACCTTGCAATAAGAGGATAACTTTTCCTTCACAAGAGATCACACGAATTGCTTATTTACTACAGCATAAAATATACAACACTTGGGCTTTGTATTTTTTTGAAAAAATATATGTTGGTCTTACAAGATGTGCAAAATTTCTCTTAGACATAAAATATATGAATCATTACACAGAAAAAAATTTTTGTTTTTTATGGTTGTAGTGAAATAAAGACAAATAATTATGCAATAAATCAACTTACACCTGACTGTCTAAAAAATTTCTTTAATGTCCGGCAAAAATAATTCTTCATTTTGACATTTCTGAAA
Organism: Porites lobata; assembly: GCA_942486035.1. NCBI lineage: Eukaryota > Metazoa > Cnidaria > Anthozoa > Scleractinia > Poritidae > Porites > Porites lobata. The sequence continues at coordinate 1,125,706 of CALNXK010000024.1, read as the reverse complement.
GTACGTGGTTTGCCAAACGGTCAAGCTGCCCGGCCATAAATTGGAGCTGGGCAGCCAACCGTTTGGCTTCCATTGTGGTTTTCTTTAACTCATTTGCTTTCTCTTTAAGTTTCTCTTCTTTCTCCTTTAAATCTTTTTTCTCTAATTCGCTTTCTCTTTCTTTTAGTTTTAATTCTTCTTCCCTCATCCGCAATTTTTCCTCTTTTCCCTCGATTTCTTTTCTTTTCTCTTCCATTTCGATGGCCGCCAGGCATGATCTAATTTCTTTTTCTTCCTCTGGTGATAGCTGTAAAAATGAGTGACCGACCTATGATAATATGTCTACTATTGTTATTTTATGTTACCCAGGTATATATGAAAAATAAGATATGATGAGCTCATCTTTAAAAACGAAAAACATCCTATCTAAACATAAGGTTGAAAGCCTTGTCTCATCAAGAGCTCAGAAGGCAATCAAGGAAACAGGTCAGGGAGGGGAAGGTTAGCAGAATATAATGAAACCGATGGGGAATGGGGCGGGTTTCGGAGAATGAGCCTGTTTCCACACGTTTCGACGCCATTATGGTACCATTTGGCTGAGCCCTACGTGCCTTTTTTTGTCATTTAAGGATGTCTTTAGTTTGAAAAATACTGCTACATACCTCTACCCTCGGTCGTTTTCCTTTTTGGCATGTTGGAGTGTCCATTGCGGTGGTCTATAGTAGTAAGGGTGAGTGAATTTTGGTTTGTTTTTCCCTCGTAAGGTATCTACATACTAGGTGTTTTTACTTAGGGTAAATGCAGAGATTGAAGGGTTAGGAATGCTTACCTCAGTGGCGAAGTTCGCTGTGTATGGAGACGACTAGTGAACTTGTGCAATCCGTCTGGGCTACGTGATTGCATAGATTACGTCAAGTTTTTTAAAAATTTTTAAAGGGAAGTTAACTATTTCCAGTGCGCGCTGCGAGCAGAATACTGTTGAACAAAGAATTGTTCGTTTTCTTTGAAAATTTTGAGGCGTGAGCAGAAATACTTACGTGTAAACGTTATTTTGAAACTTGTGAGAATGATTTTTTTGTGAAGGTGCTTAAAAAGAACGATGCCTAAAGAAATAGAGACTTGGTATGCAGAGGTTTTGAAATCTCGCCATATTACTTCTGCTATAAGAAATGATTTGCAAAAGATTGATAGACTGTACAGTACGTTGGCACAGTTAAAGTTTGAATTATATAATTTAAGAAAGGAAGCAGATGTGGAATATACAGCTGTTTGTGGTGTAGTGACATGTAAGGATGAAAAATCAAGGTTGGTTCTGGAAGAAAAGGAGAAATGCATGGGTTTTGGGTTAGCGGCCATAAAGAGAAAAGTTGATGATGTAGTAGAGAGTAGGACGAAGTTAATTACCTCTGAAATAACACAGTGGAGAAACAAGAAAGGACGAGATTATTATACCAAAATAAAGGAGAAACGACATGCAAGAGGAGGCCTAGTAATTGCGGGTGAGCTGAAAGACACTTTGCGTTGTTTTCTGTCCTTTGTAAAAGAGAGGGATGCCCTATCACAAAGTGATTTAAAATCCTTTATTCATAAGGATAGACTAAATGGTGAGGACATTACATTTGAAAGAGAAAGGCAACGCGATAGAGTGAATTTACATAACTTCACTGGATGCAATGTAACCAAAGAAGAGCGGCAGATATTGAACTATGGGGGTGGTTTCGTTTTGCAAGGAAAACCTACATCCGATGGCATAAAGAAGCAGCGTGCAGTTAAAAAACAGACTGAACTAGCTGTATTGAGTTATGTTGAATATTTAGCCGGTGTTAGGGTGAGGGTTAGGAAGAAAGGGGGAGGGCGTAGCAGAAATGTTAGGAAGGAAATTTTTCGTTATTTTTTCCATCCTAGAATAGGTTGTTTGGAGAGGAGGTTTATAACCAAGGTTTTAAAATTAGTTGATTTTTACTCTGTAAATCATGTTAGAAGTGTTAGAAGTAGATCTTTACATGCTGATACGGTTAGGGGGATGACTAGTAACCAAAGGGGGTTAAAATTATTAAGAGATTTAAGTCAGGATAATGGTTATATTCTGAGGGAGAGTGACAAAAACCTGGGCTGGTCTCTTAACAATTCTTCTTGGTATAAACAGGAATATGATAGGCATTTGAAATCTGGTTTTTATCAAATGGTAGGGAATACGGAGGATGTAGACAGTATAAAACTTAGATGTCGGTTATCTTTACAAGCGATTTTAAAGAAACATATGGAGGTGTTACCAGTTAAGGATTATAAAGGCTTTAATTTAGGAAATAGTATAGAGGATTACACTCTCCCTAGCCTGAATTTATTTCCAAAAGTACACAAACTAAAAGAAAAAGCTAGTATGGAGAATGAAAGTCTATTAACAGGTAGGCCCATAGTAACTGGGTATGGGTGGTGTACTGTAGAGGCATCTAAATATTTACAGAAGAGATTTAGGTCAATTTTGGTTAGGTTTAAGGATTACTTAGAAAGTAGCTCATTACCCTATTCCATTTTAGGGAATAGTTATGAATTGGTTGGTTTAATAGGGAAAACTAATCTGAGTTCAGTGGGTGGATGTACCTTTGTAACTTATGATTTTAAGGATTTGTACACAAATATTCTCTTTAAGGACGCTAGCAATACACTAAGGGAATTGGCAATAATACTTGGAATGGGGAAGGCAGAAGTGGATTTTCTTTTAGACTTGTATTCATTTTGCAATAATTGGAATTATTTTAATGTGGGTAATAGTTTATTTAAACAGGTCAAGGGGGTTAGTATGGGTTGTTATTTTAGTAAGGAAATTAGCGATTTAGTTTTGTTATACTCTGAGTATAAGTATTTTTTAGTGCGTGATGCTAAAAAAGTAATCTTTTTGAAAAGGTATGCTGATGATGGTATTATTTTGTTTTCTGTAAGGGACAGTAAAAGTATATTGTCCGAGTTGCAGAAAATAATGCTTTTTTACCCTAGTAACCTGGTGGTAAACATTGTTAAAAACTATGTGACTTGTCAGTACTTAGATTTAGTGTTAGCTATGGATGATTTAACCTTATCTACAGGGGTTATATATTATTGGACATTTTTTAAGAAATTTCATAAGTTTGCTTATTTAAACCCTAAATCTAACCATCCAAAACATGTCTTTAGGGGCTTAGTGAGGACTGAGTGCATGCGTCATATTAGGAATTCCCTTTGTGAGGATTCCCCGTTCGCAGTTATGTAAAACAGCATTGTTTAGTTCACAAATCTACAAGTACTAGAAAACATAAGCTTGTACTGAAGTTTTAAAATACTTTTTATTTACCACTTCTTATAATCTACTACTGGCTTCAACGTTAGTAACTATGCAAACTGTAACTCATAGAGATGCACTGTCAGATCGCCTGCTATCTACACACACAGAATGTGATCGTAATACAAGAAAAACTTCAACAAATTTTCTACCGTGGTGTTTTCTTTTCACTGCACCAAGATGTAGCCCATGTGCTTGTTACCATTTTCACCCATGGCGGAAGCTTCGTTTCCACATGTGTTGTCGTTATCATGTTTTCCTCCAGTACCAAACCCAATTCTGGAGTCACAATTACGGCAGTGGTCTTCATTGTTACCAAGTATACCGATTCTTGCTTTAGATAGTTGACGATCAACACCAACAGCATTGAACCCTTCCTTGTTACAGTTGATCTGCAAGGAGGCCTCAGAACCAATCAGTGACTTCCACTTGTCACGACCCAGTGAGGTCCTGCGGTATTGCCCATCAGCGATCAGTGAATACAGGGAACTGGCGCTCTCAGTGATTTCAATAAAATTGATCTGGTTGTTGATCTTCATACCGAGGCAGATCTTGGAGAAGGATGTGTTCCAGTAGGTGGGAAGCTTCGTTTCATGGTCGTCAAACCCAGTCTTCCCTCCAAAAAGGTTAAAGGTTTCCTTGTTGCTCCAAAAGGCGTTATCGTAGTGAAATGTATTCTGTAATACAAAAAAATGGAAGAAATAGAACAATTGTAATTTTTTAAAAGAGAAAAGGTCGTAGGTTTCAATTACAAACGACAGCGGTGTTCTCGTTTTTTCAGAATGAAATCAAAATAAGCCTCAGCAAGTGTTTTGAATTATAATTAGTAATAAAAAACAAATACCGCATTCCTCTACTATCCAATTAATATAATTGAAAACTGTGATATAATTATCCTTAACCCTTAGCTTGCTTAACCCCCGTGACCCTAAATAATTTGTATGAAAATCTTTTTGGTAATTTTTCCTATGCTTCATTTGGATTAAATCCTAACCTTTGTTTTGCAAAATAGATGAAAGGAAATTTTCCTTAAAGACCTTAAATATTTAGTTATGCTCCAATTGCCAATTGGTCACTTTGTACTTCATCCTTTTTATGAATTGCCAGTTTTAGCTGGCACGCCATCAAAAATAAGTCCAGAATTTGGGAAATAAAAGGAGTTAGATGTGCAAGGACTATCGCCAAGATTCAGATCGGTGCAATTTTTCATCTTCGAGATATTAGGAGAAATGTCGGTGTCCATCTGAGAGGCACCAACATGGCGGCCGGATGCAAATAGAAACATCGGTTCCTAAGTTTTGTTACGAAAAAAGGAACTCATCTCTCGTTGGAACTCATAAACATTAAAGTTATACTTTTTCTAATACAAGGACTGTTCAGATAGCAAAATCCCCCCAAAAAAGTCAATTTTTCACCTACATGAAAGCTCCCTTGACTGTCATGTAAATGCCGCGTCATCACATAAAGGCTTAAAAATTCAAGCGTAACCTATCACTCAAAGAAGAACCCTTCTAAAGAAAGAGTTTGTAAAAATACAAGTTTTTAGCTGCCCTAATACTTCATGAAAGTGAAAACTAAAAAGTTTAGTTTGAATTTTGATGACGTCATGTGGAAAACTTCAAATTCTTTAACGTTTCTTTTAAGGTGGCTCGACTGGATTTTTTTGGGGGGGATACCTCCCACGTTTGAGCTTTAACTACGTTCGCATGATTAAAGACATGGGAAAAGGGTTACCACAACTGTATTATATAATGATGAAAATTTCTTATGATCTGGGTTTTATTGCAATCGGAGTCGCCATGGCAACGTAATGACGCCATTACGCTTTTTACTTATCTTTGCGTTTCTCTGTACCAGGAGTTTTTTGAAGAAATCGCTTAAGGGAGTATGTACCTGCCATAATTGCCTCCATGATGGCAAAGTTTCAACAAATTCTATGGGAGCGTTTTCGAAATATTTTGACATGCAGTTTTAACAATCATAAAAACAGTGAAATAGCATGCTATCCATACAATTCGCTAATATTTTAAGAAACTGATAAGCTTTGGAAACGCGGCTTCAACCCATAGTGGTTTGATTCCATTGAAAACTGCATACAAAAAAAGAGGGAAATTGCTCTGAGTGATCGCGAGTAAGAAGAATTTTATTGACTTGCATTCAGCTGCTTTTGTTATAGTTTTTGGACGTAATTTGGTCCATGTCTACAAATTTTGCATTTTTCAAAAAACCGCTCGATACATTTTTTTATAAATTCGACAATCTGGAGATCAATTGTCAAAAAATATTCCCTGCAAGTTTCAAGAACATTGAAAACAGGAAAGGCTTTTAAATAGAGCCTCAAATATAACCAATTTTTTCCCCCAATTTTGTGTTTACAAGTGAGCGTCCTCATTATTCACTGGCATTGATTTCAAGTTTCATATGCACGTGCACAACTAGCAAAAGATATAAATTTGCATCGGGTTAGCAAACATTTTGTAAATTTTTCTCAACTTCGCCTGTCTAATAGTTTGACATATGTTTACTGTGTTGCTTGCTTATGTCGTTTTTTTTTTTTTTGTTATTTGCTTGTTTTTTTGGTTAGGGATTTGTGTAGAAGTGCATGTAGACAGAATTACTATCTTACCCCCCCCTCCCTTCCCTCCTGATCTTTTTTCCCTACCCAGAATTCTTTCTTTAACACAAGTGACAGTTAATTGAAATCAGCGTGCGCCTCAAGCTGGGTTTCGGTGCCGTTTACCAGTTTTGTTTTATACATTGGTCACCTTGAGGAAAGTTTCCCGGAGAGCATCATGTAAAGCTCTGAGATGGGACAAAGTTATTACGATTCGCAGAATCTGCATCGTCCAATATCGTATTATATTCTAGTTTCATTTGGCTAAACGGATCAATCACCCTGATCCGGGCTGAGACAGAAAGGTACGATATTGTTCGCTTTTCTAAGGGGACCACTAAGTCTTTGTCCTCGGGAACAGGCTCTTAGGAGTCAAATGAATTAGCTGAGAGCAAAATTGCCGGTGAACTTTGACCCAGGCCTGGTGTGAAAACAAGGCTAAGGTGATCCGCCGACCGTGTGATTCTGCATCCGGGAACTTGAATAAGACAAGTGTTAGAGAAAAGTTCAGAGGTGTTTATTTGCCAGTAGGCTGAGTTTTTCCGAGTTATTCGATGATATTTCGCTTATGTTGAACGTGAGAAGATTATGCGTGGTTGTGGATAGTCTTATCAGTACCGCGAAAGTGTGTGATTGTGTGATTTCCGCATGGTGTTGACAGGTATGTGATCGCGTGGTTGAACTGCGGTTTGGCCAAAATATTCTGTGCCAGCCATTAATACTGTTTCGTGGGTGTTTCGCTTAGCTGATTGTACCCTGTAAAAGCAACTCTCGACTTGCGAAAATTGGATCTAGGTCTAGTTTCAGTGGGCTCTATTGGCATTGAACCATAAGCCGATTTTGGCAGATAAGAAGGTGATAATTTGTGCACTGTGTTTCATTCAGTTTGTAGTCTATTCCATGCGGAATCCTGTTGTTTATCGGACCGCCCAAAAAGTAGTGTTTTGCTAACTATTTAAGTTGTTATGTAAGCCTTAACTAGGCACTCTTTCGCTACAGTTCACTCAACTTAAAATTTTCTAGACTGAAATGACACCGGTTTGAAACTTCGCGAAGTCACATTACTGAATAAATGTTCTAAAATTTGCGTCATTTTAAATTTGGACTCGTTGGAATGCTTCTGGGGACCATTAACTTACTGCCCGGCGTCATATAAACGCTTTTAATCGGCCTTTGAACGAGTTTTCTTGTTTTAAATTGCCAACTAGTAGAATTAGTGGATATTTTTGCTAACCCGGTTTTCAAAAATCCGGGTATATTTACGTATCCAAGTTTGTGGATCGAACAGAAGGCAGCACACTTTAATTTAATAAATAAAGGATTGATCCAACCATCCAGTGTGTTATGACAAAAGTGGATTTTCTATGTCACACGTGCACACGTGAACGCCTTAAATCAAGTGCCCATATTTTATCCCAGTCATTATTATCTCGTAAACTTGTCGATGTCAGTCGTTGTACGTCGTGCATTCTCGTTAAATAAATGCATAACAATGAGCATTAGGTGCCCCCCGCGACCTTAAAAGCCCCAGGGGTAGGCTCCGCTTTGACGTTCAACCTCTTACCTTTTTACAAACCATTTTTGACAGGCCAGGTGCCTTTCGTATACCTTCTATTGACAAATGGCACCCCTTTCATATGCCTAGTTCCTTACATTCCTTTTGAATGCTGTAAACGCACCTTCTTTTAAATATGAGTGCATTACATCACCAGAAAGTTATCTCCTTTTTTTTTCCACAGCCATGAAATGCACTTGTTAGCCATTTTGTTTCCTTTTACACCAAATAGCCAAATTCCCTACCCTTTCATATACCTCAACTAGCGATAACCAGAAGCCTGAAAAAGGTACATGTACCCCTCTAGCTAGTAATTCACGTGGTACAAAACCATCATGCTGGAGAGCAAGAGAAACACTGGCAGAAGAAAAACCAAAAAGACTCAATTAGTTATTCATAATTTCAAATGGTAATTTATTTGTCATGTCCCAGTACGTCTCCAGCATGGCGGTTTTATACCATGTCAGGAGCCCATGACCGCGTGAATGACTTGCTGCTGCAAAGGTTTGATTGTGCCATTATATATTACGCGCCAAGAATCAGTGAACCGGAGCCAGGAAGAAAAGTTGTCTTCAATGGTATAGATAATGAAAGCGGCATGAAAATCAACTTGCATAATTCAGTTGCGGTGCAATATTTCTAAATGACAGAGAAGTTGCCGCCTATTCCTTCTTGAAAATGAATAAAACATTTAACATTTTTCTAATTGCCAACGAGGCAACCGAGCTAAGAAGCGAGGTTGACTCGGTGGCAGAATTATAACGCCGCGCAATGTAGGCAAAAACTCTCAAATTCTGCGTAACCCTCTAACATTTGCATTTTTGACCATATTTGGGTGTAAGTAAGACCCCATATTTGGGTAGTGACGTCATGGTCTTGTATTTACAACTCGTGGTTCAAGATTGGGTGATTCAGTTTGCAGCTGTTCGTTGTCTGTTCAAGAGGACCTAACTGGTGAGCAAGCTTTAATACGATTCCTAGTTTGAAAGCTGGGCAATTAGTGCTCTGGTTTGCTTTATAAATTGTGTTTAAAGTCGCAGCTGATCAAGGAATAGGTTTTACGCTCAAATTTTTGTCAGAACTAGCTTGTTCTTTGTAGCTCGATTTACATTGAGGTAGCGTGTTCGCTTCTCGACTCAGAACCAGGGTTTCCAGTGTTCTGTTTTCCTTTGTGAATTGAATTTTACGCGGTAGTTGATCAAGGCATAGGGTTATATTCTCAAAACGTATGTCAGAGTCAGCATGTTCTTCGCAGGTCGATTTACATTGAGCCAGTCCTCAGGCTTCCGTGAGGAATGCAACGTATTTGCAGACCTTTTTTTTAGAATTTATTTATGTCTTTCAAGAGATTTTGTCAACCAGCATGTTTTTTTGCTGCTCGATTTGCGTTGAGACAGCCCAAAACTCCCGTGAGGAATGCAACGAATTTGCGGACCTTTTGTTTTGAAGACTATCATTATGCCTTTCAAGAGACTCTTTGTCCTGTGACACTCGCTCATCAGATCTTTGTATTTTATTCAAATTTATATTTTTATACCTCTGACACATTCCGCCCCATTCTTGCGCTTTTCACACATTTTACTTTACACCAATTTTTTTTTATGTATATTACCACGCGAAACACTTTTCTTATCCCTGATGATGCTGGTGCTCGGAATTTAATTATTATTTTTAATTTCACCAGTCAAAGGCCTCATTTGAACTATATTTTTCTTTCTAACGTTTATAGCTTTGATACAATGGAATTTTCCATGAAACATAAGTGCTAACTTGCTCATATTTACCAACAAAGCTTCAAGCCATGTTGTTATTGTTTAAAAGCCTAGAATGTGCCAAAGTTGTTGTTTTGAAGTTGGGTGCCATCCTTTTCTATAACGGAATCCATATTAAACCTTTATAATTATGAAAAAAGATATCGCGAAGATCTGAATAGGCACATTCCGCAAAAGATAAACGAATTCGCCTCGTTGGCACTTGCCGGAAGGTATCCCTAGTATATAGTCTAACAATCAAAATACGTCATAACCAAAGAAGGATATGACGCACATTATGTAAAAGAAACAGTGACATCATCGTAACCAAATAAGAACATGATCCCTACAGGTTAATCATTGCTCAAAAGTAACTAGGAAAGTAAAGAAACCTTCCAAACCAGTTTAAAATCAATTATGACCATATATAGCAAACCTAAAACCTGTCAAACCGGTTTAACAACCAAAAAAATAACACTTGATGTTATCTTAATGAGATTCCCCCGCACTTTTTTCACGAGATGAAGACAAAAGGCTCTGACGGCGCTTATCATCGGCGCTTATGTTTTCTGCGCAAACTAAAAAGATTCCTGGAAAAAAAAGGCGTAAAACATCCTTGCTATACCACTTAACACATGGGCACCCGGCCTTCGATCTTCATCTGCGAAACTGTGTTCATTCCTATATCGGCCTTTCCTAGTCTCAACAAGACAAGACCGACGGATAATTACTGCTACGGACCTAGATATACCGTGTACTACAGTGGTCTAAGTAAAATACTCGAGTCCTCCGTTCAGATTGCATCGTTATTATGCACTGTTATTATGGGCAATGTTGGAACAACGTATACCTTCTTTCCATCAATCTTCATAGCCAGAGTCCATCCACCAACTCCACATGCGTCAGTTTCCGTAGTGGTCATGTTGCAATAAATATCTAAAATGTCATCTCCCAAAATCAGTGGGTAATCTTTGCTTTCATTTGATCTACAAGGAACAAAATACCTTAATAAGTGAGATCCTGGGACAAAAATATACTATTGTGCCCAATTGATCGCTAGTAACGATCGGCTAGTGGCTACCTGGTGACCAGCCTCCTACCCGCCGTCCTAGTGGCTTGTCACGCAACCCTTTAATTGCGTGACGAGCCAAAGAAGGCGTGCGTTTACGACTAACTGGAGGACTAAAACGGCTCACAACGATCGTTGTCGCGGGGAGAGCAAGATTGCGGAAGGTCAAAGTTAAAAAACGTTTTTCTGACTTCTTTTATAACGCCTCCAGCTTAATTAAATGCCAATTCTGTCCATAATATCATCAGTAGGCAATGTCTAAAACAAATAAAGATTACGCAAAAGCAATTAAGCCAAGTTCGTGGCGCGAAAGAAATGTATATAGTACGTATGGACGCAAATTAAAGTATTAGACGATGAAAACCTAGCTAATAATGAATATAACGCAATGGTGTCGACAACACTGACCCGATGATCTTGCTCAAACTTAATTTTATCTTATTGTTGGCTTTCACATGACTTCACTAAAGTTCAAACTGTAAAACAAGCAGTACTGAGATTTTACTTTCATGGCGTATACGTATTAGAGCAACTAAAAACTAATATTCACACAAACTTTTTCTTCGAAAGGATTTTTGGTTTTGTGGTAGAGTACACATTGTATAGTTGAATTTAGAAGCTTATGCTTGACGAGGCATTTACATGACGGCCGAGAGACAACGGGAAATTTTGAGAATAGGACCTTAAAGCAACAACAAAGCATGAATAAAGGTTTCTAAATCCATTTAAAGCATTTTGGGAGATTGCTGGGGAAAATTTATCTGTTCCTCACTCCAAGCAAGACTGATGGAAGAGTTCCCAGCCAGGAAGGTGTATTTACAACCTGCAACCTGACTTACTCGGAAATTTTAACAGCAGACGTATGTTAAGACATTACTAACCAGTTTGGGTGTGGTCATACGGAAAAATTCGGACCTTCAGTGGGGAGGGGGGATTAGGAGAAAGGTTGTGGCCCAAGGGCTAACTTCACCCCTTTAGTGGGGGAGGGGGGGCTGGGAGGGGGAGAACTAGGTTAGCAGGATAACAGCAGGAGCCTATCACCCTGATAGCAGCTTTTCTAGACATCAAATCTCCTCAGACACTCTTATTTGTCTTTTTCCTAGCAACACTTTCCTTCCAAGGACATATTATTTCCTCTCAATCCCCCAGCCAGCAGAAATTTGAGGAACAGATTGATTGGGTGCCCCTGGGGAGAGCTGTCAAGTAGGTTAACAAAGTGACTTATTTCGGGCTATTGTGCTATCTGAACAGTTCATGTATTAGAAAAAGTATTACTATAATGTTTATGAGTTCCTCGAGAATTAAATGCACGCTTTCGTAGCAAAACTCAGTGACAGATGTTTCTATTGCTTTCCGGCCGCCATGTTGGTGCCAATCCGTATGGGCACCAACATGACGTCTCCATACAAAGCTCTATAAATTTCGGTAAAACATTTCTCCGGATATCTCGCATATGAAATATCGCTCTGACTTGAATCTTGGCGAGGATCTTTGCATATTTACCTCCTTTCATTTCCAAGATTCTGGACTTTATCTGCTGTATGTAACGCTTTTGACTTTTAATTCGATCTATTTTTGTTGGAGTGACACTGAAAACCCGGCAATATGTATCTTTTGTCTGTATGTGATCATACCCAGCGTAGTCAACCAAGTGCCCTTTTCAGGTTTGTTTTTTTTTATTGCTTTTTTGTTCCCACTCAGTGTAGAATATCTGTGGTCATGAATGGGCCTCTCAAATATTTTTAGTAGCGCTTCTAGCTTACGTGGGGAGGTGGTGTGTAATTTGTTTAACAAAAATCGTGAAACAATTTGTTGATTCGGAAGGAAGATTTATTCCAGTAGATTTGAAAATAGACAATAAGATCGATCATAGCCATGGGGAAAATTTATACGCTGAAAAGTGTCATTCTTAATTTTTTTTTCTTTTAAGGCTGTTAAATAACACCCTCCTCCATGGGGTAGTGACAATTTTAACTATCGTCTATTCAGCATGTGCTGTACAGTTTTTCTCACAACGATACCAAGCCACATTACAATGCAAACAAGGGCCTATTTACGGCAGAAGCCTAAAAATCATAAACTATTACAGATATGATAACAGAAATTGATAGTAGTCAAAGGAAGAAAGAAGAAAAAAGGAGGCTGTAGAAAAACGAAAGAAAAATGGTGTCTCATCTTTATGTCACGGGGGGCGATGGATATAGACGGTGAATATGATCCTGCCGGACTATAATATGGCGTCTATTAAGCTGAGGAAGTTGATTTGGAAACGCTTGCCATTTTTACAACCCTAGCTATAAATAAGCCAGTAAAGCTTACCTGAATTAATGTGCAACTACTTTCAAGGAGCACCTGAGGTAGCAGTTTACGGAGAGTTTTTATGCAAATTAATTTGCCAAGAATGACATAATCAGCTGTAATGCCCTTTGTTATTTCCATATAATGCAACTTTCAAACATTTGCTATACTGATGTTAGTTTTCCATACTTGAAAATTTGATACTTGAAATTTTTGTTGAAAATTAGCTAGATATCATCCCCATCGTTTCAATGAATAATTTAGATACCTTCCCACTCTCTTGGTGTATTGCTGCACTCTGCCTTTACAACCTCCTTCTGTTCCGCAATTCCCCCCTTATAATTACTGCACAGTCCCCAAAACAAAAAGTTTGTGATTTTAATGGACTAAAAATTGAACTTGTACTTTTACTCACATTTTCTTGTTGTAAAGGTCTTTACACGATGAAACTGTGTTACAAAATAAAAGAAGGACGGTAATAAATAGAGTTGCTTTATAACCGTGCGCGTTATTATATTTTCCATGCTGAAATGATAGGCAGCTCCGCGCGCTTTAATGTATATTTTGAATAAAACATGCAGTATATACAATAAATCAAGGGGAAAAAGTTATTCTTCCTAATCAAAAATGGCAACCAGTGTCCACAGCGACGGGAATATTTAGCAATTACATAATTATATCCTATCTAATCGGTGGTGTATTGCTCGCATCTTCCAAATACGGGTAGGCGCGCCGGTTGGTTATGAAGAGGGGCAGCCAATCATCAGAAACGGCGAAATATTTTAAATGAATAATAATGTTGGTATTCTCATATGACCAATATGAATATTTACGTTCGGTTTGTGAAGTTTTTAATCATTACTTTCGGCACTTTTTTTTTTAAGGATTCTTTTACCAAATACATAAAACCTTAAAACTCATGTAATGCTTTTTCAACCATCAGCTGTTTAAGAACTAGACCTGCTGTCTTCAGTCAGATATGGGGCTCATATTCTATCTATAAAAAAGACGGCACGTTAAAACATATGACAGGGCAATACATAGTGCTTTTTGGATTATCAGGACTGGCAATGCGTGGTACCGGTCTGTTTACTTAATCTCTCTAGGACCTAGTAAGTCGACACAAAGCCTGCTAACTCACCTGGTTCACAATTCTTTCCGTCTCCGTAATATCCCGGATGACAAGAGCAGTTGTATCTTCCCTTGGTATTGTTGCAGTAAGCATTAGCACCGCAGTTGTGAGTATTTTTTGCGCATTCGTCTATGTCTGCAAAAAAAAGTTTATATAGTCAGTATGATGGTTCTATTAATGGGGAGAAACTTGTGAGAAAATTAATGCATGGTTGGTTGAGAAAAATTCTAAGTACTTCAGCATTGCAGAAAACAAGAGGACGAATGACTCAAAATCAGGTTGAAAGCACGCAGCTACAGGCCGTTGCCAAATTTTTTTGGAAAAAAATTATCAAGCAATTTCAAAATTAACATGAAATTTGTGGGAGTGGGCTAAATTACACACAAAAATGGTATCAAAAGCAGCTGAATGCAGGCTAATCAAATTCTTTTCTCGCAATCGGCCAAAGCAATTCCCCTTTTTTTTCGTAGACAGTTTCAAATGAAATCAGACCACTATGAGATGAGACTGCATTTTCAGAGCTCATCTTTCCTTTAGATATTAGCGAGTTATGTCGATGGCATGTTTATTCACTGTTTATGACCCTTTAAATTTCATTCCAAAATATTTCCAAACCGCTCTCATAAAATTTGTTCAAACTTTGCCATAATCGAGACAGCGAAGGGAGGTAAAAGCTTCCTTTACCGATTTCCGAAAAAAACTCCTGGTACCGAGAAATTGCTTATTTATTTCGAGCGAACTCGAACTCCATTAACTAGCTTCATCCATTCCTTCCGGTTTTCCATGATGTTCTTCAGTTCAGCAATGCTCAAACCAGTATCATTTTGCAGCTGGTCTACATATGTTAATGCTGGTCTTCCTCTCTTTCTTGCGCCGTGCTTTGGTTCCCAGAGTAGTAGATCACTTATCACCTCATCCTTTTTTCTCCAACAGTGTCCTATAAACCGCAGCCTCCTGATCATCAGTGTATCTGTAATCTTAGGAAGGTTGCCGTACAGTTCTTTGTTGGTTTTATGCTCCTTCCAGGAAACTCCAAGAACTGCTCTGAGCATTCTTGTGTACGTATCATCTAGTCTATTCCTCATATTTCCAGTCATTGTCCAGCATTCAGCACCATAAAGCAGTACACTTTCAACTGTGGCCCGAAAGAAACCTATTTTGAGATGATTTTTTAGGTTTGATTTCCACACTTTCATCATTTTGCTGAGTGCACTCCAAGCTTGTCCAATTCTTATATTCATGTCCTTTTCACTTGATTGTATCCACGAACCAAGGTATTTGAAGTCATCTACTTGCTTCAATTTGTTCCCTCCCAGTGTGACAAGATCACCTACAGGTTGATTGTACAGCATGTATTCCGTTTTCTTGTAGTTAACATGCAGACCCACTGTTTTCGCAGCAACCTCCAGTCTTAATAAGAGAAGTTGTGCCTCTTCAAGATAGTCAGAAATTAGGGCAAGGTCATCCGCGAAACCAGTGTCGGTGATGTATGTTGCTGCATGACGGGAACTCTGCTGTGGTGTAAGCGTGAACCCAGTGTGTGTTTCTCTAGTAGCTTCTCTAAGGGCATAATCCAGGGCTATGATAAATAGGAAAGGTGCGAGTGTGTCTCCTTGCAGAACTCCCGCAAAAATTTCAAAGAATTCCGTATCACCATCAGGAGATATCACCTGTGCTTCGTTGTCCTTGTAGAGTATGCTGATGGCATCCACTATCTTTGTTGGAATTCCATATGCCTTCAAGATCTCCATCAATTTCCCACGATGTATCGAATCAAAGGCTTTACTGAAGTCTACGAAATAAGCCTAATGGCGTCATTACGTTGCCATTGAAACTCTGATGTCAAAATAAAACACAAACCGTAACTAATTTTCATCTATGTATAATACCGCTGTGGTAAACGTTTTCCGATATCTTGTTCATGGCTACGTAGTTAAAGTTCAAACTTGGGAGGTATCCCCCCCTAAAAAAAATTCAGTCGAGCCAGCTTAGAAACTACCACTTCTAAGTTTCAATCCCTTCCTAAATGTGGTAGACAGAGAGACACGAAAGTGATATTTTTTGTCTAGCCAACTAACCCACCCCCCCCTCTTAACCAACAAAAACTTAAGTGGATAAGAAGAGTATCGGTTTATTATTTCTTAAATTTGCAACCCTTTTTGCTTCTCGTCGACTGACCAATTTGCAGACGTTAGGTTGTGAGACATCTCGACGAAGCAACACAAGAGAGTTTAATGACGATGAGATACAAATTGAATTGCTAGGTACTAAAAGAGACTTCCCCGAAGACCGAGTTTTCCTTAATAAACTTTCAATGAACAGTTGAAATTCTGTTCTGGTGCATCTTCAAGTCTCGTATCTCGTAGTCTCTGTTTTGTTAAAAAATTAACTTACTACGTGCTAAAAATAATGAAAATTTAATGAGCGCACAGCCTCGAACAAGCGCCCACCACAAATACGCACGCACCCACGAACACCGGAAAATTTGATAAGCGCCCAGGGCGCCTAACAGAATAAATAATACAGTAGTTTGCGCGAAAACTTGGGAAACTTCTCGTGATATTGCCCCTTGTTTATTTGCTACAATTTACAATATTTGGACTAGACAAAGATTTCAATTAAATTACCGTTCTCGCAATGATCCCCTTCAAATCCCACTGGACACAAACAGTGATATCCTTTACCGGTAAAACCGGTTTGACAGGTTGCTTTGTTCTTGCAAGGTTTATTTGCACAAGCGTTCTAGGGACACGAAAAGAAATAAGAAATCCCTAATTTTATAATACATTAGCTAATTTTTTGTAAGATAATTTTCTTTGAACGTATATGAATTTGAAAATGAATTTGACATTCTGATTTCATAACTCAGCAATTAAGACGTTCTGACCCTATAGCATGGCTCTCTGAAAGTATCCTATCCTTTCGCCGCTGCACTGAGTCTACGCGACATCCTAGTCAGAGCCAAACACCGCAGACCATCCCCCAAAACACCTGGAGCTTTCCGCTGTAACAGAAGTAGGTGCAAGAAGTGTCCTTTTATTACAGAAGGAACCCAGGGGCGGATCCAGGATTTTTTTTAGGAGGGCGTGCACTCGTCTCTTGCTCCACTTCAACACCAATAAACCACATAGTTTTTTGTTTTTTTTTGCAGAATACCATTTGTGTTAGAAAACCGCAGGTCATCCCCAGGGGGTGCACAGCCACCGCACCCTCCGCTAGATCCGCCCCTGGAACCACGTCCCACACCTTCTACTCAACCAACGAAATTACGACGCATCCCACACCACAATTCCTGTTCAGCTTCCAATCTCATTTACATGATCCAGTGCAATAAATGTAACATGCAATACATCGGCGAAACTAAACGCCAGTTCAGTGACAGATTTGGAGAGCAACGACGCTCCATAGAAAAAGCCAGAAATCCATATCAATTTAATCATCCTACCACCGTTTCAGAACACTTCTCCCTTCCAGATCATTCGATCAAGGACATAGAAATCATTCCATTAGAACTAATTAATGCAGGCGGGCAAAATCTGTCTTCAAATTACATTTGTTTTGGAAAACTTTCATTATGTTTTCTAAAAAGTTGACAGTAGCGACCCCCAAGGCTGCATTACTTCAGAAAGTGATAGAACCATAATTGGAGCACTCGCAAACAATCCTCGATCCAAACAAGTAACATTTCGTTTTTTTACAAAGTTTCATAATTTGTAAAACTTTGCATACCTTAGCTCCACAGTATACATAACCTGGATTCGACTCCATATTTTCCTCTCCTTCTCTTGAGGTGGAATTATTCAGCTCACATTTCCTTGTGACTTTGTTAAAGTTGTAACTGACGCAGTTTGGTTCCATGTAGCACAAAGTCCGACAGGATCGTTCACTCTGGATCTCAGCAGTACGAATCACGTGATTTTTCAGGCGTTTTCCATCAAAAGAGTGATCAAACTCTATCTGGCGACATATGTCTGAGACAAATAGGAAATAAATGAGCTCACCGAAAATGGCTTGACGTTTAATGCAAGACCTCATATTCAATTCAAGACTGATTGTTGAGGCTTTCTGCGAATCGCCGGAGACTCCCACGCCAACGATAACTCACTTGAAGAAAATTAATTTTTGCAAAAACTTAAGCATGATGTAAAAAAAGAAGCAAATAAAAATTTGAATGATTTGAAGAAGAAATTCAACAAAATAAGTTGATAACATTAATTTTCTTACACCATGTTCTGTGGCACTTTGTGATAATCGTCGCACTTTGTTATACCTGACGCACCTAGTAATAACACTTGGTGCACTTTGCAATAAAAAATCTGTCGCACTTTGTCGTAAAATAAGCTGTCGCACTTAATGTAATGAACTTGAAATGGATGGTCGGGGGACAAGTAAACCCAATAATAAGCATCATCATCGACAACAATAACAACAATAATAACAGTAATAATAGCTTTATTGCTAGTATTATCGAGGATGTTTTAAGATGATGACGCTGGTGATTATTAGGGACTTTAAGATCCAACGACGCGGACGACAACGAGAACGTCAAAAATACATTAAGTTTAATAAGCAAAACAACAACTTCACACGTGCATCACACTATTTTGTACATTTCTTTCCCGTTTTTGCACGGCTACGACGTGAAAATGCCTAATTTCGCGTTTTATAGAGGACGTAAACAAGAAACGACGAAATTTTATTTCTCTTTCGGAGCTTGAATATGGTCCCTTGAAATTCAGTTTCAGGAGCGTTCGCCTACATTTGACAAAGTAAGTGGTTAGGAATAATCGCTATTAAGACTGAAAGAAGGCAAATTCACTTTTTTAGCAACATTCTTGTCGCCGTCGCGTCGTTGGATCTTAAAGTCCCTATCTTATATCAAAGCCGCTCATGATATAAAATTAGAATTAGTAGTCATTGTGGCAAATGAATGCCGCGTGGGCAAATATGGTAAAGAACTTTTTAGTGAGGTAATATAGTAACTATAGAATAACGATGATGATGATGATGATGATGATGATGATTATGATAATGATCGTAGCACCGCATTGTACACGAAGTTTGTGGTTTTTATACTAATTTGGTCTTATGTAAGACTAGTATAGTGGTTATTCATGGCGATAACCTCTAAAATCTCGATATATCTGGACATATCCTCGCAGGTAATCTTGCCCATGCTACGAGTAAAACTTTCAAAATATTTTGCTTATACAATCACCTTTCGCCAGAGGGACACCTTACTTTTATGGACAACCCGATAATACGGATAGCAGCTAAATTCTAATTCAAACTCCCATTATTACGGACTCTCGCTGTTACTGGGACACAATCTCATGGTCTCGAGGTCGTCCACATAGAAAAAGCTCTACTTCCCTACAAAGCTCTTGAAGCCGGAAGGCTGCAGTTGATGTGAACACTTTTCTCCACCCACACTTGATCTGAGAAAAGGGTGCTGAAAACCGTTCAGTGGAATGTTTACTTATTTTTATTATTGTTATTGTTATTGTTGTTATTGTTATGGTTATTTTATTATTGTTGTTGTTATCGATGATGATACAGTCGACTCCCGATAACTCGAACCTTCAAGGGAAATCGAAAAAAGTTCGAGTTATCGGGAGTTCAAGTTAACGAGAGCTCGGAGAAAATAGCCGAGAGTAAGGTAAAAAACAGTTTGTAGAGCACCGTGAACATTTTAATCACATTTAATTGTAGAAATGTCAAGTGAAAATTAAAAGATACTTCTAGATTATAAATCAGAACGTAACGTAACAAAACATAGCCTAAATGGAGCATGCGTTTTACTGTTTTGAGAAGTAAAGCTGCTTCACGTTAGCCTGTGACAATCAACATCAGCCTCCACTAGTAAACTATACTCCTACAAAACGTCAATAGGAAATCCAAAATTCAATGTTTCGGACGCCAGTAGACGGCTTTTTTTCGCGACTTTTTAAGGGCTCAGAACATGGTTCGAGTTATCGAGGGCAAAATTATATAGAAAATGACCTGAGCGGAAACGAAAATTGGTTCGAGTTGGCGGGAGTTCGAGTTATCGAGGGTTCGAGTTAGCGAGGGTAAAATTACAGGGAATGTATGACGGAAAACTAGGGCAAATCGATTTTGGTTCGAGTTAGCGCGAAGTTCGAGTTAGCGAGGGTTCGAGTTATCGGGAGTCGACTGTACTTATTATTGGGTTTAGGTCTGTTACTACAAATTTCTACATATTTTTAAGTAAAAAGTGCGACAGGTATTTCAAAGTTCGACGATTATTACAAGGTGCTACAGAACACACCGCGCCAAAAGCAAAAAGCGAAAGCAACAATTAGACGACAACAGGTTCACAATAATGACTCCAGATAGCGTTTTTGATGCCCCAAGAGATAAATTCCTACCCCGTTGAACTATACCCGAGTCGCTTAAAAAATAATTGTTACACCCAAATAAATTGTTCAAAATTTTTTTTTTTGGCACTGAACATATTTTACTATTTAACTCGATAGAGCTGCCAATTAACTTTCAGATAAGAATCGCCTTAATGTTTTCAAATGGATCTTTAGGCAATAAAAATGTCTTCCCTTGAACAAGTTCGAATATTTCCGCTTTGTTCCATCCTTTTCCTATGTGCTGCTTTCCTACATTGCCTGTCAAGAGGTTGTAAAGAATATTTTTAAAAGGATAAACCAGTGAGCAGCACTGAGTTGTAAAACTGTTTTATTGTCCCCTACGCTTTTCGTGTGACTAGCGCACACTTCATCAGGGCGTTTTACGGTACAACTAAGAGTACCTGACTGTGTATATATACCTAAAAACGATCTGAATTTTAAATTGAACACAAAACACAGTATACCTACGGATTTGCGTATAGGAATTGCAAAACTCGTGGTTATAAGCCTAAGAAACAGGGGCGGACAAATATTTTGCAAGGTGTGACATACTTGCAATCATTTTAGGCCCACAGTTTTAGCTAAGTACTCCTAGCAGACAGAAAACTTAAATAAAGGTTTTTATATGGGTCACTAAATTTCGCGGCTTTTCACTAATTTTCGAGGCACCTTTTTTAAGGTATAACAGACGTCCGAGTAGATATACTAATAGAAGATAGAAATTCCATCCTGAACTTAACGTTAATAAAATACATAACTTTCAATTAAGTCTTGTTTGTTAGCCCTTTCTTTGTTTAAACTTGTTCGTCTAGTTGAAATAATATCATAAACACTTACTAGAGACAACTCGTGATAATTTTTTGTTTGTTTGTTTTTTTCGATAAACGAGAGTAATTATTCCGAAAGCCAACCTGTAATCTTTAAGCCAGGTGGACATTGAAATGATTTCACGACTTATTTTTTACCTTGTATGTGATATGATCCTCGATCGAGGCCACGGTTTTGCAGCGACACAAAAAACAAGGTAAGGGCGCACAGTCGAGCCAAAGGCTCAGCTAAGCTGTCAATAAATTCCGTTTTGGCCTGTTATGTTTTGTTCTCAGATGATCAAATTCGGGAAAAAATATCAGACGGTTTTCTTTAATTTTCGACTTCTTACACTGGAGACACACGACATCTTAATAATTTTCATTTTAATAAATGCAGTTAGCTTTTCTTAGATTCAGCTTGAACGCAACACGATCTTATTCAGTAGGCTAATTTCCCCTCGCTAAAGGCTCACATGAAATTTGCAAATTAAGCATTAACCGACCGAGCCATATTAGTCCAAAACGAGGTCTCTTCATTTATTTGCAAGTTCCATATGTCTTAAGAATTTATTAAACTGCTAAGAAAGCCAAATACTCCGTTTTCTACAGAAAGCTGTGTATTAGTGAACACCTGTTAATTTCCATGCTTTATGCAAAACCAAATAGACTGAGTATTTGCCCCGGGGTATTTGCAGTCGCCTATTGTTTCAAATCTTTGGTCTAAAAAAGGATCCGTTTTCTACACAAAGCTTTGTATTTAGTGAAAAGTTACGTGTTAAATTCGACAGTTTAATTACTGCAACACCAGACAGAGAGAGTATTACGTGGTCGCCTATTGTTTCAAATCTTTGGTATAAAAAAGGATCCATGTCTATACACACTCTAAAACATAAAGTTCAAGGTAAAATATTCATACCAAGGAGGTACTCTTTTTCGGTCTTAGTCCATTAAGACAAATGTTTCTGCATCTTCAATAGTTAGCGCAAATACGTCAACACTACTAGAAAGAACGTCTTGAAATCAATACTGAAAATTGCCTTAAGTTTGAAGGTGACTTGTCCAAAACTAACGAAGATATAACTCTGTAAAGTCGCCGAATTTTACAGACGTTAATGTATGATGGGGGCAAGTTCGGGCCCCCCACCATACAAAAGTCTGTGAAATTTCGCGTAGTAGGGTCTATTTAAGACAATGAACTTGGCGAACTACCCGAAATTAATGTAAATCATAATATTATAGTTGATTTCTATTAATGTCATCTTTTTACTTTATCACTGAGATGAAAACAGTTTTTGCGCATATAAGATGTTCCCTGTCTAGCTATATTGTGCACCGCACAAACAACTCTTACCTCCACTGCAGAATTGCCCTTGAATTAGACAGAACGACGTCATTGAAGTCCACAGGACAATAAGAACGAAAAACATAACGAATAAAGCACTTTGAACGTTTGAATAAAATCCTTTCGTACTTCCGTGGAAGAAATCTTCACTCCACTCTGTTATGCCAACTTGGGTGTTGAAGGCATAGGGCCGCAAACAACAGGCAGCTGCTTTTGTATATCGATAATTATTTGCGTCTCTGAGGTTTCTGACCAATGAAAAGTCATAAGGAAATAGAAATTGACACGAGGATATTTTCTTCCACCTATGGCTTTGCTCCAGGAGAAATAACAAGCTTTGAGCACAGAAAAATGAAAAAGGCGAAATGAAAAATTTAGCTTAATACGTAAAATACCAAAGAATATCACTTTATACTCTAACTTCTATAAACTCAGCAACTTCAAGGGCAGCGAACTGACCACGATGGCGCAGAATAATTGGTGCATACTTAGAAGAATGCCGAAAATCGAAACAGCCGGAGGCGCATAATTATTCATTCGTTTACTTTTATTTATTTATCATGCATTTGTAAAATGAGTAATTGTCGCATTTAGTTGGTAAACAAGCTCATTTTCCCGTTTTTTTAACTGTTATTCTCAGTTTAGATCTTGAGAAGAACGGTATGCAGTGGACAAAGGACACAACTGAGGACAGCTTAATTTCCGGAAGTTGAATGCATCAGTTCAGTGCGTGCCACTTTTCCGCCTCGGCCGTGTTCTTACAACGGCTGAGAAAATGATTGGATCTAAAAAAACTTTTCTAAATTCATTTGTATACAGCTTTTTAAACGTTATAGAAAGCCTACGCGTCGAGACCGCATAAAAGTATGGGTAATCTTATTTAAAGATATACATGCAATAATTAAGCTTGGATTATTTCCAAGAGAGTTCTTGGTATTTCTAGATCTTCTGTCATAAAGTCACAAAGGTAAATGTTTATGGAGTTTTATTATAACATTCTATTCCAAAAGGACGGCAACATTACATTTCTTTAATATTTATGTAAATCAGTTATCCCTCTTTGTTCGCCTTGATCAGCTGTTGAAAATTTAACCATATTAGTCCAAAAAGACGTCCCTTCATTTATTTGCAAGTTCCATATAGCTTACGAATTTATTAAAACTGTTAAGAAAGCGAAATTCTCCGTTTTCTACACAAAGCTTCGTATTAGTGAATACCTGTTAAATTCAATACTTTAATTACTGCAACACCAGAGAATTACGTGGTCGCCTATTGTTTCAATCTTTGGTCTTAATATGGATCCATTTCAGCTATACACACTAAAACATTGTGTTCAAGGTAAAACATTCAAATCAAAGAGTTATCCTTTTTCGGTCTTAGTCCATTAAGACAAACGTTTCTGCAACTTTAATAGACCCTTTCACGGTAACATTCTATTCCAAAATGGTGGCAGTATTACTTTTCTTGAACATAAATTTTATGTCAATTAGCCCTCTTCGTTCGCTTTCATCTGTTGAAAATATAAGTATTCACAGTCATGTAATATTCATTAGTAAAATCCAACCAGTGGTCTATTATCAATGCTGCGTTCTGATTGGTTTACCTATTACTAGGCAGATATGTTATAGCACACCAGTAGCGAAAAGCGCCGCCTTTGAAAACCAAAACAATGGCCGCTCAATCGCGTTTTGCCAGCTAAACTAGTTTTGTCTCGATATTTTTGACCAACTAGTTGGATTTTACTAAAAAACAATTATTCCTCTCGCCCTCATGGCCTCTGAGTCAATAGCCCATTCGGACTCGAGGAATAATCGTTAATTATCCCGTGTGATGACGTATTAAGCATTTATTTATGTAAATCCGAATAATATATGCAAAGTTGTCAGTTCTCAAAGAGTGTCAGTGAAAAGCGGGCCAGGAAAGTTCTCCGCAGCGCGGCCTGCTGCCGTTTCGTCGGCAGAGTTACAGTACCGTCGCAGCAGGCCGTGCTCCCTTTGCTTCTGTAACCACCGCGAGATGTTGGCAATGGTTTTCAGTCGGGCGCGTCTGCGATTGCTGCTGTCCTGGAGGACGCTAATTCTGTTGCGCCACGTGCTAAGTATCCATCGTCACTTCTGTGAGGATGGATGATTGTGCAAAGATGTAACTCGAGTACATAAGCCTAGTCATTATCACACGTTAGTCAGTCATACGCTCGCTGCTATAAACAAGATATTCTTGACCGTGATAGCAGCGTGCATATGACTGACTAACGGGTAACAATGACTAGGCTTATGTACTCGAGTTACATCATTGCACGATTATCCATCCTCACAGAAGTGACGATGGATACCATGACTTTCGCTGAGAGGAATGTTTTTCTTATCGAGTATGTGGAAAGAGCTTTCTGAAGAGGAACGAAATGAATTTAACAGGAGAACCCTCTCTGAAGACGTAATAACAGCAGGGTGTCTAGTTCCTATTTTTTCCTATTTTTTCCTATTTTTTGAGCCTATTCCTATTTTCTTCTATTTTTTAACTAAAATCTCCTGTTTTTCCTATTTTTTAGCTTGTGAAGCCAAAATTTGTAACAAAATTGAATATGGAATTATAGTTGTATTTGTTTTAGAGTGAGATCTATCATAAAGCAAGTAGTATGCTGGCTTTGATGTTCTTATATCAGAAAAACTAATAGTTACATTTGTTCTTTTCATGACCTCTATTGCCTTTTTGAGTTCTGTTAACAACGTTATTATGTTGCTACTTTTTGTACTATTTTCTAGTGCACCTACATGTATTGTATGTAGTGTTATGCAATGTGGTTCTCATGACTATTGAATAATATTGTGCATAGCCCACTGAAACTGCATTTCAGTATCTGTACATGTTATATTTTATTTTGAAGTCTTGCTCGCTTTTATGTTCATCTTTGAAACGGAAAACAGTATCGAGTTGTTCTCTCACAACACAGTTCAGATAAATCATCCAATCAGCTTCTTGTTTAAAAAACCAATCCCTAGCTGAATTCTGGATGCTACATGAAAAGAACAGACTCAAGTTTAGTTTACCGCACTAGCTCTCTTGGTGAGCCCTTGTTAACAGCTATTCCTAAGCAACTGACGAAGGATTGTAAATCGTAAATTGTAGATATCTTATTATCCACTCCCCTCAGGGCTTTTCAGGGATAACTTAAAACACTGGTTGGGGGACTTTGCCAGACTGCTTAAGGTGCAGTTTACACGTAATGAAGGAATGAGTAATGATGCCCCCATACACAAGTGTGAAAGTGAGATAGACCACTACACCGGGCACTACGTGTGGGTTCTTTAACGTCCCACAGATTTGTTACATGTGCAAGGGCTTGTGAGAAATGGCCTACGGTTTATCGTCCTTATCCGAGACCAGAAAGGCTAACTGTTTGCAGATGTGATTACAAAGACAGCACTTTCTCCTCAGTTATTTTAAGACCTTCAGTGTTAGTCCAGCCGAGATTTGAACCTACGGCCTCCTGCTCAGCAGACCGGCGCTTATCCCATTGAGTTAACCGGCGCGGGCGGATCTAATATTTTGATTGCGAAACCGGTCTTGCAGTCATAGCTAAGCAGAGTGTTACGTTCTTCTTAGAACTTAACTATGACACACTTACAATCTGATACCAAATAGCTAAATAGTGTCATTTTGTGTACACCGCGGAAAGCCTGGTTCCGTAATTACTAAAACTATGCAGTCTTTTGATTCAAACAAGCATATTCTCAACCAGCTACCGATTGCAGATAAATGGAAGAAAAGCTTTCCATAGGAATTTTTAGTCCTAGTTCGATATCCTTCAATAACAACGAAATCGTAAGGAATTTCTATCCTAAAAAATTTCATTCTACAAAGCTTTTCAAAGATCTGCCGCAACCTAACTTGAAGGGAATTTGCATATGATAACCTTTGATTTATAGAACCACGCTTGACCTGCTGCAATCAAGCGTATCATTCTGATTACAGCTTATCTGAACCAATAAACTAAATGTTTTAAAATACTGATCACTCTTTCTAAGCTGCGAAAGTTGATCTAAATGCTGTGAACGTATAGAAGCTGAGGACTTGTAACCTTTATTACAACCCTGATGGGGTTCAGGGCTGGCAGACTATCTTTGTCGGCGAAAGTAATATTGATTTTCCTATTTTTCTCCTATTTTTTAATACAAAGTTTCCTATTTTTCCTATTTTCTCAATCCTGAGTTTCCTATTTTCCTATTTTTGTGTTCATCCATGGCGCTGGACACCCTGTAACAGAAAAGGAACAGATAAAAAGGACTTTAAAGAAGTGAAACGGGAGGAAAAATTTTGACGGATCGAATAAATAATTATACAATTGAACTTCCCTAACTTAATGATAAGTAACTTAGGGTGACTCGACCCAGTTTTTTTGGGGGGTACCATCCTACTTTGAAGCTCTCTGGTATCCCCACCTTTACTTTTATCGTAAGTCTAACATATAGAATGGATAACATATAGATCAATCTACAATATAACAAAATTTTTGGCGATGGGAGTAAATGTCACGTGGTTATAATGCCACGCCCCTTTGAGGTCTGAGTCGAAAATCTGCTGTTGCCGGCATTTTTTCGTGAAAATCTCTCGGCTACACATAGTGCGCATTAGTGCCTTGCGCTGAACAGAGTTTCACCAAAATCGCAAAGACCCAATTCGAGAAATTCAGCGGTTTCCAAATTTAGGTCATAATTTATGCGAAAATGATAAGCAAACTTTACACGGATTATATCTAATAAACTATGAGATTCATCGAGAAAACGACTGGAGAACTGACAATTTGACTAACAATAGACGAGTGTTTAACTGTGCCAAAAGACGGATCGAAACGCACTAATTACTGATTACGAGTCTTCATAGCCAATAACATCACGGCTTAACTGACAGACGACCAATAACATCGCAACGTAATTGACCAATCAGACCAATAACCAGAGTATAATACCATCAACTGACGTGATACAACTCACTTTGACTCTGAAGATGACTATCGCACAGGTTGTCGAAACGTCAGTCACTGTCAACAACAACAGTCCTATTCAGGACTACGTTCACCAGGACGATCAAACTCAACCCACTTTTGAAATGACTCCTAAGTTCAAACCTTTCACAGTTTTACAGATATTCTAGTTACCAAGTCTGTAAAAATCTCTGCGGAGCGGGCTCTTCTGTTTCCAAGGGCAATGAACGAACAAACCTCAAATTTCAGTTTTTGTATATTTCATTGCAGATGACAATCTATCTACTCGCCAACAAAATTTCTTAAACACTGAACTACCTTCAGTATCAAAGAATATTATGCACTGAGTCATTTTCTGATCAAAACATATTACTGGCTTTCAGTTTTTTAAACAATATCGATTAAAATAAGGCTTACTTATAATGCTTTATAATGTTTAATAGTGATGTACTACAGTAAGGGAGCTTTACAGGAGTAAATTTACCTTTATTCCGACTTTTTTTTTTTTCGTTGTTCTCTTTATTGTTCTCCGTCCCATTTGCGTGTGTTTTTGTTCAAAATAGTCATGATCAAACCAGAATCGGTGCTGATTCTATTGTTTTTGTTTTTGCAGGCGTAGCCTACAGCAAGACGGATTTGAGGGTCCCTTATAAAGATATCAAGGACAATAAGATATCTTTGGAAGTGTTAAATGTGGATTCAATTCCTCTTAAACACCCATCTAGTTATGAGGCGGGAACATTAAAAAGAATAATATCGTTGAAAGACGATATTATTTTTAGGCTAAATAACCCAGCCTCCATCCCATCACCTACCAGCGCCACCACCACCACTACTCTTGGCATGAGTACGTCATTGTCAGTGCCTGGAGTAGCAACAACAACCTCCGAGTCTGTTACTACACACAACCAAACAGGAGTACCCAACGGAGCCGCTCGACAAAATACCTGCTCTTCAGGCAGAATTTGAGCTAGCTGGATAAAAAAACATTGGCTAATTAGCTGGCTGGGAAATCTGAATGAGCGCCTCGCTAGCTGAAAATATGAAAAATTTATGCCGGTTCTGGCTGGATAAAAAGGTATATTTTTTCTCATGGCAATCGCACTGTAATTTTTTATATGGATTTTAGAGAGAGCGAAGCAAGTAAGTGCACGTGAAAATCACCCCACGAGAGCTGTGGAAATGACACCTTTTGCCTGTAAAAACGGAAATTTGTTTGGGTGTGTAAGCAAAACGTCCTGCGGTGAATACCTTGTAAAAGATACACGTAGTGAGAAAATGACACAGTTGAGTCAAGCACCGCTCACCGCTTTGTTTTCAGTCGTTTCTCTGTCGATCCTTTATAGAAAACACTTTTGTGTGTTCGTGTTTTAATATGCCTGCCTAAATATCAGCTACTGGCCTACGTCCTACTTTAAACCTGATGTTAAGGCGGCCAAAAGGTTAGCAAAATGGTTGTGTTTCTTTGTCAGGTTGCCGTGCATGTGTACCGAATTAAGAACATTCGCTAATGCACATAAATGCCATCAAATATTGAGACGATTGAATACGAAAACTTTCTCTAATAAATAATCCACTCTGGTCTCTTAGCGGAGTGAACTCAGAACTGATTTCATTCGGTATGCTCATACCAAAGTTCATCAGCAACGTCGTCGGCCCCTGGAGTAGCAACAACAACCTCCTCTGTTACTACACACAACCAAAGTTCATCAGCAACGTCGTTGGACCCTGGAGTAGCAACATCAACCTCCTCTGTTACAACATCGAACACAATTACATCTACAGCAACAAGGCCCACCTCCGCTGTTACCGCATCTTATTCAACTAGATCAACAACTACAGTCCGTAGAATAACAAGATCAACCACCTATAATATAGCCTCTATAATCCATCTACATCCTCCAATTCAGCATCTACCGTAAAAGCCATTGCATCCTCATCCACCGCTGCTTTAAACAGGAGAAAAAGAAAAAGAGGACAACTGAGTGAAGAGGAAGGTGAAGAGGAAGGTGAGAAGTGTGAGGCTTTTATTTACCAGACGGAGGGGGGCGTAAGGGTTTGCGGTATTGCGGTATTGGGTCATTTTTGGTGCGGTGTTGCGGTAATTTTTATTTCAAAGTACGGTATTGCGGTTTTCAGAGTCCAAGCGGTTTGCGGTAAGTTTACATTTTACGCCGCGGTAGTCGGTGAAAAAATCGTTGTGTCGCGGTGATCTGCTTCTTTTTCATGACAAGAGGATACAAATCCTAAAAGGTCTCCCTGGCTAGCCTGCGTGACCTGTGTTCACAGTCGGGGATTGTATTGCGCAAACAGTGCAGACAAATCGTATAGCTTCTAATTTCAGTTAATACCAGGAGCCCCTGTTAATACTTGATATGATTAACGACATTAACTTTTTCATCCAATGATACGTAAACATGTCGCATTATTTATGACTTCATGGACCTTGTAGGAATAGTCAGCTTGGTTAACCTCCTTTATACCAATCTTACCACCACTTTCGTGCCAGTCGCCAAACAACAGAGAGCGATCCAGAGGGTCAACTAAGTGATCAGTCAGATATTCCAGCAAATAGTGAGGTCAGTGCGATCGTTATAAATTGCGTAGTGTCGAAAGATAATCTATAAAGACGGTGTGGTCTAAAAATTACTACTTGTCCTTCTCGTTGTGCATGCAGGAATATAGAATGTACTAATATTCGTGTGTGCTTACCCTACGTAGCATAGCAGCCCGGGGTTGGTGGTGGGGGGGTACTTCCTGATAAGAGGCTAATGAGGATGTGCCGCTGGATGGGGTCGCATTTTCACGACTGGAGTTACTATAATGGGGTCGCATTTTCAGAGAGTTTTTTTTAGAATGGGGTCGCGCATTTTCTGCTTTTTGGGGTAAGACAGTTCTTCATATTTACGGTTAGCAAAGGTACCAGAATGTTTGTATTGTAGATGAAAAGTAAAGTGTTCTTCATTCAATCTAAAACAAGGTCAATTCATAAAAATAGAAAGTGACGAAGTTGGGATCGCGAAAATTAAATATTTGTTCAAATGACTAAGATGGGGTCTATAATTGGCCACAGAATAGACTGTAAGGGGTAGGGGCTCTGAGAGGCCAGCGGCACATACCAACCAAATATTAACCCAAGTACCCCCTCCCCCCCGCCCCCACCCCGGGCATGGCAGTTTTACATGGTTCTGTCGGCAGCACCACTGTGAGCAGCGAAGCAGCTCCCGCCCCAATCTCCTCGCCCGCGCCCGCCTTATTTCGACTTATTATTTAGCGCGCCTAACCAAAACCGCCATGCTACGCAGGCTAGTGTGTACTTCTGTACTGTGTGCCCTTCGAATCCAAAAGGCAGCCCGGGTCGTCGTTTTGAAACCCTCAACACAGAACTGAGTTAATTGTGAATCTGAAACAACCTCATAAGAGTCAACCGTTTTCCGTCCGTTTATGATCCAGGTCAGTAATATATAAAGTGATACTAGAAAACTCCTGTTGTATCATTTACGTAAACGTATACATGTAATAAACAAAGCTAAACGAGTGCGATGATCTTATGTTTATCGTACGCTTGACATCGACGCACCTTGATTTGGAAACAGTGACATAAAAGTATTATTTCTATTTGAAAGGAGGATTTGAAGTATTGACAACATCAACTTTTTCCCATTTGTAACTGCGGTTTCGGTATTTGGCTAAATTTTGATGCGGTATTGCGGTATTCTCGCGCTACCACGTGCGGTATTGCGGTATTCGTACCCCCCTTACGCCCCCCTCCAGACGGTACCTTCCGGAAAGGAAGTAAAAACCAGGAGCTGGATATTTTGCGAGACATGCAAGAAATGGCTTCATTTCGATTGTGTCGGAATAAGGAAAACTCCTCCTGGAGATTACAATTGTGGATGTAAAAAAGGGAGATCAACCTATCGTAAGTATTCTATAATTTGCGCTCATTCAAATTCGACATTCTGCGTCCCCTTGCAGCCTTAATTAGTCTTTAGCATGTGTTATCAGAGATGTTGTGAATGATTGTCAATACCTACAGCTGATAACCCTCGAGTTAGTTTGTTCCTTTCTAGCTTGGTATTAAGGCGGTCTTAATCATAAAGAAATTAAGAAATTAGCCGCTTTGATTTTTCTGTGACCTTGTTTTCATTAACAGCACTTTAATGCTTTAATAACTAAAATTATTTGATTTGTTTACAAACAGGGATTACCCCTCCAGTATGTCTTTAATGCAGAGTCCTGATTTAAAAGGTTTAAAGGTAACTCTGCTATTCACCAGTGGTTCGCTGTTTTCCCATCTTCTTGATTCCTACTTTTATTATTTTATTTTTTTTAAGATGTAATCTATCATTTACGTTTACTTTGTAAACAACATCAAAGTCATTGTTTTCTTTTTATTGACTGTTCACAGAACTACATCAAGGACATTAACTCAGAATGGAAAAGTGTAGCCTCCGAGATACTTTGTTTAGCACCGCCAACCGGAGAGCAGAACTACTATTATTTTATTTTTTTAAGACGTAATCTATCATTTACGTTTACTTTGTAAACGACATCAATGTCGTCATTTTCTTTTTATTGACTGTTCACATAACTACATCAAGGACATTAAGAATGGAAACATAAGTAGCCTCCGAGATACTCTGCCGTAGAGCAAAACTACTACATTTAAGTAGTGACTTTTCGCTTTTTTTTTCTACACCAATGGTAAGTAAATGACAATAATAATATACGAGTCCTTTTCAACAAATGAATTCAGCGTTGTCTCTAACCCTCTTCCTGGCAAATCTCACGTTTGCTGCTTTCTTTTAAATAATTTTTACCCTAATAAAATTTCGTTCGTGAACGTATGATTAATTCATATTGTTGGTTTACCTTCCTTTTTAAACTTTAGATGCGAAGGTTCACAAACGAGGTAAAGGGGATTGTGTCTGAGAATAGAGTTAAGAGTGATGACGTCATAAAAATTAAATTTCTGAAATTATGGGATTTGTCAGGATATTCTGAAAGAACAATGTCCAAGAGGCCTACGTACCAAAAATGAGCATTTCGTTGAGGTTAGTTTGTTCAATTTAACACTTCTGATCTATTGAGAGTTAAAACGATTAAATCTCTTACTCGTCATTTAAGGCCCTAGTCTATGTCGTCATGATTATGGGAGACTGCTCTCAACAAATAGCCGAGCGTTTGTTCTGGGGCCACCAAATACATCAGATGGACGGCACAGGTCATGTGGAACGAGATCATGATGATGAAGACGAAGATTAAACGGGAAATTATTCAGACCGGGCTTTTTAACATCTGCTATCATTATCAAATGAGGGGGTTTCTGAGGCCCCCTTCAAAAGTAAAATTTCAATAAAACAATTAAGAATAAATGGGAAAATTGAAAATATGTGATAAAAGGATAATCAGAAAGCACAACATACTACAAGTTAACTACTAAAAACAACATCTATCATTTGGTCAATTTAAATTCATGTTTTGTTTTTATTTAATTTGTGAAAGGCCTGAATTACTTTAACAACTATCGCTAATTTCATAAAATATAACTAAATGTTATAATTAATCAAAAATGATGCTAAATATTGTGACTGTCATAACGTAATTCAATACGCAAACCAGAAACAAACGCTATTTTTATATTAATGAGGTGGCTTTAATACCATCGTCGAATATATCCTTGTTTTAACATCAGGGAAAAGCGCCCCAGGGACGAAGTTGATCCCTGCAGTTATTTTAGATAAGCGTGAAGTATGTATTGGTTAATATGATATAAACTCCCAGTAATGTGCAGTCCATAAACGTATATTCCCCTTCCGTTTAACATTTTGCCTGGTTTTCACTGACAACCTCTCTTAAAGTCATATTTTAACGATACAACCAACAGCCTCAGATCGAAACCCACTACAAACCGTGAGAGTGAGGTTCGTGATACATCAGTCGCTAGCAACCACGGTGGTACTAATAGTCCCACTCAGTAAATCGATACCGTCGCCTGATGTAGACCTTCCAGCATGCGATCGAATCATCGCGATCAATAACAAAGTGACTATGAGTATCGCGGGACAAAAGATAAGCTATTTCCTTACTTCATTCTATTTTATTCTACTCTATTCTATCTCTTAATCTACTATTTAATTATTCAAACAAATGACAAACGATGAAAATATACCCTTAAAGAAATCAGAAGTTAGCGAAAAGTGGCCTGTTCAACTTTCTAGGTGTGTGAAGGACGTTTGCCTTAAAGCGTAGATAAAAGACACAACATCGATATCTGGAACACACAATGGCCATGAATCTCCATGTATTCCACATGCTTTATTCATATATAAAGAGGAGAGATGTTCTTGGAATGCTTCCAACTGGGTTTGGAAAAAGCCTTACTAACTTTTTGAAATTAAGTGTTGACATGCCAAACACGACTCATAAGCTCGTGATAATCTGAAAAGTGACCTTGGAATTTGTATGAAAAACGGGTATTCAATCTATATTTCTCACCGCGGTTTTTGGACATAAACTAAACTTTGACTGAGCAAATTTTATTTTTGACGTACTGAGTCTTGCATTATAGAAGGTGATTTTTTTCCCTCGTAGTTCTTATTTCCTAGGGTTTATGCTGCTGTCGGCGTTTTTGGTACCCAGAAAGGTGACAATTTTCGAGTATTGGATCGTGTTTTCATTGGTCCTTTTGACATCACTGCCGTCAGTCAATATTTGTGGGCGTAGGTGAGCGGAAGAGTCAGAGCAATGGACTGGTTACAAGCGCTTTATTTTTTCTTCTCCCCTCTTCTCGCGCCTCGAGCAAAATGCCGCGTTTGCCTCGCTTGGCTCATAAAGTGCCTGTGTTATGATGCAGGCTAAATATCGGCATGCTGAAAAGTTGAAAACACTGCGCCTTCTGCTTTTTGACGATAATGCCTCTGATCCGTTCTTTGCTAGATAGCCTGCATAACAACTAGATCCATTTGAAAGGCATACAAGACGTGGGACCCCCCCCCCCCAACTTCCCAACGCACTTGAATCCAGCGGTCGTCGTATTTGAATACTTGCTGCGTGAACTCTGTTTTTGTAGATTAATATAATTCATTCGTACTTCTAAATTTACTACTACTGGCTTTGTGGTTAGTGTACTTAAAAAAAATCTCATGCTGTTCACAGAATACGATCACAGTATAGAAACAATTTTACGAACATAATTGCCTACGTGATTTGTTTATTCTCACTGCACCAAGATGTATCCCATGGCCTTGATGTGTTTATCGGCCGCTGAAGAAGTAGCCTCGTTTCCACATGTGTTGGTGTTGTCGTGAAGCCCTCCTGTACCAAATCCGATTCTGGATTGACATTGACCGCAGTCGTTTTCATTGTTACCAAGGATACCGATTCTTGCTTTGGACATATCTTTGTTATTATACTGTCTCGTACTCCTGGCATTAAATCCTTCCCTGTTGCAATTTTCCTGCAAGGAGCCCAGAGGACTTATTAGCAACTTCCACGTGTCACGACCCAGTGAAGTACTGCGGTATTGTCCATCAGCAATCAATGAATGCAGGGAACTGGCGTTCTTGTTGATTACAATAAACTTGATCTGGTTGGCAACCCTCATTCCGAGGCAGATTTTGGTGAAGTATGTGTTCCAGTATGTGGGAAGCTTGGTCTCCTGCGAGTCAAACCCAGTCTTCCCCCCGTCAAGGTTAAAGGCCTCTTTGTTCGTCCAAAAGGAAGAATCATAATGGAATGTATTCTGTTAGAGGAAAAAGAAATTGCATAGTGTCAATGAGGAGTCCGATAAAGGAGAGAGCATTACACCCATAGCAGTGTGGTTTCTGAGACGTGGGTACATTTTATCGACCGACAGGATGGACGGATACCACCTCAGTGCCACTGACCGAGATATACCGTTGTCACAGCCGATATTTCATTGTTATCTTTAGAACGGAACTCAGTTTTATTAGAGTTATCATTTTAGCATTTCGAATATGATTTTAAGACAATGACCTTTAAGATCGCAGAAAACCCCGCAGAGATGAGTGTTTATTCAGCCGTGTTACAAGTTGTTTTCAGACCAAGATTCATTAGCAGTAAGAAGTTCCGCTCGTGATTAATGTATCAGTTAATTCCCCCTACGCCCAGCCCCCCCCCCCCCCGGGGGTCAGACCCCGGGGATGGGGATTCTTGAGCTGTCAAATCCCTCGGGGTGGGGACGAAAACAGATGGCAAATGCCCCGTCCTCCGTCAACACTGCAACATTTTTCATTGATCGCACAGTCAAATACTACCATTTTAAGAATTTTAATGTGCGATTTTTTGTTTGAATTAACGTCTTCCTTTGTAATAGCACGGAGGATTCTAATTAAGACTTCACGCCGCGACGACATGCAACAGTTTATGGTCTTAGTATTGATATAAAATTATTGAAATAAAAATTAATAGAGCGCTGTAAAGTTATATGTTATGAATAGTTTTATAAATATGAAAGGATGTTCGTCAAATAATATAAACAGAAATTTGATTCAATAACCAAAAAACGTTGATTCACATAGATAGCTCAAATTTCGCTACGTAATTCTGGCTTGATACGCAATGAAGAAATGCATATATACCTGTAAAATCGAGAACATGCCTTTACAACTCTCTACAATTTATTCCTGTCCTTGAAGGATGAGCAAATCTGCATTTTTTCCAGTAAAACCTTCTGTGTAGTTATATTCTGATAGGAAATCGCGTGCGTGTCAAAAGCTCGGGAATGGCCCGGAGGTTGGCAAATGCTCGGCCCCCGGACAGTGCAAAATTTGCAAATGCCCCACCCCCGGGACTGACAAGGCGGACAAATGCCAGCAGTAGCCCGGGGGGTGGGCGCAGGTGGAATTGACTGATGCATAACCTTTGGTGGAAAAACGCAAGGTGCTTAAGCATTAGTTTCTTGAACGTTCTGTCTCTTATGAACTTTTATAAAATAACTAAGATAGTACGCGCGCTCTGATTGGCCGAGAGGAGTGTTTGCATGAGAGTATGTAAACATGGTTGTGGCGTCAAGTTGTTTGGCTTTTCGCGCGCTAATCACGCAAGCATGAATTTGAAAAGTTTCCGCGTTCAAAACTCGACAAGTTTACTTTACTTATCCTTCGACGGCTGAAACATGGAAAATCGTTAAAAAGAAGTGGGTCAATTTTTCTTCGCTTAAGCTGACATTTTAAGCGAGGAAGGTCCGTATTTTGCAAAGCATCTTTTTGCAAAACAAGAACTGATTACGCGTGCAAGACTTCGTGGGCAAGATTTTGCGACTGGTAAGAATTTCTCTTTTAATCAGTGCCATACAAAGAGTTTTGCGTTTTTTTCTTGGGAAAGTTATTTTATAAAAGCAATAGAAAACTTTTTTCCTGTGTTTGCTTAGCCTGATATAAACACTCGAGGCGTTGGGAGAATTCTCGACAGTTATGCAAACCCTCGACTTCGTCTCGGGTTTGCATAACTGTCTCGAATTCTCCAAACCCCTCTCGTGTTTATATCAGGCTATGCAAACACGGAAAACGTTTTCTATTGCTTAAACTGAGTGTAAACACCATCTAGAAGGGTATTGGTCATGTTCAGCACAATAATCTAGAGCAATTGAAGTGTTCTCAGCTGCTTTACCATCCTTTGTAAGAGCTTGTTTTCATAGTATTTGAACAGTATACATATCTAGACCACATATAAGCAAGCTTGTACACTGTACAATTCGAATTACCTGTGCGAATTACCTCTGCGAGTTACCACTGTGAATTACCTCTACGAATTACCTCACCAATTACCTTACCGCACCAACAGAGCTAAATTAACTTAGGTCAAGAGAAGTAAACCAAGTTGAATTACTTGAGCTGTCAGATTAAACATATTTGAAAAGTTCCAGTTTTGTTGAAGTGATTTCTGCTTCGCTCTACGGACAAGTAACTAACAACCCAGAGTACCTCTGGCGTTGTTCGTGACGTTACCACTCAGCCCAGCGAAGTCAGTGTTCTACCGAGCTTAAGTCCCATTCCGTCCTTTAGTTATTCGAGCTATCCCGTTGATTATCCGTCTATTTATCCAGCACGTCGCCGCGCATTTCGTGAGTTAAAGACGAAAAACAACCTAAAAGCCTAACGTCACACAGCGTATGTCGCTAGTCTAAATAAAATACTCAAGTTCTTCACTGAGATTACAATTTAGATGTGCACTCTGCTATAAAAAAAATACGGTCTTATTTCAATTATCATAATAAACTTGATGATTTATTATACCCATTTTGAAATCACTGGTGATCCCAATCTGATAGGCTCTCAGCAGTGTGATTTATTCACGAATGTTCTAAATCGCGTAATTCATGTTCTAAATCGCATCTTTTCTGTTTTAAATCGCACCTTTTTCGCTCTGTATCACATCATTTCTGTTTCGAATGCAAAATGAGATGCAAAAGCCTTTTTGTTTCTGCTTTTCAACAAACCGGCTACTTGATCAGTAAAAGTATACTAGTTGGAACCGACTAAATTCTGCGATTTCAAAATGGCTGTAATTAAGTAGCAATTGAACTTCGTATCCTGCAATTTAGGTCCGAAATCATACTAAATGTCTTGTGCTTTCAAATGGAACTCGTGCTGCTCGCTCCTTCAATTTTGAAATTTCGGACACAGGCGTAGCCAGCCCATAGACCTGTAGGCCCGGGCCTACAAATTTTTGGTTTGGTCACTCTACCGTTTGTAATAAATTATGCGTTGTTGGGGTGAGCTAAAAAGCTTTAAGCTCAAAGTGTTGGCGAGGTCAGTGCGGACTGGTCATGCGTGCAATTTTCACGATATGTGGAAGTCAAAGTCAGCCAGGCCTACTGTTAGTCGAAAAGCTGGCCACGCCCCTGACGGGTATGATTTCAGACCAAATTGCCCTCCACTCAGTTCAATTACCATTAATAAAATGGGCAATGTTGGAAGTACGTATACATTTTTTCCATCAATCTTCATAACC